>CM073762.1:95132546-95591092 GCA_037127475.1 Arma custos
CCCCCCAACTATCTCCTTTACATTAGATCATCCAGTCAACTATTTTCATCTCATACCAGACTGTTTATGTTGATAGATGAAAAGATCGAATATTCTATCTTAATTTTGTTCAAAAGCAAAGTAACGAATAAAAGATTCCTTATTCTGCATTCGTAAATTGTTTTTTGTTTTTTTAAAGTTAAATTAGTTAATATTGTTCATATTTTTGTTTCATTTTCTGCTTTCTTAGTTCTACTTGACTTTGTAAGTTGCTTAAATATGTAATTATATATTGTTTCTCTTTATATAATTATTGTAATCTTATTTCTGTTATTTTTTATTTCTTGTACTCTGTTTTCTTTTTCTTTTTTCTGTTTAAGGTTATCACTGGAGGTAATCCGCAACTTTTTTTTTCCACATTAATTCTTTCTCATTTAATAAGACATACCATATATAGAAACCTGTATTGGTATTCTAAAGGAACTTGTCCTAAAATAAATAAAGAATTTATTATTATTAAGTGTAGCCACTTGTTTTTAACTGGGAGTTTCAAAGTTTCGAATAAAACATCCAACCTGAAATATCACTAAAAATCGGCCTTAAGTCAAACAAAAATAGTGATTGAGAAGACATAATCAATATTTCCCTCTCTACATAATCTAATTTCTTCTCACGTGTAACATTAAAAAATGGACGGCAACAGAATCATTCATAACACGCTCGAAGCTTTATTAGGACTCCAAAGTGACCATGTTGGAACACTGAATACAAATCGATTCGTACCCGTAAGGAGTAAAGCATTATATACAAGAGATATGTAAATTACATAATATGTAATTATATCTCGTATAATATAGTTGATACGAAAGCAATGTATCGAAAGTGAAAAACACAACTCTTCAGGAGAGGGAAAATACTGTTACAAATTTCATTCAAAACCAGTGTGTATCGTCAAATGTATTTTACCAATGTCATTAGGGGCCAGCCGAGGTGCATCATCTAGCATAACGAACTACTATGCCAAGGTTGCGGGTTCGCAGCCCGGCAGGTGGCCCCAGGATTTAACTGGAGTAAAAATTCCTTGGTTATGCCGTCCTTCGGAAGGGATGAAAAAGGGGGGTCCCGAGTCTGTAAGATGTCAGACACTCGTTAAAGATTCCTATAATAATTAAAACTTAGAAAAGCAATGTTTAGAGCTCCCACTGCAACAGCGCCCGATAGGACATAGCAGGAGTAAGAGGCGTTCAATAAATAAACAACTATAGTCACTACAAGTAGAGGATATCTAACCAGTGGACTGTTATTTCTTCATAAGCCTAGCTTTACACGTCAAACGAAACAAATAAATAAAACCTATGTCATTATTTTTGGTTTGTGCCTTTTAGATGGCATTGACGATTTTTATCAAATAGTATATTTTAATCAGTAAAAAACACATTCGTTAGTTTCATTATCTATAGTTAATAACTTTTTTTTTTTTTGTACAGCCCAAACTATCGAATGTAGTAAACCAATAGTCTGCTTTAAAACGTCTCGTTGGTTTTATAAAATAACATAACATATTCAATACTTTTCCATGCAAGCAATTTGTTCGTTCATTTAACGCCACTTTATGCTGCTATGGCTAATCGGGCGATGCTACATTGGGAGCTCTAAATTTAGCCTATCCAGGTTTAATAAGGTTTTTTTTAACGAGTATCTGACACCGTTCAAGGCTCGGGACCCCCGTTTGACGTTCCTTCTGAAGGACGGCGTAACTAAGGACTTTTCGCTCCCTTTAAAAAATCCCAGGGTCACCTGCCGGGTTACGAACCCGCGATCTTGGGCTTAATAGTTTGTTACGCTAACCACTAGACCACAGGTCGCCCATGCAAGCAATTTGATTTTGTTGTTGAACCAGGTAAAAAATGCGAATGTGGTTCAAATATTTGAGACTTTGAAAGTTCTAGTTTAAAACAAATGCTCACAATGACGAGTGCACAATAACGATTTTTTTATTTTTTCCTTTGCTTTTGAACATTATTAAGATAGTTCTCATTCTTCCTCTTAATAAAGTGAATACAGATTCAAGAATTTTCTACAACATTCATCAATCATAAAGTAATCGTTATAGGTAAAACACGAAAATTTTGTTTTTTCGGATATTTTCTAAGACTTCTACTTTACTATAAAAATAAACTATCACTAACTAGCAGAATTATCATATAAAACATGCCACTTAAATCGGTATGGACTTATGAAACCATTCAAATATTTCAACTGAAATTCCTTTGTTATATTACTCATTACCACTTTTACATAACTAAAATGTAAAAGTAATAAATCATTTCACAAAGACCTGAACATACCACTCATGGCTGACAGTCTCAAGAAAAATTACAAAAAATTTCATGATTCACTTACAGGACACCCAAACTTAATGGTGCAATCATACAGACACATTACCACAGAATCCTACGTGGATACAGAAATATCTCCAAAGCAGAGAATTACTCCAGAGAGGTCAATGGGAAGTTCCTCTATACAGGCTTCCATTTGAATCCCTGACTGGAATTCTTCAAAAAAAGATCACAAATACAATATGTGCAAAATGACGATTGTATTATTTTTTGTCAATAAATACTTATGATTATTTTGCATTCGTACCAAAGATAAAACCATTTTTTTATTTGAATATTTTTTAAAACGGAAGATGAAATTATAATTCAAAACAATATATACTCTAAGGCGAAAAATGGTCCAAGTGGAGGTAAAAAAAAATTCTCTTAAGGAGAAATGTTTATTGGAAAGCCAATGTTTCAACCCACATTGCAGATCTTCTGGGTTAAATATTATTCAAGACAAGATATTCTCTGTAATACATTCCACGACAATATGTGTTTTTAATATTTAAATAAACCAAAGTGTATTTAAAATTTCCTTTCAGGTGCCAGAAATGACTGCCGGGGCGACTGCGCCCTCTCGGTGGGGTGTTGGATCTCTGGCGGGATAAGCCATGGGACCTGCCCAGGATTGAACAGCTTCACTTCCTGGCTCTACAGCTGTTGCTACTTCACCCCCATCATACCTCCTCCCACTCGATTCTTCAAGAGGAGAGACTCCCTAAGAAGGCAAGATAGAGGTAAACATATCTCCATATATTTATTGTTCAGGTACCTTTAAGAAGCACTAGTTGCAGAGTATGGGGACCATGACTAAATCAAAAGCTTAAACAGTTTGATTTTAGCCAAATCCATCTTAATTTGGGACTAAAAAACATATTACATTTTTTTAATCTCTTTATCTCAGGATAAACCCTGAATTCTATTTTTGATCCACTTTTCTTCACAATTTCAATACAAAATTGGAATATTGTGGTTAGAAATACCCCATAAAATAGGGTTGAAGATGAAGAAAAATTATTGCTCTCGATCCACAAAGACTTCGTTGCATTTCTAAGAATACTATGAGACAAATCTAGAAAATTGTTTATAGAAAACAGCTGTCTGAATCATCAAACTATCTTTTTTTTGCCTTTACAAAAAAATGACATCCCAACTCAACAATTGAACTAGCAGACATAAGTACTACAGATCTTGTAAGCAATACTAGTACTGAGATGTCAGTTGAACTTCACCATGCAAAAATACTAGTACTGAGATGTCAGTTGAACTTCACCATGCAAAAAATATTTTTATCATCATTTAGAAAAATATTTTAAATAATAATAATAATTAAAATTCAACATTGTAGTAGGTAGATTTAAAATATCAAAATCTTACTAATATTATAAATGTGAAAGTTTGTATGTTTGTCTCTCTTTCACGCAAAAACTACTGGACGGATTTGGATGAAACTTGACAGTAATATAGGTTATACATCAGAATAACACATAGGCTATAGCAAGAGCGGATTTAGGGGGGGCACGTACCCTTCTCCCCCCCTGACATTTTTCTAGGTACTGTGCAGAATCCGTTATAGGACATAAATAAAGGCAAATCACATGATAATAGTTGTTAAAATAACAGAAAGAACTTGAGTGAAACTATTTGTTTTGATATCCTACTAATCTTACTAATATTATAAATGTGAAAGTTTGTATGTTTGTCTCTCTTTCACGCAAAAACTACTGGACGGATTCGGATGAAAATTATTGACTAAAATAGGTTATACATCATAAGCTACAGCAAGGGCAGATTTATGTGGGGCATGAGGCTATGTGCCCCCCCCGTTATAGTACATAATTAAAGGCAAATCAGGAACTTAGCATCTTGAAATTTGTAGATAGGTTCTTTGTATAGTTTAAGAAAGAAATTTGGATAATTCCACCCCAAGGGTTTCCCCTTTAATATAATAGGGGTTCAAAGGTTGTATAGAATCTGTCAGTTTTGAAGTTAGAAATCTGAAATTTTGGATGTACGAGTAACTTACATTTCAAAAAAATAATTAGATTATTTATTTTAAATGAACTTTCATGAAACTTTATGTGGCAGACCAAATTCCAAGCGAGCGAAGCTGCAGGCATAAGCTAGTATAAAATAATAACATAACTTCCAATGTAATGAATTACTATTTTCCAAAAACTTATCTTCAAACATAATTTATCTATTTTCTGATTTTTAATAATGAAAAGGATTGATGAACTACAAACTAAAATATCAATAAATGGGCAGGCACATTATGTTTTAAATTAAAATTGGCATAACTGAGTCTGTTGAAGACTTCTTTAAGAATGTAACAATCTTTGTACTCTAGGTATTTTTTTTTAACAATCTTAAGAGTTTGGTTAGGTAGTTTGTTCAAGGTATAGCCGAGACATAAGCATAGGGATATCAAAGAGGCCAGGCACCTAAAGTGAATTTGTCTAATAATTTTAAGTTCCAAAAGGGATAAATTATTTGTGTAAACTGTAAATAATACAAACATTATTTAAAGTGTGATTAAGGCATATTATTTTTAAAGCAATTTTTTGCTTTACGATGGAGAAATGAATATCCAGCACCTTGGGGGAATGGAAAGACCCTCTGTTACTACTGTACTATGGGCTCCAGAAAGTAGTAACAGAGTTGAAACTGTCTTAAAAGTTATTGTAAAACCTGGAAAGAAAAAATGGAGAACGGAGATAGTTGGGGGGTGCAGTCAAAAAAACACCAAATAAGCACTAGACTTTTATTTTGTTAGTGCCGACGTTTCGACCTACAATGTAGGCCATCTTCGGGGCGACTTCAGGGGCGAATCACCATGATTGTTGGTCAGCCGGTGCACCCAGGGGCTCCTCTCCCAGTCGCCCTGAAGATGGCCTACATTGTAGGTCGAAACGTCAGCACTAACAAAATATAAGTCTAGAACTTATTTGGTGTTTTTTTGACTGCCCCCCACTATCTCCGTTCTCTATTTTATCATCCAGTCAACTATTTTCCTCTCATACATGGAAAGAAAAAAATTTGATTCACCTCATTACAGTGAATATTGTTTACAAATTTTCATATATGACTTGAAATTAGACAGTAACCTATGAATTAAAATCAGATAGGTGAATATTCCTGGTAATAAAAAAGAAAGTGCAAAATAGTAAGATAATAATAAGGTTATTAAACTTCCAGAAATATTTATTTATATTTAAAAATAAGATATAAATATTTCACTATGTTTACTGTTCAAAATAGTTGAATGTGGAGTCCCGGCACTAACACTTCAAAAACGAATTATCGGAGGAGCGGAGGCCTATTTTGGAGAATTACCATGGCAAGCTCATCTTCGAATAGGCAGCTACCAATGCGGTGGGGCATTAGTGAGCAGAAAGCATGTCATCACTGCAGCACACTGTGTTCACAGGTCACCATCATATAAATTATCTATGTTTTTTAAATGTTGTTTTTTTTATTACTCTCTATACTCAAATTATAATAATGTAAAACCATTAACGATATCATTTCTTTTTTCAGGGCACAGCTGAATGACATAATGGTTTACTTGGGGGAATATGATACTCAAAATACTGGATATGAACCATATCCTGAGGAAGTGCACAGAGTTATTAAAAAATATGTGCATCCTAACTTCCAATTCAGATTAGCTCAACCAGATAGGTATTAGAACATACTGAAACTTATAAGTTAATTTAATATATTTTGTATCAAATTTATACCCCTATGGGCCATCATTTTTTTGTGGTATGTAATTTTAACAGTTTTAAGGACTACCCTAAGTATTTTTTTTCTTATCATGAAGGCTACATTCCAGGAGTTATCAATAGCCCATAAAGATTAGAATAACGGGCATTCCAGGATAATATGTCATTCTGTATCTGATATTAATAGAGTTTCCACTTATCACAATAAGTAGCTATATTGTCCCTACCATAGCAAAGTATTGAATGTGAAAAAAACACAGTTTTCATTTTTGACTTATAGCAGTTGCTTTAGGATTGATAACTCATATAAATTTCATATAGAGGCATCTACCAGTCACAAAAACAATGTAAAACGAATGTCATTGCTTTGACTATTGCCACTAATTTTTGTTGAACCTCGAAACGGCTTTTTTTTTCTTTTTTTTTTCCTCAAAAGTACCAATTTTCACATTCGATAGTTGGAAATGGCAGGGATGATATGATAGTTTATATTAACTAATCCAATAATAACAGAATTATTTCCTCCATCAGATGCCATTAAAATTTCTATTATTAACAGAAAAAATTAGCTAATATATTCATGCAGTTGATTATGTATAATTTAAATGCAGTTGAGAGGTAAATTAATAACGAACCATCAATGATTTATCTTTTCACTGAATTTTGTAATCAAAGTATTTTTATTTCTAAAATATGGCATAAATAGACAGGGTGAAATCAAGATAAGTTTATTAATCTGAAAGCCGATGATTTGATCCCTACTTGAGCCATCATAAGGTTTGAAATTAAAAGAATAATTACAAGAAAAATAATACAAAATAAAAAGGGAAAATAAGAAATTTTATTTTTTTGTTCAGTAATACTACCCAAGAAAATAACACATATATCATAGATAAATTTAATAAAAATATTTGTATTATTATTATTTATCCAGACAATGATTACAGGTTTGATGTAGCACTTGTACAACTGTCTCGGGGAGTGATTTTCAAAGAAAACATACTTCCCATATGTCTTCCAAAGCGAAGTACGTCATTAAGAGGAAAAACCGGATTGGTAGCAGGATGGGGAAAAACAGATACTACTTACGGTAATATAATAATAATAATAAGCTTTATTTTTTTCCTCTTTCTTCTATGTACAATTTTTACATGGTTTTTATATTTACAAGGTTTTTTAAAAAGAAAAAAGGCCCTTCTTTGGGCATAAGCCTCTCCCAATTTACCCCAGCTACGTCTGTTCCAAGCAGAACAGTGCCATAATACTCCTATGAAGTTTTGTATGTCGTCCCGCCATCTGGCTGGTCTCCCTCTTCTCCTAGTGCGGTGTATTGGATACCAATCCGTTGTTGCCTTAGCACTATGTGTTGATGCCATTCTTGCAATGTGTCCAGCCCACTGCCATTTAAGATCAGATACTGTCTTGAGAATATCGCGAGTACCAGTCAGCTTCCCTAGTTCTGTCTTCTTTATTTTTTCCCTTCTACTTTTCCTTAACATACTTCACTCCATTGCACGCTGAGTGATTGCTAGGGATTTAGATGTATCATTATTTAGGCTCCAAGTTTGGCATCCATAAGTTAAAGAGGAAATGATGCAAGCATCAAAAACTTTTCTCTTGTGATGTATGGCCATGTTTTTTTTAAAAATATTTTTGTGTGACCAAAATTTGGACCATCCTATTTTAATTCTTCTATTCACCTCTTTCTTGGATTTATCTGCAAATGATATGAGTTGCCCTAGATAGATTGTTTCTTTAACCCATTGGAGTTTGCTGGTAACGAGAAATATTTCTTCTTCTTCGGCATTTGTCATCAAGACTGATTTGTTAAAATTTATCTCCAGCCCATCCTCATTTCCTACTAGGACTAGCTCTTCTAGCATTTTCTTCAGTTCAGATGGTGAGTGTGAAATGAGAAGTACATCATCAGCGAATCTCATATTTGACAGTTTGTTACCATTAATGTCTATCCCAAAATTCTCACAGTGAAGGTTTCTGAAAACATCTTCCAAGACCTCGTTGAATAGATCAGGTGATAAAGGATCGCCCTGACGAAACCCTCTTTCGATTGGAAAATCCTTTCCATTTAAGTCCAGAACTACTCTCGCTTGGCTGTTGGTATACCAACATTGAAGAATATCCAAAATCTGTTTATAAATGCCTTGGCCTTTTAGACTGTTGATAAGAAATGAGTGCTTGACTGTATCAAAAGCTTTACTGAAGTCAATAAATGCAAAATATATTGAGATTTGGTATTCATTGGATTTCTCAATGATTTGGTTAACGGCATGGAGATTATCTATTGTAGAAAGGCCCTTTCGAAAGCCAGCTTGTTCTATTGGTTGGTTCTCGTTGAAGAATCTTTTTAAGCGGGTTGGCGAAGATAGGGATCAGACTTATGGGACGGTAATTATCTAATTTTGATGGGCTACCTTTCTTAAAAATCAAAACAATGTCTGATTTTAACCACTGGTCGGCTTTTTCCCTAGTTTTCATAATTACATTGAACAGTTTGGTTAATATATGAGCAATTAGTTCTGAACTTGGTGATAATTAATTCTGCAGTTATGATATCGCGCCCAGGCATTTTGTCTCTTTTGAGCTCCTTTATTATTTTTGTTATTTCCTCCTCCAGAAAATCTTCAAACACCTCGCTATTATCTTCATTTCCGCTGGTTGGTCTAATTTTGTTTGGATACTTTTCAGAATATAACTGTTTATAGAATTTTGTAGCAGTATGGATTATTGCAGTTCTACTAGTTTGAATTTCTCCTTTTTCGTTATTAAGTTTTAAAAGCCAGTTTTTTCCAGGAGTTATCAACTTCCTACCTTTTTTAAGGGAACTTATGATAATATACAACATTTTAATAAATGATATTTTTAAGGCTTCTTAAAAAAGTAAATATTCAGCTAGTAAGTAAATAAGTTAAAAATTAAGGGATCTCGGGAACTAGGCCAACTTTTTCAGATCATTTTAGTTTTATGAATGTCAGCCCAAAAATTTGGCTGATTGGTCACAGATGTAGCACATATTGCTCACAAGATTTAGTTTCTTTTAAAATAGAGAAGAAATAAAGGGCTAGGGACAAGATTAATACAAACCATAATTTAAAAATATAGGATTATTTTGAACAAAACACTATTTTATTTTCTATCTTGTACTCTGTATTATGTTGTTTTGGGGTACTCTTCATTGAATAGTTCCCAAAAAATTTAAAATTTTTTACAATTTAAGTGTATAATAAAGTGCCTCACAATGCATCTTTGAGTATCCCAATCTTCTAGTTAAGAATGGGAGGGTACCACAGATCATAATCTGGTTTCTTGTTCAACTTTATAAAAACTTAAGCATGCTTCATTTTCATATATTAACCATTAAACTCCTAAAGACGATATATGCCAGTGCAAGGGAACGTGCCCCCTTTGCTAAAAACGATAGATGCCGTCGCACTGCTTTTCTATCTACTTGCTAAAGACGAGTATAGAAGACATGGCCTTGCTTCATTCTGCTGTTTATTATTAAACAATAAGTTTTTGTATTAAAAAAAAAAAATTTAATTTAAAAAAAAAGTTTTAACTCCACCAGTATCGACCCACAGCCCGATTCAAAAAGGAGGATGGAAACAATGAAACACGTTATTTAGATAGTAGTAAAGGGGTCTAATGAAGGATAGAATGCAGGTAAAAAGTATGTAGCAGAGGCCGGTAGACGGGTAGCCAGCCCACATAGCGCTGTGATATGCGTAAAGCTCTTCACTCGCAGCAGTTTAAGGGTTAATACTTCTAACTATAGTTTGTATGATTGATCAAATTTTAAATTACAATACAATATTATATATTTTTAAGGAAAAACTGGAACTAATATTTTAAGAAAAGCTATTGTTCCTATACTCACTGATGCTGAATGTTTACGATGGCATAGACATAAAAACATCAGGGTTGAACTTCACAAAGAAATGTTTTGTGCTGGTCATAGTGATGGGAGAATGGATGCTTGCCTAGTAAGTATTATCAAACATAAATAAAACTTTAAAATAATCAAATTATTAATTGATAAATTAAAATTCCTAGTTATTAAATAAATTAAATGAAATTATAGTGATGGTCCTGTACCATGTAACCTAAATGGTAAGATGAGTTTTTTTTGTAATAATGTTACCAAACCGTAAAATATATGATAATATGATTTCAAGAACATTCCTAAACCATCAGCTGACTCCAAAAAACAATGAAAATCCTTGTGTTGCAACTGTTTAACTATCCTAGATGCAGCCTTCAAAGTCCAGTGTATTAAGGTAAACTATGGAAGGGAACACCTGAAATACCATACTTATTGTCAATAATGGAAAGTCTTGCAATTACCCCATGGACATGACCAGTTCAACAAATTATGAGACTGACGGCACATGCTATTAATTTCATAGTGTAAAAATATCATAGTGAATGGTCAAATTCTCGTAAAATTGCTGTATAAGTAGTAAAATATGAAAGGTTATTAGTAATTTTAAGAAATACAAATTAATACTCAATCATATGATTTCAATTCAAATAAGAATTAAATTAAGAAACTAGAGAAAGGCTAGATGAAACTAGGCTTGAAGAATGATACAGATTTGGGTTCATTTGTTTCCCATTTAATAAATTCCAAAAATTATCATGAGCTTTAGTATGGAAAAGAGAATGTAGTTATGAAAAATGTGTATACTACGGTAATTATTTCATCTAGAAATGAACATTTCAACAAACATATATCATCTATATTTCGAAATGTTTGTTGAAATGTTCGTTTCTAGATAAAATTATTACCGAAGTATACACATTTCCCATAATTACATTCTCTTTTTCAAACTAAAGCTCACAAAAACTTGCATTTTTGGAAAATATTAAAACGGATAAACAGTTAAATCTTGTTGTACCTTTACTCAAAGTGACAACCTGCAGAACAGATAACTATATCTAAATATAGTTTAGTAAAACCAGTTTCACTATCTACAGTATTTGAAATATTTAAAAAATAGACCTCCACACTCAGCAGTGAAAGAGATACCCCGATTTGATTTTTGTTACATGATTTTCAAAATGAAGCATGAATATAAAAATAAAATATAACCTTGCCGACCTTCAATACTAAATGTTTCAATGTGAAAACTTAATTTTTTAGGGTGACAGTGGTGGACCTCTAATTGTACAAGACGAAGGGCATTGGACACTAGCTGGCATAACATCTGCAGGTTTTGGCTGTGCAGTTGATCATCAACCTGGGATATACCACAAAGTGCAGTTCACTTCAGACTGGATTAGATCAGTGATCAAGTCCAATACATAACTTCCTTTGAAGGACACAATATAAACACTTGTTTTGGAAAACTGTAAATTAAGATTAAATCACTAAAATAGAGCCAAAAACTCAAAAAGAAACACTATTATTTATTATAACGCAATTGGGAAAAAACACAATGCAAAGCCTTATGTTTCAAAAATACACTTATTCATTATTCGTTATTCAGACATATAATAATATATATAATATTTCAGGCATATAATAATAGGTGAAACGTCGACTGGCAAGTGGGTGTATTTTTGAAACATAAGGCTTTGCATTGTGGTTTTTCCCAATTGCATTATAGTAAATTAAGATTGTTAACATTCGAAATGCCAACATATGGTTTGACATTTTGAAAGCTAAAGCTATATATATTTAGAAATGAATTTACATCCCTCGCAATATAAGAAATCACAACTGTATATCACAATCGCATCATAGTAATAGTATTGAATATTAATTTTAAAAACTTATACTTCTATAATAATAAATGAATTTCATGCATAAATATAGTTGACAAAAAATAAAAATAATATCAAAGTTCCTAACATACAAAAAACAATATAAGTAAATAAAAGCTAGAATACCTTACAATTAACTAACAATTGTTATCAAAAATTACCTTTGTGATTGTCTTCCTTTATTAACTATTGCTTGTTAAAATGGATTATTAAGATTATTTAATGATGCCAATAATATTTATAGAAAAAATAATACATTGAAGCTATGTCAATATTTATTTCATATCTATAATAGGTAATGTACAATAATTTAACTCACCAGGGACCGGATAAATATTTTATAAATATTTTGAAGAACTTCTTGATATGATTCATCATGATTCTTGTGTTACTATTTGCATATATGGATGTGTATATATATATATATATATATATATATATATATATATACAGATCAATGACTATGGTTAGGTAAATAAATTACTTTATTAAGAATACAAATCAAAACAATAAATATAATGGATAACATTTATAAATACCTATTGATAAAATGTTTTTATACATTAAATGGCCTTTAACATCAATAAAGATGTTGGTATAGTTAAGAAACCAGATAACATCTGTAAAATGTAAAATATAAAGTCATAAGTACAACCATGTAATCAACATACTAGAGTGAATGGTGTTTATACAAAGAAAGTCGTAAATCATCAGAAAAAATTTATAATTTGTGTTAAATGTAAGAGTTAGTGTATATTTTATGTTATTTATAATGTTAAAACTTCAATTAGTTAATTGTAAACTAAAATTCATAATGTTCAATTCAAAATTTTCTAAAAAACACACAATATGAGTATAAAAATTAAAAAATATTTGCATAAATGTAAAACATACCATGAATTAAGTTTAAGAATTTACTACTTAAAAATGCCTTAAATAAAAACCTCGAAACATGTCTTGATTGTTAATTCAAACATAATTTACAGCATATTGATACAAAAGTAGAGATTTTCGTTAGATGGTAACCACCATTGCAAACACATCAATCAGAAACGAATGTACAAATGAGACAGCAAATGAAAATATAGTTTTATTTATTTCAATAGTAATTATAATGATTAGAATTAATTTTGGCTAAAATTAGAATATTACCTTATAAAAAAACATAAGTTATAAAATCACTTCTGGTATCTACTTTTGTTAAAGCCAAAGATTTTTTTTTATTAATTTATTGTTTATGTAAATACTGTAAAAAAATATATGTTATATTAAATGATGAGTTTACTTAATCTACAATGTTCTATAACTATCTCAAATACAGTCTAAATTAAGAATGGACGAAGCTGTTATGTAAAAAATGAATTAATGGAGAAGAAAACAGAACGGGTGGAGGTCGAAAGTAAACTTATTCATGAAACCAAATTATATTATAAATAACTATTCATAATTATAGAAAACAAATTCTCAATGATCAATAATGACACCTATGGGCGTCAAAGTCAATGCACTCCCATACTTATGGGTGTACCTGAAATGAAGGTGAAATGCTGGTAACAAAGAAATTTTGCTTACAACTTAAAATTTTACTTTTGACCTCCACCTGGAATATTTTCTCTTCCATGATATTTATATATGTGATTATAAAACATCAGTGACCATATTAACAGATTTGAAAGAGTAGTATTGAGACAAATTTAGGGACCTCTGAAGGAGAATAGCTCGTTTCGATTCCAAAAAAAAAAAACCATGAGCTATACACATTTGGTGACCTAAATGTTTCATAACTTTTAAGGGTACAATGGATCAGATGGGTGGGCATGTAATCAGGATGGGAGAGGAAAGGGTAGTCAGAAGACTGTACAACAGAAAACCCTATGGAATAAGATGTTGTGGAAGGCCAAAGGGAAGATGGAATGATAAATATCATGACCAACTAATTATTGTTCCAGAATAAAATAAAGTTTTAATTAAATGATAATTAGTACTTTTTTAAAATAATATGTTCAATTCACTGATAAATCAGGTGGTTAACTAATAACCTAGCGTTCTCAATGTTACAATGTGATAAGTAAGTAAATCCTGCATTTGAAGATGATAAATTCCAAAAATTTGCTATACGTCACATTCATACATTCATATTTTTATTTTTGAGTGGAAAATAGTTGACTGGATAATTCTAATGATGGATTGAATTGGACAGGGGGGCGCAGTCAGAGATAACACAAAATAAGCGAAACTTATTTTTTAATTGTGCCAACGTTTCGGCCAACGATGTAGGCCATATCTTCATGGGGAATATGCCTGGTAGTGGTTGCGAGGTGACAAGTCAAACTAACAACTGGTTTGACTTGATTTGTTAGTTTGACTTTGTCATCGCAATCCTTGCATCCACTACCAAGCATATTCACCATGGAGATATGGCCAACATCGTTGGCACAATTAAAAATAAGTTTCGCTTATTTTGTGCTATTTCTGACTGCACCCCCTGACCAATTCAATCTATCATTCATAATTTTAATTTATACCTACCTAAATATACTTTAGTAAAACCTGTTTCTCAATCTAAGATACTTCAAATAAAGACTGAGCAGTTGACCAAATTTAAGATAATGAGACAAAAAATGCATATATGTAGACTGGGCCCATGTAAGTGCAGCAAAATTTTCATGAAAGTTAATTAAGCAAAAATAAATATAAAAATTATCACCGTTTAGTTTTTAACTATCCAATAATAATTATTTTTGAAGTTAATCAAATTTCTTTATTTTAAAAAATATACCACCAAAAATATAAAACATACCAATTCTAAATAAGTACATCCTAGTACCAGTTTAATTTCCAGTGTGACCAACAATGAAATCTTAAAGTATTTCCCTCCTACTTCTACTGTAGTATTTACACATAATTAAATTTGGAATAACTGTAACAAATAAGTAGAAAAAGGATTACATTTTAATTTCTCTTGAAGAAAACTAATCGCATCAGTAAAATAACTTTATCGATTTATATTAAAAATAATAAACATTTGTATGAAAGATATTCAGTAACTGAACTTATGGTCAATATGAAGATGGCAGGGGACTTTTCTTTATGAATGCTGGTGAATTCCAAGCCCACTGATAGAAACTATTGTGGAGGTAAGAAAAATCTAGAACAATCTTTAGGCTTGGTTGAAAAACAAAAACCAAAGAAGGTTTGAAAGGGTTGCAAGATTTTGCAACCTCCAAACATAGCGCCACTATTAAAATATATTTTTCACTCATTGTAACATCTTTCAAATTGCCTCTTAAGACCATTATTAAGGATTTTTTTTACGAATTAATAAAAATGAACATTTTTTGAATTATTGTTGAAAGAATTCTTATTTGAGAGCTTGGTTTTTTTTTTTTTTGGCTATCTGTATCTAAATTCTACATAAGTTGAAGCTAATAAATAATAAATATTTAATAAATAAAATACATAGGTCTAACAAAGTAAAGTATGTAGCACTGTTGTAGCGTACGATTTTTTTTCGGGAGGGAGGGAATTTGATAAGAAGACATGTTATCATCTCTTATTATCTGGGTATATAACCGCCAAATACATTTTAATCTTTAGTTATTTCGAGTTGATATATTGGTTTTTATTAGTTGTTAGTTTATTGCAAAAGTATTACATGTCATAAGATCCTTATGTAGGTAGATAAAATATTTCTTTTTCAAAAGCTTTAGATTCTCCCTTACCCCCCCCCCTCTGTATAAACTTAAGTGGCTCTGAATAGAAACATGTGATTTCACAAAAACTGATACTCGCAAATTCGAAGTTATATTTTAGATAAAATAAGCTATAATAATTTTAGATTTTAATTGTTTTGGCCTTAAGCCTGCGATTAAGTTAATGCCGATGATACTTATTCTTAAATATATTTCCTAAAATTGTGTTTTAAAAATATTAGCTTTTATTAAAGAAGGGGGATAGGATAATAGAAAGGACAGCAAAATGTTTGTCTCTATAGTGTTTCCTTTTATTTTCCCCCAAGTTCTTGAAGTCATCTTTTATTCAGAAAGTTTCTATTTACAGCATATATGAGCAAAGCTGGATTTATTGGAGCTCCCTTTGATCTTATTATTAATTATTTCATTCTAATCAAATGGGCTTATATTTTGTATTAAGTTATTTTTTAATGTTTATTACTTTCATCATTTGTCCAGAATCCTAGACGATTCGCATTATCACTTTGGTTTCATTAGAACCTATCTTGGTTGCGCTTTGGAAGTCATAATATTATTATTTGGTTAGTAAAAAATCGTTGATACAAACCATTGAGAGTCAACATATTTTCATAAATTTTAGGTATAAACAATACCAGCATTAGTGAAAGTTTTGAACTGAAAAAACAGCAAATCAGTAATTTACTAGTTATAACTTCAGATATTGAAGAAGTTATTTTCAAAAAATCCTGAAAATGTTAATTTTTTTCTTTACATATAATATTTTCATAAAGTTTCACAATAATATATAGTTAACTACATCCATGAGCGAGTTTAACCCACTTTTCAGGTGTTCAATCAGTGCTTAATAGTAACAAGTATAGGAGTCGAATTAATGAACTCAGTTCCTGAATAATTTCTTTAATTTTTACATTTGAAAGTGTTATCTTAAAATTAAATACACCATGGACAATTTTGTTATGAAGTTGGTTTAACCAAAATTCTTAAAGGTGTTCTCAATAGATTTAGAAAACAATGTTTTCATGTATTTATACTCTATTTTTACAGTGAAACACTTATTAAGGTAACATAGGGTATTGAAATTTGATATACTAAGAGGAAATTGAGGTTTAAAAGAGAAAATATTTAATAGCATCTGTTCTGCAGGTTATCGCTTCGAATTGAGTTACTAGTTTTAACTATTTATTGGTTTCATTTTTAATATTTTCCAAAAATAAAAGTTATTGTGAGCTTTAGTATAGTAAAGAGAATGTAATTATGGGTAATGAGTAGATTTCGGTAATCATTTCATCAAGAAATAAAAGTTTCAACTGACATTTCGAAGTATAGATGAAATATGTTTGTTGAAACGTTCATTTCTAGATGAAATTATTACTGAAGCAGATTTAGAAATAGAGAATTTTCTTCAAAACAGTTCCCATAATTTCATTCTCTTTTCCTTACTAAAGCTCATTATAACTTGTATTTTTGGAAAATATTAAAGGAAAAAGAATGAAAAGTTAAAACTTGTGACTCAGCTCAAAGTGACAACTGCAGAATAATTATCGGTTTAACTAGAGTAAAGAAAGGATCTGAAGAATGTGTGAGATCTAAATCTGTGGTACTATTTATAGATTGAAAGAGTGGAGTATTTAACTAAGAAGATGAAAAAGTCTGAAGAGAGTAAGGATTACCAGAGTTGGAGGAAGAAATACACCGGGGTTGAGTTGGAAGTATATATTTTTGAAGGTTGTTATGGCACTAAGGATTTGTATCTAACTTTAAGCTCTTTCTTGTTTCAATCATCTAGAATAATTATTAGTTAAACATATGAATAGGAGAAAATGGCCCGGTTGGAGGTCAAAAATGGAATCTTATATAGTAAATAACTCTTTATTATAAATCAATGTTTTGATCCACATTGCACATTTTCATGAGATCTGAATATTTACAAGTAAGTTCTTCTTCTTCTTCAACCCATTACTGGGTCCTGGCCTCCTCAAGCAGCTTCCGCCAGCCGGTCAAGTGCAGCTGCTCTCCAATTCCGTACTCCGAGCAGGGTCCTTGCAACATCAAAAGTATGTTAGTCTTTAATAAATAGAAACAGCTCTAATAAATAGTTGTTTACAATTTAAGATCCTTTTGCCTTTACCTCTCCTCAAAGATATTTATACTTTCAGCTAAGTATTATTCAAAACAAAATATCTATTATATTCCTAATTGAAAATTTATGAAAATTAATCTTAAATGAAGTTAATCCTATCATATATCATATATTCATTTTTGTGCCAAATCACCTCTCCTCACTACTTAATCAAGATCTATTTCAATTATCATAAATTCCATTTGCTATTTGCAGATAAGTCAAACAGCTATACAAATGGGAATGACGGCTATACACATAGGTAGATGATTTTTTTATTTAAGAACTAATAATAAGAAAGAATAATAAATTTACCATTAAATGCAATCTTTATTAGGTGTGCTTAAATAAAAATTTCTTTTTGCCTTGCCTTCTCATCTGTTTTCTGGAGGAGAGTCGGCCGACCAAGACTGCGGTGCGTGGCTGAGGACCCAGGAATCTGGGAGTCCGCAACTGGATGGCAGTAGCAATCAACAAGGACTACTGGGGTAAGGTGATTGAGGAGGCCTGGATGCGTCAACATGTTCTTGTGCCATTCCAATAATAACTGCTCATCTGTTTTCTGGTAGATATATGTTATTTTTTAATATTTAGAAAAATCTGTATTTTGGTTATCTTGCTGGCACTATTTAATAAAAAGAATTCAGGGGCAAAGACCTCAAAATAAAGCATAAAAGAAAATCCAAATCGGTCGATTGGTTTAAGGAATAAGACAGCACACTCATAAATACCTTTTGAAAACTATGTATCTAAATTTTTACCAAATTACAAAATTTTCCTCCCCTAGATAGTGGTAGGAATAATTTAACAAAATTAGCTTCTTTAAGTACTAGTAGTGGTTGAGAACTAGTACAAAAAATGAATTTTTTGTTACTTTTTACCATTCCTAAACTAAATATCACTGTTACAAATTAGTCAGGGTGGGAGTAAAAAGATATATTTCTCACTTCAAATTCAAAAATTTATTTATGGTCATATTCTATCATAATTTTATTCTTTAAAATTCATGCGCAACAAATGGCATATTGTTGCAATAGTGAATTACCATATTGCTGCATTTATATTGATATGAATGCCAAAGTTGCCCTTACCCTCTTTCAGTCATTTAAAAATGCTTAATTTCCTATGTAGTGTTTATAAAATATTGATCATGAATTGAGTTTTAATAAATTAGATTTTGTTCTTTTGAATGATTTTATAAATTGGCACAATTTAATCCTCCCACATAATATGAAATACTTGAATTTAAAAAAAAATATTTCCTGTTTAAACTGGGTATACTTTTGATGTAAGACATATATTCTTTTATCCTAAACCTACATTGATATATTTATTTCAGATCAAAATAAAGCAAGTCATTCACAATGAAACTTAACTGGCTAATTTACTATATAATAAGTTGGCTGGAGTGCATTTATAGTCAAGAGACCTCTTTTAAATACGCCATTGTAGTTCTGGCAATGGCCAGTTTCTCCACTCATGTCCTGTGCGTTTGCGGCTCTTGAGCTCATACTCAATCTCCACTGGTCTCAAACAGGCTGGGAGAATAGTGCTGGGATCTCTTTTGATCTACTTGGAAATCTCAAAAGGAGTGCGTAAATATTGTATACAGATATGAATTTGTTCAAATGGTCATCTTATTTATTTTATCTTATTTACTTATTTCTTTTTAAATTTTTTTCATTGAATTATTTTTCTTCAGTTTAAGTGAAAACTTAGATTTCTAATACTTATTGCACTTAAAATTGTTCTATCCAATAAACATATATCTATTTTTAAAAAAGGACTGCTTTTAAGCGAATGTAAATTCATTTTAACAATTAAATCTATCTGACGGTAAATAAGAGATCTAATAAAGTCATGTTCATAGAAAATGCAGAAAACAACTATTTGGAAACTATTGCATTTTATCGTGACCATTCTCCATTCTCCACATTCCTTTTTATTTTAATTTTTAGATGAGGTCCTATGTAAGGCTCTATTACTATTCCTTCATAAATCTCTATGCTTCATCATATTTCATGCTTAAAAAACTTATTAGAAAAGTAAAAAAGCTCTTGCATGTACAGCAATCCCCTATTCTAAGTTTCTCTTCTACAGGAATTGTAAATTGACTTTTCCATTTATTTATATGTGCTATGTTACCTAGAATATATGAAGCTTTCAGGATTAAGAGTGATTACTCCAAAATTTCAAACATTGATTTTTTCCCCATTTTTCACCGGCTTAGTCAAGCTATTTTGTCTAACACACACACTTGCCTGCTTATTTATCATATTCTTAGTTTGGTTCTGAACCCGAAGTTTCAGAAGCATAAAGCATTCCTTAACTAAACTTGCGAAAAATTCAAATTTTGAAATTTGGAGTTATTCGCTTTTAATCCCGGGATCCTCATATAGAACCAACCACCTTTGTTATTTCAATTTTACTTTATTTAAAATTTTTTAATTGTTTCACTACGCTAAGGCTCTAAAGCTCTCCTTTTGTTTATAGTATTTTTAGTCTTCTTATAGTATTATATGCATTAAGCACAGTATTAAATCAATGATTTATTTTCAAAGTGAATCATAAACTTTTTTTTTTGTAAATAACAGCCAAATTTAAGATGTAATACTGCTGTATACTGATGATAATACTGATGTAATCAGCCTCAGGGAGCTGGTTAGCTCTGATCTAGAGTTCTGAGCTGCTATGCTGAACATTCCGGGTTCAAATCTAGCTGTGGCAGATAAATTATTTATTATATTAACAGCTAAGGATGGGCCCTGTGGATGGCCTCCTGCGGCTCATCCAGCTTCTACAAAGTGGGCACCCCTAGTTGGGAAAAACATGCTGGTTGATCTCAGACAAATCATCTCCCTGCATAACCAATGTTCTAGAAATAGTACAATCTCCACCATGTACTCCTACTGAACCCTAAGCCCTTCATAAGTTGTAGTGATACAACTTTTTTTTTTTAATTAGTATTAATATAGTACCTCTAATAGTGGATGGCGGATAAAATAGTGAATTGTATGAGCTATTTGGATCCTGTAACATAGTCTA
Organism: Arma custos; assembly: GCA_037127475.1. Classification (NCBI taxonomy): domain Eukaryota; kingdom Metazoa; phylum Arthropoda; class Insecta; order Hemiptera; family Pentatomidae; genus Arma; species Arma custos. The sequence goes on from CM073762.1 coordinate 95,153,299, forward strand.
GTTTATTAAAGTAAGAATAATTGAATGATTGGGCTATATACTTAAAAAGAAGGAAAACAGAGCTCTTAAAAAGACCCTACTTGGGAAGAGGTATTGGACCTGGAGGAATGGAAGACCTAGGAGAAGGCGGCTCCAGGATGTGGAAAAGGACCTTACAGAACTCGGTGTATGAAATTGGAGAGGTGGCGCACTGTGCAGGGTAGACTGGCATGTCAGTGAAGCCAAGGCCCACTTCTCAAGGGCTAGTTAGTTAGTTTTAATATAGTCAATGATTTTTGGAAATATGTCATCGAATTTTTTTCTAGAATTGTTGTTATTATATTTTTAAAAAAAAATGGTCTTGAGAATACAATTGGAATATTAAATAGTGTTTTATTTATTTTTTATCTGACAATTTTTCATTTACGAACGGTTAGGGTTCACTTTGGAGCTTCTCATACGGTAATTATTACATGAATATGTAAATTTTTTTTTAAAATAAAAACATTATAATCATCATATAATTATTATAAAGTTATATTTTCTATATCTTTTATTAAACCTCCAATGGTACAGTGAGCTGGGAGGCATAAATGGTACGGTGGGGTCCTCACATACCCCAACTTTTTTTTACGGTTTTAGGTGCTTTGGTATCAGTGCCTCTCTACTCATCAATAAGAACATAATTCTAATACTGTAACATGACTTTATTCTTCATAAAAATACATTTTCAAATCAAACTTTTCATTAAAAAGCAATATAACATCAAGTAAATGAAAAATGTCCAATAAAACATAGGCAGTAAAAGTAGGTAACTTCCAGAATAAATAAAACAAAACTTACATTGAATTTTCTAAGCAAAATGTAATTGAAAACCAGCCTCATGAATAGCAAAATGAATAAAACATTCTCAATTATCATAGCAAGATATGCAATAGTGATCAGCTTTCAGATGACTCCAACAAATAGATTTTTTGCATGTAGTACAAAAATGTTTTGTTTTTTTATCTGCACTACGAGGGAAAATATTGCATCTTCTGGGCTTCTGAGGTGGTTCAGAATGAGGAACAACAATCAACCAGAAACTTCTGTTCCAGGTGAATGTGTTTCTTATTGTTGGCATTTTAAATTAAGGGGGTTCATTACTGGTGGGGATGTCCATAACTAGTCATTTTCCCTATATTACCTGATGGAAATTTATAGTCGAATTAATAGTAATAGATAAGGGAAATACTAAACAAAGGAACATCTATGACAAAACGTGGTGGAGTACATGAATGGTACTGTGGGGTTTTCGTCAACCGCAAACATGAATTTTCTTGGAATTCAGGTAACAAAGACAATTGACTCACCTTGTGTAGCAAAACCCACTCTTCCACAGCTGGAATACAACTGACAGGACAGGTACTCAAATTCTTAACCCTTGGAGATAATTTTGGGGCATGCGGGGGCATTTCAAAGCATCCTTGGGTCGGCCCTAACCCCACCATACCTTTTGAGGGTTAAATTACACATATTACCCTACAATAAGAATTATTTTTCTATATTTTATATTAATTAATTATTAATAATGGAACCGATGAGACTAGACATTGTAACTACCATGGATTAGAAATTGGAGGTGAGATTCTACTGTAGTGGTACACTTTTTATTTTAAGTAACTTTGTGGGCAGTTTAGGGAGCGGAGTGGCTCAGTGGTAGAGCACTGAATTGCCATACCGAAAATCATGGTTCAAATCCCGCTGCAGGCAAGACTTTTATTTAGCCTGTTAGCAGCTGGAGATGGATCATATAAGATCTAGGACCCTCCTGGGGTTCACCCAGGCTCTAAAAGTGGGTACCCAAAATAAGAGGGACAATCTGACGTTTAAGCGTGATTTAGGACAAATCACCTCCCTGCACAATCGTTGTCCATAAAAAAGTGCTATCACTACCATGTAATGAACCCCAGGCCCTTCACGGGTTGTTGCGGTACAGGTTGTTGGCAGTTTACCTGGCTGAAAAAATTCAATGATTCAATTTTTAGTTTTACTAATTACGCGATTTATTTAGTACTAGCTTATGCACGCGGCTTCGCTCGCGTGGAGTTTGGTCTGCCACATAATGTTTCGTGAAAGATCATTTTTAATAAATAATTTAATTATTTATTAAAAATGTAAATTACTCGTACATCCAAAATTTCAGATGTATAACTTCAAAACTGACTGATTCTATACAACCTTTGAATCCCTATTATATTAAAGGGAAAAACCCTTGGCGTGGAATTATCCAAATTTCTTTCTTAAACTATACAAAGAACCTATCTACAAATTTCAAGATGCTAAGTTCCTGATTTGCCTTTAATTATGTACTATAATGGATTCTCCACAGTACCTAAAAAACTGTTGGGGGGGCATATCCCCCTGTGCGCCCCCCCTAAATCTGCGCTTGCAATAGCCCATATGTTATTCTGATGCATAACCTATATTACTGTAAAGTTTCATCCAAATCCTTTCGGTAGTTTTTGTGTGAAAGAGAGACAAACATACAAACTTTCACATTTATAATATTAGTAAGATTTATTAAAATATTTTGTTTTATTCTTCTTTTTATTGTTCCTCGACTCTGCGTGATATATTAACCTCAATTGTTTAAGAAATGTTTACAGAGGTCTGATATAATTCGCGAAAGCAGGTTCCAGGAGGACACTCGGGAGTGTGGTAAGATGAGGATTGGAGACAATGGCAGTGAAACGTCCTTCTTCGCTCCGCCTCGCATACCTTCCTCTCTTACGCAAACTTTTTCACTCACATTAAATTACTTCACCACCTGAACACGAAGAATAGGGCAATCATCATATCGTTACTATCATTTTAATTGATGTGCATTATAATAATAATTATTATTTACTCTTATTTATAACTGAGGCATGTTACTCTATCTAATTTAAAATTAAAATTATTATCTATAATTTTTTATAATTATTGGTCATTTTTTATGAGTTATAAATATTCTTATTTTTTTGAAGAGAAAAGATAGGCCCTCGACCGGGATTTGAACCCGGAACCTTTGTCACCGTGACATCGCTCTGCCAATTGAGCTATCAAGGTCCCTCCCAGTCGAGGACTAACCTTCTCTCTTTTAGATCCTAAAGCCCAGTGTACTCCCGCCATTTTTGCGAAGAATACACTAGAACGAAGTTCTTTGAACATTAATTTAATTTAGGATCTTATTGACTTTCGTCATATTATTATTTATAATTTTTTATAATTATTGGTCATTTTTTATGAGTTATAAATATTTTTATTTTTTGAAGAGAAAAGATAAAAGATATATAAAAAAAAGAAAAGAAAAGATAAAAGAAAAGATAAAAATATTTATAACTCATAAAAAATGACCAATAATTATAAAAAATTATAAATAATAACACAGGCCAACAAAAAAAACCTTTTTGAAAACTTTTTTAATTTTAATAGCTGATCTTGATAGATTTTTATGTGCTGAATCCAAATCTGCTCGTAGTTTTTATGTATCACCCTTAGTTTCCAAGCAAAATGTATTTTATTATATAGTCTAATACCCATTTACAGTATATAGGGAAATCAATGAAACACTGTAGAATCGTAAAAATGGTTTGTATTTACAGTAAAATACTTGGAATAGTAATTTTATGTGATGATACAAGGTTCACTTGTCAACTGGAATTGGTTTATATTTTCTTTCCCTTTTTTCCTTGAAGCTTCTTGTTTAGCTTTTCCTGCGATGAATAGCTTGCTGAACTTCCCGGTGAAGTGACCAACAGTAATCCCCCATCATGTTGGTATTCCAGCGGCCCTGGTAACGTTTTTCCATCACTTTAACGTCCTGGTGAAAACGCTCACCTTGCTCCTCACTAACATCTCCTAAATTTTCCGGGAAGTAATCGAGGTGGCTGCTCAAAAAGTGAACTTTCAGGCTCATCAAACATCCTAACTGTTCAAATTTTTTTAACATGTTAGCAACAATAGCCTTATATTCTGGGTCTTTTTCATTTCCCAAAAACTTGGTGACAACTTGCTTGAATGAAACCCATGCTTCCTTTTCATTTGAGGTCATTGTGGATTCAAAGTTAACGTCAAACATCATTTTTCTAATATCAGGCCCGGTAAAGACGCCTTCTTTCAGTTTAGCTTCTGAAAGGTGTGGAAACTTCTGACAGAGATATTTGAAACAAAGCCCATCTTTAGGCAACTGTTTCATGAGACCTAACTTAATATGTAGTGGTGGTAGGAGCACGTTTTTTGGATCTACAAGGTTTTTGCGTAAAATGTTCTTCTCGCCAGGCTTTAAAGACTCCCTAGCAGGCCAGTTCTTTCTGCACCAATGTTGATTCCGAGCTCTACTGTCCCATTCACACAAGAAACATGGAAATTTGGTAAAACCCCCTTGCTGACCAAGGAGCATGCACGTAACTTTCAAATCACCACATATCATCCAACCGTGTGCAGAATAACCTATTTTATTTAACACTATTTCTAGATTTTCGTAACTCTCTTTCATATGTACAGAATGACCGACAGGTACAGAGGCATACATGTTACCGTTGTGTGCTAAAACTGCCTTCAAACTATTTTTGGATGAATCAATAAACAACCTCCAATCTTCTGTTTTGTATTCAATTCCAAACTCATTCATTAAACCATGAATGTCTGAGCAGTACACCAAATCACCCTCTTGTTCAAAATACTTCGAAAATTGTTGTTCTCTCTTCCTATACACATGAATGCTGGTTCCAGCCGCCAGCAAGTTCTTTTCTTTTAGCCTAGAGCCAAGCAGTTCAGCTTTTTCTTTTGTTAAGCCCAGATCCCTAACTAAGTCATTAAGCTCGACCTGAGTGAACAATTTAGGCTCTACATTTTCTGTAACACATTGGAATTCTTCATCGTGTTCATCTAACTCCGACTGTACATCAGAAAATACTTCTGTTTCAATAGAATTTAAGTCCTCTGGTGGTTCCGGGATTGGCAAATCTACACCGTGCCCTACTGGTCGGATGGCGGACGGAAGGTTAGGGTAGCTTATTACCTTCTTGTTCTTAGAGTTATGACCAGTAATATCTACACTGCAAAAGTAACAGTCATCGGAATGATTTTTTGGTTCCCTCCATATCATGGGAACAGCAAATTTAAAGTGTTTTTTCTCTTTTTTTGACCATTTCCTGAGGTCTTCAACACATACATAACATACCTTATGCGGTGCCCAAGGTTTATCCTGGTCTCCAAGTTTGGTTCCAAAGTATGCTAGATAAACCTTTTTCACAAAGTCTGTAATGTTTCTTTGGTGCTTTTTAATAACAAACTCACCACAAATATAACAAAAACTGTCAGCAGAGTTTTTACAGCCGCGATGAGACATTGCACTGAGCACATGTACAGGAAACGTAAAAGTGAGGTTATGTTGAAAATAAACAAAACATCAGCTGTTTAGCATGTGTTTCAGCAGTGCTGCCAACATCATCTTTGTTCATTAGACCTATTTTTTCATGTTATCTTAACTATGAAAAAGCTGTTAAATTCTAAAAATATTTCTTTATTTCATGAATTTAACTATAAAATGTGAATAAATGGTGGGTGATACAACTTTTTAAGCATCATATTTGGATTCAGCAACCTAAACAACATAAGAATAAGGTATTTTCATTAAAAAAGTTTTTTCATCGTTGGCCTGTGTAATATGACGAAAGTCAATAAGATCCTAAATTAAATTAATGTTCAAAGAACTTCGTTCTAGTGTATTCTTCGCAAAAATGGCGGGAGTACACTGGGCTTTAGGATCTAAAAGAGAGAAGGTTAGTCCTCGACTGGGAGGGACCTTGATAGCTCAATTGGCAGAGCGATGTCACGGTGAGACAAAGGTTCCGGGTTCAAATCCCGGTCGAGGGCCTATCTTTTCTCTTCAAAAAATAAAAATATTTATAACTCATAAAAAATGACCAATAATTATAAAAAATTATAAATAATAATATGACGAAAGTCAATAAGATCCTAAATTAAATTAATGTTCAAAGAACTTCGTTCTAGTGTATTCTTCGCAAAAATGGCGGGAGTACACTGGGCTTTAGGATCTAAAAGAGAGAAGGTTAGTCCTCGACTGGGAGGGACCTTGATAGCTCAATTGGCAGAGCGATGTCACGGTGAGACAAAGGTTCCGGGTTCAAATCCCGGTCGAGGGCCTATCTTTTCTCTTCAAAAAATAAAATTATTATCGGTAATTATTCCGCAGATTGTCGCTTGGAATTGAGTCAATTTAGTAAGAAAAAGAGAATGAACGTTTCAACAGACCTACATCATCTATACTTCGAAATGTTAGTTGAAAGTTTTGTTTCTTTATAAAATTATTACCGAATTCTCCCGTTTATCACCATCTCATCTATTTATCCATTCTCATCAGCATTCCTATTAATCAACAAAGGTAAGTCTTGAAATTTCATGAGTAGCATGGCAATCTCTAAAAAATGAGCCTGACGCCACATAACCATGCAATAAATGTCAGTAAAAATAACACAGTTTATGGTCAAATTCACATAAAATTGCTTTTATAAGTAGAAAAAGTGTGAAAGGTTAATATTTAAGCCAAGAAATACAAATTAATACTCAATTGTTATCTTAATCATATGATTTCAATTCAAATAAGAATTAAAGAGTCATTTAACCATATCCATATAAAGAACAAAAGTTGATATGCAGTATTAGACTGAAATCTACTGAAACTAGAGAACAGCTTGATGAAACTAGACTGGAAGAATGATACCGATTTGGGTAATTATTCCGCAGGTTGTTGCTTCGAGAGATTACTTTGTAAAAGACAATTTAGACGCCCAAGATTATCATACCTGAAATATGTCCAACGCTTATGCAGAAAATATCAAAGAACATCAGCCGAGCTCGAAACCTGGCCAGAAACATAGAAAAATGGCTGAATGACACTTAAAGAATGTTTTGAAGGAAGAAAAAGAACAAAGCTCCCATTTTTCATACCTAATAAAAAAAATTAAAAATATTGTAATCTATACCTATTCATTTTTAATTAATAGAAAGTTTTCAACAGGTCTGTGTATTTTTGACACATTTTGAATAATAGAAACGTTATAATTGTCACAAGCATGTTAGTCATACGTAGAAATCCTATTTTCCAATTGTGGGAACCGGAATTGAGGGAAACCTGACAACGTTTGTTTTCCCACATTCTATTTTTTCTAAAAAGACAATATTTAAAAGGAAATGACGAGGTGCTTTGCATGAACAGTTTAGTTAATGACCCGAATTCTCTGTAATTTTAATAATTTTATCTATATATGTAGGTTAAAATTTAGGTAATCCTATTCAATTTAAATTTGGTTACCCCCATATTCAGTTATTTTTAATTTACATGTGTATATAGTCTTTTGCGCGTTTTTCTAAAGATTTATGCTTGAGTTTGACTACCGTTTCTTGTTTCATTCTACCATTTTTTTTAATCTCTATGATTTTGTATCTCATACCTACTACATGATACCTATAACCGCAGATTTAAAGATAACAGACCTGTGTAAAAAAGTTTTGATATGACTTACAGTACTGTTAAAAGATGTTTGATTGTTATTAGATGGTTAAAAATGAAACGACATCTTTTAGTTCAAATTAAAAATTAAATGCTTTAATGAATGAATAAAGAGTATTGGATTCAGTTCATTGTAGGAAATGTACTGTCTCCGAGCCAGTTACTGTGCATGTAAGTGATTTGGCCGAGATTATGTTCGACTGTCAGGTTAACTACCTTAACTAAGGGTACCCATTTTATAGGGACCAGGTTGTTCTAGGGTTGGGTGATAGTCGATAGTTACCACTATCGGTATGCCGAAACTATCGAATGCTATCGATCGTTTTTCGATAGCTGCTTCCTTCCAAACCTATTCCATAAAGAATTTCAACTAATTTAATTAAATTCAATTACCTACCGACTTTTTGAAATTTGCAGGATTATAAATTATTAGATTATATTATAAAGATGAGAAAAAAACTACTTTATTTGAATTTTAAAAAAGTATTTTCAATTTCAACTAACAAATCAAGTTTTCAGAAAAGAATAATAACGAAATAGTTAATTTCAAGAGTCAAGATTGCTCCTTGAGCAACATATTTCCCGAAAGAAAAACTAGCATTTCAAGTTGAACATTTATGAATCATAGAAAAAGATCCCTTATTAAAGAGGAAATTAAGGTTATAAAAACCTAGAAGAGCCAATTTAATACCGCGAATTTGGTTTGTTTGCACAAGTGCGAGACTGCGTGTCCTACACAACATAATGTAATTAGTAATTTCGGAGAATTTACTAATTACACATCCGGAGCGGGATCAAAGTTATATAGAAGAGAACCCTGGAGCTCTAGGAATTCCGGGTTCAATTTAAAAAGAATTCAACACTGGACAGATACAGATCAGGATAATTCCGAGAGTTTCAAAATTTGAGGATAAAAAAGATCCATCGATAGTCCACATCATCAATATTGACCATCGATAGGCATGACCTAATGATATATCGATAGTACCTAACTACTATCGCCCAAACTTAGGTTATTCAAAAAGGGTATCCAGAATCTACAAAGTCGATCGACTGCAGTTAACAATAAATTATCTGCCACAATCACTCTCCCAACTCGAGACCTAGAGAAAAGTAGCTGAGCTACCCTGAGTGAGGAAACTGAGCTATCCATTTCTTCCCAAAAATTAAATAAAAATAAAAATATATACTAATTATTGTTCTCAAAATATTTATTGATGCTTACTTAATTCATATTCATATTTAATAGACTAACGCTCTAAGCTCCTTTAATTACAAAAGACTCATATATATGACTATTGTAGGACTTATTTGGCCAAGCCATAACCCCTCTCATATGCTAATCCTTGCAATTCAAAATATTTCGTAAAGTCCATAATGATCCGTGCTTGGTTTTGAATAAAGTCATCCATAATGACCTCAGTGCCCCATATCTTGGCCGATTTAGCCTAAGCCCGATATCAGTCCTTCCTTGACAAACTTTAATTCCGCTCAGCTCAAATAAAAAAGTAAGGGACATTGAGAATTTTACAAAGGATTTTGTATTGTAAGGATTGAATACGCGAGGAATTCGATAGCTCAGTGGAGCCCCTATGGTCTACTCCGTAGGTACAGATGTGTCTTTTCATAGTCATGTATACGCATTAATTCTATATATATTAATTTTGAGTTTAGAGCGTCTGTCTAGTAAATGTCGAAGTGGCCGAAACAGCGTTTCCTATCAGTCTAGTATGGAAAATATTAAAAGGGAAACGAATGAAAAGTTGAAACTTGTTTTGACGCGACTCGGAGCAATTATATTTTTTTTTTTGTTTTTAGGTATTATTAAATATACTTATGACTTAAACGTACTCCGCCCTGAGCTTAAACCCGTAGCCTTGACTTTCGAAAGACGCGGATGTGGAAGACAATGATGTTGGGGGTAGCGGTTGCAGCACCGGCTCGGAGCACTCTCACTCTCAGTCGGTCCCAGTGCTTCACCACTTCATGCTCCGTCGCCTCCAGGTTGTACAGGTACGTCATGTCTGCATCATCTTCTTTCACTTATCTTCGTGCCATAATTAATCTTTAAAAAAATTCTATATCTATATCTATTTTCCCTCGGTGAAAACGTGGCGAATAGACTTGACGTGGCTATCTTTTTTGATAATTTTCTTCTTTTTTTTTCTTTCTAGTTTTCCGTAGCTTCCTGCCGCCGGATTTCCTATCCCCTACAGTTTTAGTAAGAGTGAAAGTGACTTTCTTGGACGGTTGCTTTGTTTGCATTCGATAGAAAGTATGACAGAAGTGGTGTGCTATGCTGCTATACTGCTATGCACGACACGCTCGCTAGACGCCCCTAATCGTGGGACTATTACTAATATGCTTCTCGATCCCCTTCGTACTTCCTACTGTCATTACTCTTTCGATTGTTATATTTCGTAATCACTTCCTTCCGGGTCCTTAGAAAATAAAAGCTTTAAACACATGAAACAATTTTAAATTTAATTTAAATTTGCGTAATTAGAATATCTCCTCGACGCTAGCAATAGCATATTATTATATATTTATATATACTGTTTTATAATATTATAACCCACTAATACCATTAACCTATATTGGAGTATATTAATTTCCCAAATCAATAATAACTAATTATTCTTTTCCATTGTTAAATTATAATAATATTTATACAAGCATTGATATTTTTTTCTTGTGTTTTATAACAAACGGTAATAATATTTAGGAAAATTTTCATTTTCTTAATTCAAATTTATTTAGCTGTAGCATTATTATTATCAGTTTCGCTAATTTTATTTTATCATTCAAATTCGAACTCATTATCTTCTGGTAAATAATTCTTAAACGAATCATTCTTTTGCTGTACAATTTATTTATAGGTCATAAAAATAAAATCATATTTCTTCTTATAATGTAAATTTTCTTTTAAATAAAATCATCTTATAAAATAATAATTTTATATCGCATAGTTTTTTTTTCCTTATTTGAGTCTTTCTCAAGTGTTTTATTGGTATAAATTACTTATACAAAGTTTAGAAATAAACAATTTGCTTAGCCTAATCTTCTCCTTTTATGATGATTAAGTATAACTATTATGAATTTATTAAAATTTAATAGTTTTCAAATATGTTTCCAGAAAATTATCCATACGTTAGAATATTATCAACGGTATGCTGCTTAAGCGTTAATAAAATATTTAATCAATCAATTATTCTTATTTATTTCTTTAATTCAAACTAATATTTTTAAAAAAATATATAATATGTTTGTCCAAAATTAGCATACATATAAAGAATACCGAACATGTTATGTCCATCATTGTTGAGCCTCCTCAAGCTTTAAAATTAGTCAACCGTTCAAGATAAAATTTTAGAGTTTTTTAATTTATTTAACCAACGCCAGCACGTGACATTTATGCCATACAACACTTTAAATAGAGCAATAAATCATTGTGTATGTAAATTTTAGAGGTGGTCAGATTTGATTCAGGTAAAAAAAATTTCAGCTAAACATTTAAGTGTTGGAGTTTTTTTCTTTGAATTATAGCATGACTTTTTCTCTGAATTCTCTTATAACGCATGGTCAGATAAACATATATTAAGCTTTTCCTTCTTTAATCTTATATTTAAAGTAGTTTTTTAATCTTATATATTATATTGATCTCTCTCCCACAGAAGCCGGGGAATCGCATCGGAAACGCCACCGTCCTTAGCTGTCTTAGAAAGTTGGCCATTTCACTGTTGCGCAATTAATGATGTGGATTAAGTAGCCGTGAGTCAGTTAGTCGGGGAGAGGATCTTAGCCAAGGCCGAAGAAAGTTTGTGACAAAAACAAACTGTGGTTGTTTCGATTAGCACCGTCCGAATCTTCACCTAAGGAAAGTTTGTCAAAGCTTCTTCCAAGTTAGCATCATTAGAAATTTCAAAATAACTTATTAATTTGAGATCACTCGATGGCTAATCCAATGATGCTACAATGGGAGCTCTAAATTTTGCTTATCCAGGTATAATTAAGTTAGGGATCTTTAATGAGTGCCTCGCCTTGCATCATACAGGCTCTGTAAACCCATTTCACGTCTTTTCCGAAAGACGGCATAAGCGCTTGCTCAGGCCCGTCTGCGAACCTGCAATCTTGGGCATAGTAGGTTATGCTAATCCCTAGATCACATGTGATCCTTTGAAAATTTATTGTTTTTATCTTATTTTGATTAGCCATATGGTTCTGGCGTTTATAAAATACTTTCATGATATACCTGAAAATATAGTTAGGATAATGCATTGCCTCTGCAGCCCCGGCGAATATAGTTTTTTCTACGAGATGTAATACAAGCAATAACTCTTTTTCATTCCAATCCCTTACTTAGCCACTTGTTCACTAAGAAAATAACACTAGATACACAAAACAAGTTCTTCCCTCAGTATTTAACCAGTTATTCACCAGGGATGTATATATATAAATCATCACAATATTTTTATAACCTTTTCTATAACCTTAATGAGTTTGGTCATATTGTTACTTACAAAGATGCAAAATAATTTTAATATATATAACTTCAGCTATAATTTAACAATAACTACATCATTCCACTGTCGATTGTTCCACGCAACGTATATTCAACGATCCTTGATAGATTCATTGAAGAATATTTGAGCTAGTCTATTGAGAGGAATAAAATGGAGAACTTTGCAGAAAAAGTTGAAAAAAATATTTAAAAATATAATGTTAATCCCACCAAAGCGCTTGACAAAATTAGAAAGCAAGTTATCGGTAGGAAGCTTATCGAAAAGGGAAAGAAGCATGAGCTATTAGTGGCCATTTTAGTACTTTTTATGAACCACAGAGCAATTATTGTATTGGGTAATCAGTTTTCAAAAGAATTTAAGTCTGTGAGGTATTAGGAAAGGTTTCAGTTTAATCCAAATTATAATAATTCCATCTTCGAAAGGTCTAGTGAAGAATGAGAAAATACAACATAAAAACGGGGAATTTGTGGTTTATCAACTTCAACATATGATTCCATGTATTTCCAGTAAATGGGACTGGCAATATAAGACCAAAGGAGAACTTATATATATCTATAAATATCATCGGAAATATATATGTCTTAATTTTTTTTTTTAGTGCATGTTAGATTTCCTGTTGTTATATGCATGTTATAAGTTTTGCAATGCATTACTTTTAATAAGGTTGGCTGGATCACGTTAGTTACTTTCTCCAGATTTCATTCCAGGTTTTGATAGTCATTATATTTTATGATTAAAGCTTGCTTTTATTTGTTAATGTTTTGTTTATAACTTTAGATTGAGAATATAACGTATTATGCCTGCATTTCTTAAGGAATAATAATTAATTTTTTTAACCGTTGATCGAATTCCTACATTCATCTTGGTATTGGAAAACATTCTTACCTCATTCATTGAACCCTAAGATTGTCTAGGCGCCGGTTTATCTCTTGGTATATATAGTCCTGATACTTGTCAGTAAAACCATCCATTTTGTCATTAATATTATTTTGTCCTTTATAATTTAAATAAATTATTCCATGAATACATTCAGAAATTATGTATTCCACCCAAATAATATCCATAAAATTGGTACGTTTAGTTTATTATACCGTGAATTTAAAGAATATTTCTGAAATGGAATATAAATCGTTATTCTACAAACAGTTTTATAATTCCTTGAAGGGAGTAGATGGAGTATTATAATTTAGAAAAATTTCATTTTTTTAATGGTAATAATCATTAATTGTTTTTATTCGGTAATTACTGTAATATTTACCCTAAGTATTTCGTTCTTACTTACTTAAGAACGGTTAGTCTTATAATGTTAGAATTTTATATTTGGATTTGATGTAAAATTTTGTTTTATGTTAAATGATCACCATAAGTGGTTCTTTCCTCAATGGTCTAATTTTTTTAAAAAAGATTTCTATAAAAAATTTATTGTTTATAAATTCAATGTTTAATTGTTATATCTGTGGCACCTGTGCATAGTGGGCTAAGTCGAATTTAGTGAATTTCAAGCTTGGAGTATCAGCCCACGATTCACAAAGGAATATATTTCATTGCAATGGACGGAACACTTAGCGTGTTGGACACAAGGAAAGAGAAAAAAATTACGATTCTAAGTAGATAGCTTGAAATTCACAAAATTCCATTTAGCCCACTATGCACAGGTGCCACAGATATATCAATGCAAATAACATTGAGTTATATATATATATATATAGTTGATAAGCCGAAGTAATACATACATTTAGAGAGGAAAATAGTTGACTTGATGATTATTATATCATCCATATGGATGGAGATAGTTGGTGGGTGCAGTCTAACGGCGGCTGGGTGAACTGTGTAACTGTTGTTTCGGTCAGTTACACAGTTAACCCAGCAGCCTCTCCCATTAGCCCTGAACATGACCTACAGAATAGGTCGAAACGTCGGCACAAATAAAAAATAAGTCTAGACTTAGTTGGTGTTTTTTTGAATGCATCCCCTAACTATCTCCATCCTCTAATACATACATTATTTGAAAAACTAAACTTCTATTTAGTGCCCATTAAATATTATAACGATCATGTTAAAACTAACCAATCCAGATTGGTTGGTTGTTTATTTTTTTTTAGGTTAAGGGTGCACCTACATTGGATCCGATGCGATACGATCAGAATTCGGAAGCAAACCAAATTACTGAAATATATCGAGAGTGCCTACATTGGATCCGTCCGTTTTTATCAGACTAATCTAACCGATTTAGTCGCTCGTGGAACCAAAATAGTTTATTTATAAGGAAGCGCCTACATTGGATTCGATGCGATATTGTACGATCAGGTGTGATTTTCATATTTCAAAATCATTAGTTTTCAATCCGATAAACCAGCCGTTACCATGTGTGGCAACAAACCTTTATTGTCTAAAATGTTTATTAAAAAATGTACATTGTAATTTGATAATTAACTATTATATAAATATCCATCATAAATCAAAATTAAATATTCTCAATTCTCATTAAAATATTTTATTATCAATCTTCATGAACCATTAAATACAGTAGCGAAGGTTATTTTTCCGTTGAATAAAATTATATCTATCAGAAATGTACATAACAAATATACCTACATAAAATTTTAATTCGTCAAATAAAATTGGAAACATTAACTTTTGATAAAATAATCATCGTAATGTTTAATTTATTTGTTGAACAGTGGGCAACTCTGGGAGGTAAGGGCTTTTCTGATTATTTATACTCGTTTGCAAAGATGAACAACAAAATAGACAAAGAATTACTCATAGAATTAGTTCGAAATGAGCGTCGATTGTGTCATCAAAGAAATAGATATTATCACAATCGAGAAAATTAAATCATTATATAAAACACGAACAAATAATAAAAACAATAAATTCTATTTTTTTTATTGAAAAACAACTAAATTATTTATTTATAGTCACAGCAAGACAAAAATATTCTAATATAGTAACATTACCTCTTTGTTATAACGTTTGGTTCTTTAAATTTATAAAATTAAGATTATTTATTAATCATTTTTAATATATTTATATTTCACTATAATATATATATATATATATATATATATATATATATATATATATATATATATATATATATATATATATAAAATATAAGAAATAAAAGAATAAAATTAATACTATTTTATTCGGAAGGCAGTGACTAGTTTCACTATCGGATTGAAAAGAATAGAATCGTGTCGGATCTGATCCACTGTAGGCACTCACTGCGTATTTCAGTTATTTGTTTTTTCAGCTTACCATCCTATGTGATAGAATAGGATCGCGTCGCATCGCATCGGATCCAATGTAGGTGCACCCTAAGGCCTAAAACCTTTTGGTCAGCAAGGTTCTTAGTATATTTAAATAAAAAATTAACCCCTATTAAAGAAGTTGTTTCCAAAAAATGTGCAGATGGCACTGTTACATATAGATTTTTATTTTCTTGTAGGCAGTAAAATGTTACAATAGAAAAACACTTTTAGATTTAGGCAGATATATTCATTTTTACCATACCTGTTTTATTTTATTTTTTTGTTATTGCAATTATAATTTTTATTTGTATTTATCAGTATTCTGTAATATTGTAATAACTAATAAATAATAATTTGCAATACTTAATGAGGTTTTCGAAGTTTTGATTATTTCGTCTTTCTGGCTCAATCATGGAGCCACTGGTTTATAGTTTAATAGGCTACAAGGTCTTGTGGTCTCCATAGTAATCATTTATTATCTATTTATGTGTAAACACATGTATTATTTGTGGTGTATGAAATTTCTTTATTTTATAATTGATTGTGGTAAGTTTTATATAGTCTTCGTTCGTTTCTGTAAATTTATAGAACCCATTAATGGAAGTAGAGTGTTACCCTCCAAAACTTTAGAACCAGGACGTTTGTTTGATGCTTCATGTAACTTACATCTGATTATTAGAGTTAACCACATCTTTCAACTCATTAGAGTAGTCTTATCAACTCAATCCAGTTAAACAGAATGCTGTGGGAATTATCGTATACTTCATACAGCAAAATTGCCCATTACCCATTTTATTATGTCTTACACACCATCTCTCTAAACTGATCGTGCTTCTATAGAGTAGAGTGGTTTGCATGGATTTCTAATACCATAGTCAATAACGTATCTATGCAAACTTACTCATGTTAAATTTATTGTATCACTAGCTTATGCCCGCGGCTTCGCTCGCGTGGAATTTGGTCTGCCACATAAAGTTTCGTGAAAGATCATTTTAAATAAATAATTTAATTGTTTTTTTTTAATATAAGTTACTCGTACATCCAAAATTTCAGATGTCTAACTTCAAAACTGACGGATTCTATGCAACCTTTGAACCCCTATTATATTAAAGAAGAAACCCTTGGGGTGGAATTATCCAAATTTCTTTCTTAAACTATGCAATGAATCTATCTACAAATTTCAAGATGCTAAGTTCCTGATTTGCCTTTAATTATGTACTATAACGGGGAGGGCACATGCCCCCGAGCCCTCACATAAATCTGCCCTTGCTGTAGCCTATGATGTATAACCTATTTTACTCAATAAATTTCATCCAAATCCGTTAATTAGTTTTTGCGTGAATGAGTAACAAACATAAATACAAACATTCGCATTTATAATATTAGTAGGATATCAAAACAATAGTTTCACTCATGTTCTTTCTGTTATTTTAACCACTATTATCATGTGATTTGCCTTTAATTATGTAATATAATGGATTCTCCACAGTACCTAAAAAACTGTCGGGGGGGGCACATGTCCCCCTGCCCCCGAAAAAATCCGCTCTTGCTGTAGCCTATGTGTTATTCTGATGTATAACCTATATTACTGTAAAGTTTCATCCAAATCCGTTCAGTAGTTTTTGCGTGAAAGAGAGACAAACATACAAACTTTCACATTTATAATATTAGTAAGATATAATCAAAAAAGTTAACATCTGTTGTGTTTCTTGTTTTTTCAATTCTTCTCTACATGTTATTTTGTCAGTCTACTAATGTAAATTAAAACAATATATAATATGCATTTTTCTGGCCTTAATTGCATAAGAAGTAGGTCACGTTATTTAGTACTAATTACACTCTCAAGTACGATTTAATGTTTTTTTTAGATGTAGTGAGTATGACATATACACACTATACACTATACATATACATTCACATATTAAAAAATGTTTTTCACTATTTGAGCTAACATTTAAAAAAAAATTACTACTATTTAATCTTCAATATTGAGAATACCTCTTAATATTCGCTGTATTGTTTAAAGCACTGAATATGTGGAAATAAAATTTACGATTCATTTATTCCCATAATAAATTAATTATTCCATTTTACTCTTTTTACTAACTATTTTTCCATAGTGATTGTAGTGTTATTCATTCAAAATTCTTATTGGTTTAATATGAAAGGAAAAGAAACACTCCTATTTTATACTTTCTTTCCTTTCTCCAATTTCCTGTCACGTGATGAATACATAATAAATTAAAAGGTGGACAAAGATTTCATTCTTTATTTAAAAATTTAATAAAATATGTATTTATGATTAAGATATGTATGTGTAATAATTCTACAATTGGCCGGCCAGAGCAAGGTTCAACTTTAACATCATAATTCCCGGAACGAACACAAGCTAACTTGACTGAAGCAAACACCGGCGTTCACTAACAAACTCATAACCATAAACAACACACAATTGTCGGGCTTGCACTGGAATATTTCCCTTTTCGAAAGTAAAAAACCGAATATGACGAAAATGACTTTTTGGAATCTTTTCAAAGCGAAATTACTTTGGGCTGAGTAAATTATCTGACCGTTACCTTTCAATCGCGCTGTAGTCAATATATTTTACTTCATGGAATAATTATTTTAGGGTGTGCGACTTTAACGTCATCTATAAGAAAAAACTAAAATAACATTTTACAAAACTCTATGAGTGAAAATGGTGAGGGTGGCGTTGGAAGTATAAAACCATTTCATAATGCATATTGATGTTGCAGTTCTTGGGAGTAATGAAATTGATATTGAGAGGCTCGATAAAAGAAGGAAACCAAATAGGCTTACAAGCAAGTAAATGCACGGTCACCTGTGGTCTAGTGGTTAGCGTAACAAACTACTAAACCCAAGATCGCGGGTTCGTAGCCCGGCAGGTGGTCCTAGGATTTTTTAAGGGAGTAAAAATCCTTAGTTCCGCCGTCCTTCGGAAGGGACGCTAAACGGGGGTCCCGAGCCTGCACGATGTCAGGTACTCGTTAAAAATCCCTATCCTAATTAAACCTGGATAGGCAAAATTTAGAGCTCCCACTGTAGGATCGTCCGATTAGCCATAGCAGCATAAAGTGACGTTAAATGAACAAACAAACAAACAAAACTAAATATTTAACCGAAAGCCATAAAGTCCACTCCTACAAAATTTGTTGTTGTGCCCAGCTATATGCCTGGATAATAAACAATTTCCGATATTAGCTCTCTCATTATTATCAGGTACTCACATCCCGGTCCTCTAATGTCTCCTGCCAATGTCAGATCTCTGCCAGCCGTTTCTTCTGGCTTCTTCTATCCACTCTTTTTTATTCTATCTTCTGCTTCTTCTTTTTAATCAAAATACCTTTCCTCCAATAACTTGAAATCTACTCAACACTAATAAATAGTTCTCAATAACCGCAGCAAAGGACTAACTCAGACAAAACAGGATTAACTAGTCCAAAGAGAGCTCTATTACTTCTTTCAAGGCAGTAAAATCGAAAATAATCTCTAGAAATCTAAAATTACGAGACTCAAATGCCGCAATTGACCCCGTTCTAATAAGGCTGCTAGACCTTGGCTATGACCCGCACCCTGGAAAGCAGAACTGAGAGATTTGAAAGGAAAGTCTTCCGCACGAGAACTGACACTTAACCTCATGGAGGAAAAGAACAATTATTGTTAACATAAACTATTCGGTTAATGCTCATCGTGTGAAGACAAGAATGTAAAGATATCGCTCAAAGCAATCCATTATTATGACTCTAAACAATCATAAATGCCACAATAATAGGCGGATCCAGGGGGGCATGGGTGCACGTGCCCCCCAGACGGTTTTTTGTGTACTGTGGAGAATCCATTACAGTATATACTTATAGGAAAATCATGTGATGTTATAACAGAAATAACATGAGTGAGACTATTGTTTAGATATTTTAATAAACCTTTGAAACCTTTCTATAAATACTACAAGTTTATATCTAAGTTATTGTTGATTTTTTTGCCCGTCTGCCCGTTGTGCCCCCCCAGAAAAAAATCCTGGATATGCCCTTCCCACAATAGTTGAAAGAATATTACAAAACATTCATCAGTCAACTGTATAATAGTCTAATCATAAACAATATCCTATCATACAACACCTTAGTAAACTATTTAATCATTTGGCGTTTATTTAGTTTAACTACGTTAGCAAAACCCTGAGATAAGTACGATTTATATTTTTAGATGATACAAGCAACATTTTGTGAACGAAATAAATGTCAATCCTCTATGTCTGGGTTCGAATCCGCAGCGTGTCTCCACGACGATTTCTAAAGTTATTAATTCATGATTTCCCGAAAAATAAAATTATCATATCAGTTCTTGGCGTTGAATTGTACCCATTAAAATTTTATAATAATTTCTGATTTTTTTTTTTTGTGAAATTTCTAAAGCTACATGTCATTATTTTGAAAACATTTTAATCATTATTGAGCCCTCAGGTTGTTAGTTCTCGTACAGTAGTTTCACCTGTTTATGGGAAACTAGTTCAGGGCGTTAATTGAAATTCTCTGTAATATTGTTGGAATTATATAATTTCTATTTTTTTCTTGTTTTCTATTCGTATAAACCTTACCTTTTAGAGTAAAAGCAAGCGAAATCAATCTGTTGATAAAAAATCCTAATTACTGAAAACAATTGTTCCTAAATATTAATAGATTTGAAATTGACGATTGATACGAAGATCATGCAGAGTGATTAAAATAGATTTACTGTACAAAAACTTTCACTAACAGCCGAGTTCTGGTCATTAATGTTGTTTCCTTCAGTCTTAGTTTTGTTTTGCTTCAAATTCATGAAATTATTCCAATCAAAACAAACAAATCATACACACTGTAGAGCACAGGATGAAGATAACATAATGAAGCGATGGTAAGCACTTGGATAAGTGACCTCTCGAATAGGATAATCACCTAAGAAGACTAAGATTTTGCAATGGCCATCTCCCTGCACGGGTTAATTATATGAGTTGGGTGTCACTGCGCGAAACTCGGAAATAATGGAAACATGATGAGGCGTGATGTTCATACCTTTGTGTTTTCCTAGATTTCAATAGCTACTCCGAGGTTCTTTAGGGTCAGGTTGCTTCGAAAAATGTTTTTGTGCGCTTGCTGACTTCAAATCACCGTTTGTCCTTCGTTGGAGAGGACACTTGTGAGTCCTCCCGATAGGACTAATTGCGGAGATATGGGCAGGCTAATGCTGCACCATGTAAACCACGGTTCATAGCTACGTGAGATTAGGTTATCCCTATGTATACAGAATGTCCTCTCGCTAATTCGCTAATCGCTAATGCAGTTGTTAAATATTTTTATTCCTTTCTTCTGACTCATCTGTCTCCCGAGTCCGGATTCGAAAAAGTCGTTCGGAAGAGAAATTACTTTTGTAGCAATCCGTCAAACGGTCAAGGCGCCTTGGAGATTAAAAATAAAATAATGACTTGAGGACGAGTTGAGTTGGGTAAAAGCGTTGTGTGGGACTGGAGAAATGGCCTTGGAGAGAAAGTAGCGGTACAGTCAGGTCTGGAGGCAACAGGGGCAGGTTCGAGTCAAGGTTAGCAGTCAGGAGTACTACCAGTACCGTTAGGAAGTTGTACCTTCTTGATTTAGTCAACGATCTGTTCGTATTTAATCAATGAACGGAGTCAACAGATCAACAGATTGTTCCTTATGAATGATCAGCGATAATCATCTGTTTGTACCCTTGTCTAGTTGGTATCTTTCTTAGATTGCAAGATTTGGATTATTATCGAAAGATCATAAACATGATGTATTGTATCATGATTAACTAGCTCACTCGTAATTATGTAATGAGAACAAAACCTTATCACCACCAAAACATAATTTTGTGTAAATTATATTATGTATTTAAATTATAAAATTTAAACACTTTACCGAACTTAAACAACCAGGATCTTCCATAGTAAATCTAACATTCCATACACAAAAAAATAAAAAATATAGTTTGACCTTTTGCTTAAGACGTTATTAATAAACATAAAATTAACATTGAACATTTTGAGTAATCGAAATTGGAACTATTATTGGAAAAATGTGAATTCTACGAAACTGAGTAGTCAGGGGCTTAATTAGTTTATTTATTTTCTTGGTATAAAAAATCTTGACAGGTCGAGAAAACCTTTAATGATTAGAAACTTTAATCACTTCTTGTAGAAGGCTCACAAGTTCCTTCTTTTTACAATTTGGCCATCACTAAACATATATTTGGGCATACGTTGCAAAGAAATTCCGAATAATTACTTTTAAAAAATAAGATGGTAATTATTTGGCTATTCATTTTTTTAAAATCAAAGGATTAAAAAAGTTTACTATGGTTACTCCTAATGATTTTGATTACATATTATAGTGATACTGTAAAAAAATATTCTTTTTCCGAAATTAAGCAAATCAGATCTTGAAAGTAGGAATACAAAAAACAAAAACGAAGCTGTCTAATAAACAGATCATCTGATCAGGAATTTATCAGGAAATTGATTTAGAATCAAGAAGCCTTGATTGACTTCTTTCTGTTATACAACAAACATTATTTTTTTATGATATTTTTTATCAAACATTCAATTAAATCATATGAAATCCTAAGACCAATGTACTTAAATTTCAAATTGCGATTTTAACAATCTAACTATTAATCTGCTACATAGCACCATTTGTATAATTCCTGAAATAAGTATTTTTATTATTATTATTATTTAACTATTAAACACAGAAACCATCTAAGCTATCTGTAAACCATATTAGTACCTAAACACAATACCTCTTGACCGCTATAGCATAGAATTGGTACTTCTTGAAGATAATGAAATACCTACATAAATAAATTATTGATTGTTTTGCAACTTAATTTCATTTGTCTGACCACAACAACATATTATGAGAATCCATTCCGACTATGTTTAATGAATTATTTTAACTATAGCTACAGAAATTGGTTTGATGCTGAAATGTCACTCAATATTTTTCTGGTTCTGTATTTATATCTTTTGCATATCTTTAAGGAGAGAAAAAAAATGTTAGAGGGTGAAAAGCATATTAATGAGGGGAAAATAAAGGTGGTGTGTTCCTGTTCTAGTGACAGTTTGACAAGGAGTACATAGTAAATTTTTATTTTTTATATTCCAAATGAAGTGACGATACGTTCACAAGGCGGCTATAAAGAACTTAAAACTTTCTTCTTTGATTTTACGATAACATGAGACGTTTTAACGTTGCAGATGGACTGGTTATGGGTAGTGCTACTTCTTATACAAGGATCTACTTCCACAGATGTTGGCGACATGGTGATAGGTAAGTTTATAAATTTATTTAATTCCATTTTTGGTTAATTAATAAGAAATTTGTATCAGGGATTTTACTATTTATGATCACAATCATGTTCCCACAACCAATATGATTAATCTGGTTCTACGTCTTCCGTTTTTATGTCGTCCCATGAATATTGTCGTACAGTTGGAGGTCCATTCCTATCATAAGATCCTAAAAGCATGGGATTCGCGTCATTTCCTTATGTGACTCTTCCTTCATAAATGTTCACAGCATGTCCTGTTCCGAGGATCATCATCTGTTTGCCTTTTGCTTTGATGTCAAAGGTCAAGAATATCGGTCCAATAGCCACGGATAAAATGAGGAATGTGGGAACCAGCGGATTTTATAACTCGAATGGTGAAATTTTGACACTTTCTCGATGTTACCGTCAGACTATGCCTAAATATATAATTTGTATATATATGTATATTTAACACGTTGACGCAAATGACAGCTATAGCCGTCCGATGTTATTGCCCTATTATGCGTTATCTCATGCCTTACCGCTTGGAAACATTTGGGCATCTAGAGACGAATGACGGCTATAACAGTCGTTCACGACGGCGATAGCGTTCTGGCAGTCAAAAACAATTTAAAAAAAAAATGTGTTTCTGAGGACGATCGTCAAATTCAGAGTGTGAAGCTGACACTCCATTTATAATAACAGTGTGCATTATCCGCAATTTTGTTAAATCCGCAATTTTGTGTAATCTCCAATACTCCTTTTTGTTCTCGGCATTAATATTCTATGCCATAGTTATTTTCCAATGCCATCACTTTGCTTGCCCCTCAAATTTAATGGTCCTGTTTCGAACTCATTAATATAGTTGAGGGTGTTCTCGCTCCATCGTAACTTCAAGTGTTAACATAATTACCTTGACAATCATAAAACATAATTGCCATCTTGATTTTTATTTATATTTACCAATTTTTTTTACATTATTTTATTATTTTGATTGCGTGCTCTGCTTAATAAACTGATTGTTATTCCAATATCAAAAGGTTATTTTTAGAGATACCCATACTAAATGTTCTTCCTTAAATTGTTAATTTGTGTATATTTTATAATTGATTCATTTAAAGTTTTTGTTTTTTTTAAACTTTTTTGTAATATTTTAGATAATCTTCGAGGTAGTGGCCTGGAACCGGTACTTAAAGCTGTCCGTGATGGAAAATTGGATGTCCAAACCGCGGCCGTGGAAAACAGAAGAGTACTTTTAGGAGCTGCCAAAGCTTATTCAAACGACTCACGCTGGTTTGAAGAATTATGTAAGTAATATTCATTAATTTATATTTGACCTTTTTTTCTTTCGTTTTAAGGGAATATTTTATTTAAAGTAATACCTAAGTGATCAGGTTTACAATTAATGGAGGTGTTTGGGAACGGAAGACGCTAACTCAAAAAATTACTTTTTCCTATTTTGAGTTAATTTAGACAAGACATTTTATGTCCCTATGTCCGATTCAGAATCGGACTAAAACAATTAGAAATAAGGCGACAAAGTGCCCTGTAAAATAAAATTGCTTGACTTATAAACTAGCAAAAAATGTGGAGAACTGAATTTTTGAAATTTCGTGATAATCAGTTTTTGATCCAAAATGCTTCAAAATTCATTCAGTTCATGACACCACCCGTGAGTAAATTTTTCATATATAACTATACATATTTATATGTATATGCTTATATACATAACTAATTTTGTAGAAAGTCTATCTCGAACGATTCTATGCTTCACAATCTAATAGTTTACTACAAGAAAATATTGATTGTTTTAAATAATTTCATTGATAATAGATGAATCTTTTTTGTTAACAAAACATTCTTAAATCATTAAACAGATTTTCTATTGGAGGGGGTATGTGATAGAAGAAGGTACAAAATTATCTTTGGCCTCATGTTCATAATTTTCAACTATAACAAGTAGTTTGTGCTCGTGTCGCACATATGTGATTAAATAACCGATTTATGAAAACGTATGATCAGTTACGAGTTTTTGTACTTCAGCAACATAAGTATAAAAGTTATTTGTTGAAGCAGTTTTACAAAGAATGTCATTTTAAAATGTTATTGAAACTGTTCTTTTTAGTCCATTGTGCCATTACAAATATACATATTATATATCTCCAGCCCCACTGAATAAGTGGTTAAGTTGAATTTACCTAAAAAGAAACCGGAATACCCGTCCTCCTACCGCCCTATCTCATTTTTACCATGTATGGGTAAAATCCTGGAAAAGCTCATCCTGAAACGATTGTACCCCATCCTGGATGCAAATCACATTATCCCAGATCACCAGTTTGTATTCAGAACATCCCATTCCACTATCCAGCATTGTCATCGTGTGGTGGATGTTGTTTCCTCAGCTTTAGAACGCGGATTGTATTGTCCAGCAGTCTTCCTTGAAGTTGAACAGGTTTTCAACCGAGTCTGTTACCCCGGGCTGCTTTACAAACTCCGTAAATTCCTACCTCCTACACACTTTCTCATTATCCAATCCTATCTCTCCTACAGGTCATTCACAGTAAATCATAATAATGTCTATCTCATCCCTCTTTCCTTAAAGCTGGTGTTCCTCAAGGCAGTTTATACAGCTGACATCCCAACTCATCCTAATACTATCCTTACCACGTAAGCGGATGACACACTTCTATCTGGCAACACTGATCCAGTTATAGCATCCCTTACTCTTCAATCCCGTATCACTGACCTTGAAAATTGGTGTCAAGACTAAAGGATTAAAATAAAATCCCTCAAATCTCATCAATTCACCTTTACTCTCCTGTTTACTTCCTCGTAAACCAACGACTCCTGTCCTCCGGTATCGTTTAATAACATCCCACGGATTCCTGTAGAACAGTCCTGGTACTTAGGACTACACCTTAACAAACTCTTAACATAGAATCCTCATACTAGACTGAAACGACAAGAAACAGCTCTCCGTTTCAGGCTACTTCAACATTTACTACACAAACGCTCTAATCTCCCAATTAACTACAAAAGACTCATATACTTGACAATCATTAGACCCATCTGGACTAACGGAATAAAGCTTTGTGGCTCCACTAAGCCATTGAATTCCTCTCGTATTCAATCCTTGCTAACCAAAATCCTTCGTAAAATCCTCAATGCTCCTTACTTTATTACGATCAAAGTAATCCATAATGACCTTAATGTTTAGGTGCGTGTACACGTGTGAGTTTTTAACTATCTAGAGTAGCTGGTTTACTCTCGAGAGTAAAGCTCGCAAGTGTAAAGTGTCCTGAGAGTTCTCGCCGAAAGTAGAGGGGGAACTCGCCGAGAGTTCCCCCTTTTTCGTTGCAGTAGGAGCCGTAAACGCTTCTGAGAGTTATTCTCAGACATTCAATTACAGTTTCCGTTACAGTCCCGAGAGTACTCTCAAGAATGTCTTTACCAAAAAAATGGACGCACGAGGAAGTTTGCAGGCTCATCGAAGCATACAAGTCTCACCCAATCCTTTGATTTTTGGAGCCAGATTACAAAAATAGAGTTAAAAAAAACAATTCTTGAACAAATAGCTACAAATTTTGGTACAAATGCAATGGAAAAAAAATCCACAATTTGAGAAATCAGCTAAGTTTATTTCAGATAAACAATAAAAATTGTACATTTTAAAATTCACAATATTCTAAATTGCTGGCCGTCTTCAAGTTCCAATTTTCGGGTCAATGTGTGGTAAGCGTCTAAATAATTACGTCTTTGGACCCAAGACCTGACCCATCTTTTTTCTTCTTCAATTCGTTTTTCTTGGACATACACAAAATCAACAACGCCTCTCTCTTTCTCTTTTCCTTGAAGACATCAAATAATGTATATGTTTAGTAGAAATAACTCTAGAACTGATAGCAATGAACTGAAATCATGTTGTTTCAATTAGAAGACACTCTCAGAACTAATAGAAATCGCCCGTGTAAACGGTCTAGCAACTCTCGAGAGTTGCCATGGCGAGAAGCTCTCAGAGAGTGGACTGAGTGAATTTCACTCTCTCGTGTAAAGAGCTCTGCGACTTACTCTCGAGAGCGCTTTCGGCGAGTTCCTCTCATGTGTAAACGCACCTTTTGTTAATGACTTGGCCCAAATCCGATATCAATCTTTTCTTGACAAACTTCATTTCCACTCAAACCCACTAGTTTCAAAACTCGCAACCTCTTCAATTCCTGATAATGAGAGGCGTTTAAAAAGAAGATGGCCTCGTGATCTTCTATGTTGAACTTTTTATTTGAGTACTACTACTGGGTAGTTTTTCTACTTGCCGTTGTCTCTGAACATGATTTATCTTTCATTATATTTATTTGATGTATGCTGTATACAGTTGTAAATTTCAATAGATACATTTTTAAAAAAAAGATGAATTTTGTCCGAAATGAGTTAATTGTATTGAGGGAAGCGGAATCGTGTCATTCTCGTAGCTTTTGGCTTGAAATAGAGTTTTAGTATAAGAAGTATTAAGTCTTACTTAGCTCCGTATTCATTACGAAAATAACACGAATTCCCTAATTACAAGACACTTATTTTGGGAAAAAATTCGACTTAACTGCTTATTCACCAAGGGTGTTGATATAAATAACTGCTGTATAGATGCAGTGAACACTTTTTTTTAAAGGATTTCTTAAAATTGAGGGGGAGGGAGGTTTTATAGTGTCTTGTATATCTAGACCATGAAGGTTCATGGATTCTCCTAACTCCTTCTATCAATCTTTTCCGTTGTGTTCCTCGCCATTTACTTCCTTCAGCGTTCTGATTGATAATTAACTTTGACAACCTTGTTTTCATTCAATTAATTAACTTCCTTAATTCAACTGGGGTGACCATGCCATTCCAATCCCTTTTTGTAAGAAATCTCTGTATTTTGAAGGAAATTCTGTTTGGTTTGCAGTGTAGTGATAACTGCTGTTTCAATTTAAAGTTTCATATGTAGCAATCGTTAGAACTTTTTCATCCCGAAGAGTCGATAAATAGAAATTTAGGGTAGGAGTGAATACGATGAGTTTTGGAAAGGCCGTTTCTTTGGAGCATTTCAAATTCGAATCCACTTTCCCCCTAATCACTATATACGCTTCATAATTGTAATAACTGCTCGAGGCTCTCCTCGTGGGCGGATGCTGTACGTTTAAGTTCAAGAACGTTTAACCTAGTTTTTTATTTTTTGTTTTGCTACTTCGCCTGTTCCTCTTGAAATCAAGAAGCGTTAAATTATTCGAGGTAAACACCGACGACAAAGCGTGTGATACTCACTGTATAATTAAGCGGAGGAGAGGAAGTAGGTGCGGTCAGTGGGACTAATATGGTTCGATTATCGCAGTGTAAGATTAACTTCATCACCGGAGCGAGAACGCCATCACTGCCCAGTCCTGACCTGACCTGACTGAATGACAAAATGGTTGTTAAGTACAGTCAACCAAAGCGAATGCATCATGCGTGAGTTAGTGATGTCTTCCTTTTATAATCGTAATTTAATGTTGTTTTTTTAATTTTTTTTTTATAAAGCAATCCAACTGGTTTGTGACAAGAGATTAAAATATTATTTATTTTTATGTACGTAAGAAAATGAATCAGGAAAAAATAATGCTAATGGTCATTGTTTAAAGTGATTTGGGATAAGACTAGGAATTGAAAAATTCCAGCTCGTTTAGTTCTTTACTATCTTTCGTTAGACGTGAGGTCTGGCGTTGTCGTGCAAGTGTATTAGTGTCTGATTAACTAATCCAGGGTGTTTTGTTGCATTATGTCAATATCCCCACAAATACACATGGAATGGTCCATTCGTTACAACACCCTTCCCCGAACGCGGTGGTGATGTTTATGGCAGCTTAGGCTGCCGGGTTTTCAAATTCAATCTCACTAAAAAAAATTAAGAAACGTGTGTTTCCGTGATCATATGATGGCATACTAAACATTGTTCGTTCAGTTTTAGCAATATTAAATATTATCAAAAAAGAGAGCATTAATTACAGTTCAGCACAATCTTAAATATAAACCTAGTAAAGTCCACTGATTCCACATTCGATTTTAGAGACCTTAATAATCCTGAAATAAAGAGAAGGATCCTGAGGAGAGTCTTTGGGCCCAAGAAAACACAGGAAGTTAAGACCCAATCTAGAAACCGAAATAAGAATCAGAAGATTAAGATCCTACGGAAACATGGTAAGAATGGACCAAGAGAGACTAAACAAGAAAGTCGTTGGCAATAACGGTGAACACGTAGGGGGATAGCATGGTATGTAAAACAAACGAGAGAGGAAACAGAAATAACAAAAAAATTAAAAATAACAGACAAAGACTTCCTAGATAGTGAACAACATGGAAAAAATTAAAAGATATCAAGGTTCTTTTTGAAAATAAAGAAAATCGTAAGCGAGCTGAGATATCGAAAGAACGGCAAGCAGGAATGATGAGAAAATACTGGGAGAAAAGAAGGGAGAAAAAGAGAAAGGAAAAGTAATAATTTATTTTATTTTATTTACGTGTTAATTTAGTTGCCGTGTTACGAGCCAGGTTAAATCAGTTGGTTAGAGCACCACGACGGAGACGTGGGAGATCCGGGTTTGAATCCCAGCCCTGGACAAATCTTTTCTCTTCAAAATAATATATAAAAAAATTATAACAATTAATAAAAAATAAAATAAAATAAATTATAAATAATTATAATGACGTAAGTCAACAAGATCCTAACTAAAGTAATGTTAAATGAATATTCTTCCCGGAGTATACATCGCAAAATTGCGAGAACACTGGGATATAGGATCGGTGAAAAGAATGTATTTGTCTGGCCGTGTTATGAACCAGGTTAGCTCAGTTGGTTAGAGCACCACGACAAATCTTTTCTCTTCAAAATATAATATTTGAAAAGTAATAATATTCGCATGGTCTTAAAAAGCCGTTTCCTGAAAAAAAATTATATATATTTATAAAATAGATATACAAAGTATTGATTTATTATTTACTGAACTTTTTTGTTGAAAAAACTCCATCGCCAGTTTCAAAGATACTTGCAAATTATAATATTGTACTTGGTCCGATCTAAAATAGTCTTCTACGTGACAACTTTCACGTTCGGACGCGACTTGTAATTAAAGTAACCTGGGATCTCTACTACAATGGCCCACGACTGAAGAAGCAAGAAGCAGGGACGGTGGAGGAAGGCGAGGTAGGGGGGCCGCGGACCGCTCAGTGATGGGGAGGATGTGGTACGGAGCGGTCTGGCCTGCCATCCTGGCAACGACGATGGTAGTGGCCATCGAGCTTAGGTTCCCGGGGGAGGCGAGGCCACTGCTGCAAGAAGTGGAGGACCGGAGGCTCATCGAGCCGTCGCAAGACGCGGCCATCCTCGCCCAAGTCCTCACCGAGCGCTACAGGAACAGCAGCCAGATCCCACAGGCCCAGGACGATCCCAGGGGCTTCCAGCACACCCTCGTCGAGATGTTGGGCAAAAGTTAGTATTCTTGTATTGAGGGATATTCCGAACTAGAAGGTCAGTTAGATATAGCCAATATAGTAAGTCCCATATTATCCAAAGTCCCTTTACCAAACCGAATCTGAAAACCGACCTCCAACTGTAAACACTGAAAAAAAACTTTATTCAATTTTTTTATAAATTGATTTCTAAAGTTATTAAAATGTGTGAAAATTACTTCTATTTGCATTTTTTTTGTCATACAAAGCGTTGTGGACCAAAAGCGGATAACTACAGAATTTCTTTGCATTCTTTACCTGTTTAGTCAAGGAATTTTATTCCCCCAAAACTTCAGGTTCAATTCAGAACTGGAACGACAGCAAATTATCAGTTTTAGGTAAAACTGATTTACTTAAATAGCGAAAAATTTGGAAAAGTCGTTACGATATTCCAGGCGTTTATTTTTCAGCACTTATTTTACTTTAATTTTTGTGGTAGACATCTTAAGCTTTTAGATTTATAGACAATAAACATCTATAATATAAAGTTAATATATAGTATAACATGATCATTTAAACAGACATGTAAATAAAAGCGATTTAAAACATCAACAACTTTATAAATATTTAAGTTAAAACATCCATATTTTACACATTAAAAGCTGTAATTTTTTTTTATAATTTATTTAACATGAATAGATTTTTTACAAACCGTTGATTTTACTAACGTCTCAAATAATATAAAAATTGAATGACTACATCAAATCCTAAACCATCTTTTTATAAAAATAAAAAAAAAAATACTTAAACATAAAATGTTTGTTCTATAAAATATTATGATATATAAAACAATCAATCAGTGAGAGTCAGTTTTGGATAATTTAAATATATCATGAACAAAACTTCAATGAACAAATGTAAATCGGTTTGAGTACAAATGTTTTACTCTAGTTATTTATTACAGATTAATGTATAACAGATTTTTAAATATCTATTTTGAGCAAGTTGAGAGATGTATTGAATCAATACAGAAATTGTCCACTAGTGCCATAGGCTCAATATTTATATATAATTTGGATTTAAAAGCATATAATAAATCAATTCCCTGATAAAATATAACTTCAGGTTTATATTTCATTTATGTTTCAAAAGTTACAAAAAAGCTATTTTCAGCAACAAAAGAAATGTGGTTTAGGTTAGTTTAAATTTCCGTGCAGACGTTCATGATTTCCCATATTCAAAGGTTTCTGAGTTTAATTTTGACTTAATTTTTATATCCTTTTCCCCGAAAACATTTGCTTCACCGTGTGAAAAATTACAATTTCTGTAATGAATGTAATATTTCTTAAACACATTATTATGAAAGAAAGATCGCTTGATACCATGAATGAATGAGTGAAGTACGTCTTGGTGACTTGATTATTAAACTGTTTTGCAAGTTTAATCTACCTATGGTAACATAATTATCATTCCATGGAAATCGCACTTCATTTCTTTATCATTATGAATATTAAATTTTTTTATAATTTATTATAAAAATTATAATAATATAATTATGGTAAATATTTCTTATTATTATGAGTTCACTGATTTTTTTTAATATTAGCCTCTTGAAATTTTACAAATTTCTTTTTCATTTTACAATTAGCTTCAACATATTAAATACCATAAATCCCAAACGCTTTAATTGATTAATTAGTATCAAATATGATTGCACATGTATTTTCAAATAAATGCGCATTGCCAAGTCAAAATATTAATTTTAAATATTTATAAATATGTAGATTTCCGTAAATATAATAATTCTGGGATCGATTTTACTTTCCTTTTCGTATTATTATGGCCATATTTTCCGATCGTACATTTCATAAATATGATAAAAATAGCAATCCCTAATTATTGTTTAAAAACAACTTGAAACATGCAATTCAATATGACAGCAAACTTAATTCTGAGTTACAGAAATATTTCCAGCTTTAGTTTAACGTTCACCGATAATATAAAGACACATAGTTTAAAACAATTTTATATTGTTATTTATAATATTTATATTTTATGGTAATATTCATTTTTTTTTTATTTACTACTCATTCTCCCCTTTAAACATATGTTTTTTAAATTATTACTAATGCAAATGAATCATTTCAGTTTTGAACGCCTAACGCATTTTAAATCATTGTTAATCATGCAAATCATCTTAAAGAAAAATGCGGTCTGCTAATTAAGTTTTGTTTTTTTCTTCTCCATTGGCCAAAAAAATAAATTATGTTTTTTCGCCCACAAAAGAGTTTATCTTGAGATATCTGAAAAAATAATTTTGACTGTATTCACCTTGCAAATAACATGTTTTTGAGGCAAAGGAGATGCATGTCAAAAACCTCATTTCATTCAATAATAATTATTTATTTTTCGCAAATCATTTTTTAATTTCATAGTTCATAATTAATCAACCCCTGAAGGTACAGGCTCGAGTTCGGTCCAAACTGTGCACACTCGAGATAATTCGAGCTGTGCCCTATTTTATGCTGCTGTAATTTTCGCACTCGAATATATTCGAGAATTTAAAAAATGTTTATTTTTTGTGGTTTTTTTTTTTTCAAAAAAAGCTTGCTCTAATGGGTTAAACGGTTTAAACAAGACTGCAACATGTCTGATTCAGATTGTTTTTTTACACTAATAGGGTGTATAAAAGAAAATTACCGTTATTACTTTACCTAACATTTATATTTTTATGGAAATTTTTATATTTTACAATATTTAATGTAGGATAGTTTCTAATAAATATTAATGCTTTTTATGATAAAATTAATATTGAAATTGAAAAAAACTGATAAAGCGGATAAAACTAATAAAAATTGATAAAACGGATAAATATTCCTTCATGCGCTCACTGTTACAATTTTTTCTTCATCTTGAAACCCTTCCAGATTTTTAGCTCTACTTCTAAATTCACTTCCTTCTAGCATGTGATATTCTATAATGTTCAACTTTTCCAAAGCCTTTACTTAATGCTGTCGAGGTCTTATTTTTCCAATAGTAAACTACTTCCTAGGTCAATATATGCTTGCTCGTTCTATACAGATGTCCGTGGAACGTCAACCTCTTCTTCATAATATCCTGATTCTTTTCACTTTCTGGTCTTCAGTATAAACTGCATTCATGATTTTTCTTAGAATTCTTCTTTCCAGGACATGTTTAGTGCCTTATTTTGATAATCCAAGATATGCACTTCTTGTTGTAAATATTCTTTGTTAATCCATGTGCCCTTTCCATTTTTGAAATACGATCTCCAACAGCTGCTTTCTCTAATCCATTCTTCTGTATAGTCTCGACCATAAACCTGAATTTGTTCACCCTTACAATCTCCTTCATATTTTTAAATAAATGATAAAATATTACCACAATTCAACGATTCTTGGAATTAGACCGATTCTTTATGTCCTTCTATAACTTCTTTTCAAAATTTTCTCAAGGACAGGACCACTTCCGATAAAAAGGGCCACTTCGATTTTCCGAAAAGTCAGTAATCTCTCACTTCAAGAGTTATTCAATCAACTGAAATTCTATCTGAAAATACTTTATTTAAATATTTAAGATGACCTGCAAGAACCCTCAAAAGCGTAATATTGATCTACTTTCCCAGCATGAGCATTCAGTAACCAGACAAAAGGGTACACATTACCGGAAATTCTACAACTGTACGAACTCAGCAAACAATGGGCTATAGAAAGAAATGGGAAGTACTCTAAGGCGAAATCATTTCACAATTTCATACCTCTTATATAACGGGAAGCCAATGTCGAAAGTTGAAGACAACCTTTTTCCACTGTCCCATTAATTCGGCGTTTGTTCCATTAAATTACAATAATTCAATAACGTAAGAAGTAGTCCTACACCATTATTTTCCTAAAAATCGTTTGTGAAATAATTTTTGCTTTTAGTACAAATCGTTTTTTGGACGCGAACTTTTAAGTTATATTGTGACCAACCGAAATTTAACTAGTATGCTGTTCACACATTTTCTTGAAATCGGAAAGAAAATAAAAAATCATGTATATATACAACCTTTAATTTCGAATGATGTTTAAGCCAAAGAATTACTTTTATTTAGAAAAGAAACTTTATTGGGTTGAATGGTTTCTACACTATATCTGGTGGTTTGGTAGAGATGCTGAATAAATCACTTTTTGTATTTCTATTGTCTATAAAGAAAACAGTATTTCCTTACCAATTATGTTTGTGTTAAGAGAATCCCTTTTGGATTCTTGACTCTTTCTTTTCAGCTCTGAAATTTTGATAGTTTCATTCAATTTGTAAATAATATTTGTTTAATTTAATTTTCTGGAGCTACCATTGTCCTGTTAGCTCAGCACATAGAGTGCTGGGTCACTTTTCTATAGGCCTCAAATTGGAGAGCGGTTGACAGATAAACTATTTATTCTATCGACTTTGTGAGATCTGGGGAACCTCCTGGCACTCACTCAGCCTCTATAAAGTTGGTACTCTTAACTGGAGAAAAACCTGGCATTCGTTCGTGATCTACGACAACTCACCTCCTTCACAACCATTGCCCTAGAAATAATCTACCTCATACTAAACCTAAAATCCTTAATGCGTAGTGGTCCAATTTTTTTTCAAACAATCTGTACTTTAATTACTATTAGAGATCATTCAAAATAAAATAAGAACTATAAAATAACTAATAAATAAATTGAGCTTTATTTATCTTATCGATGGCTTTTTTAACAATTATTTGTGGTTACAACCTTCGATCTTACTTTTTATTCGGATGCGGTGGTAATTGCGCTGGCCACAGTCTTATATCTTCTTGTAACGATTATTACATTATCATCTCGATGTGGCTAAATAATACATAGTTGATTTGAGGCACCAGATACTGTGAATAGTAAGAGGATTATATTATAGGCATACATAGATGGCTCATCTATCTACTTAATGTGAGCCTGTCCACAAGACTTCGCCTTACTGTCCTTTCCTGATCTCTCCAATTTCTAATATTTCGCTTCACTAACCATCCAACTACTTTCGGTCTTATGTGTTATTTTCCAGTTTGGGTGAAATCTTTCCTCTATCATTAACTTTTTCGGAGCATCATGATTAATTATAGTAACCACAAATCCTGCTCAGTGACGCTGACTTATTTCAACGAACCGAAGAATTTCTATACCATCATGCCCATCACTGATTTCTCCTTTTCTTCCGTACAATGTTGGATTACTCACAAAAATTTTCTATAGATTATTTTCTCCTCGAATACAAGGAAGTGCCCATAGTATGAGCCTATATTATCCTTAAAGGATCCTAAGCTCCACTATTCTTTTGATTGACTGCTTTTCAGCTGTTTTACTTTTAGGAATGCTTTCCATTCTTCTATTTCCATGAAAGCTCATAGAGTTTTAGATTTTCCTGCAAAACCGAATTTCATTATATTCTTTAGCCACTAAATAAAGAATTATAATCAATTTCTCTAGAAACAAGTTTTAAGGACTAATTACCTCATAATTTTATTAATTACGTGAATTTTTTTATTATTCAGTTCATTTTCATAAAATAGTAGTTATGAAATGAAATTTTCTTAATGGGACTTTAAGGTGTTAATCCACTAGAGCATTAAGGATTTTGGATTGGGTTCGAGAGGAATTCGATAGCTCAGTGGAGCCCCATAGCTCTACTCCAATAATGGAGCTTATAGTAGTCATTTATATGAGTTTTTGTTATTAATTGGGTGCTTAGTGCGTTTGTCTAGTAAGTGCTCAAGTAGACTGAAACGGCGGGTAGTTTCTTGTCGTTGCAGTCTAGTATCAGTATTCAAAGTTAAACGTTTATCAAGTTGTATTCCATCAAGTATCGGATCAGTTCTAAAAGAATCAGTGGGATGTTATTGTGGTAAAATTGTGGGGTGGAAAGTCAATGGTAAAAGTTTTATTAAGTAGAAATATTTTTTTTAAATTATTACTGAGCTCTACAGTATTTGGAGAACCTTGGCCTCTGATAATTTATTCTGCCATTCACCTCTGTCCGCCGCAATCCGCCTCCAGCGGTTTATACACATCGCCTTCAGATCATCCACCACATCGCCGAGGCACCGATATATTTCTATGTAGATCACCCTGTTTTCATCCGTTGCTGTAAAGAGTATAGATGATTTAACTGCCACGATTGGATTTTAACCCGGAATTCTACACTCTGACGTAACTCTTCTGAAATAATTTGTATAGTTGAATCTAATCGAATAAAAATTAACTTTTGTTCTATTTTTTAATAGTTTTAATTTTTATTTTAATTTCAATTTTATTTTAATGTTATATGGTCAGTTTATTTTTTTATCTGAAATACGTTTTAAATAGGAAAATCATGTTATGTTTGCCACTATAACTACCTTAATGGTAACTGACGCGTGGAAAAGTGAAAGCTCTGGGACTAAAAACGCACAATTACGCATGTTTAATCATGATTTTATTATAATCAGTGAATAGAAACAATAAATCCTCCATATAAGCCGTTAACTCTCTAACCGATGCGTCAGAAAGAGCATATCTAACTCTAGAAAATTTAATATAAAAATTTTAAATTTGAATTAAAATTAAAACTATTAAAATTCCAAAACATATTTTTAGCTTGATCTAATAAACTTTACTAATAGTTTTATATTATGAAGTAAACTTCGTAAAATCTGTACCACTACAATCCATGAAGGGTCTTGGGTCGAGTGCATCGCAAAAACTTACTCTTTGTAGGATAGAAGTTCCATCCGCCATCCAGGAAATCTTACCCCCCTATCATAAAGGGGCTGGGTGAGCCCCTTAAGGGTCTGTAGATCCCACCGGGTCCATTTATTGTTGTTTACAGATCAAATAGTTTATCTGTCATAGTTGAATTTGAATCTGGAACTCTACACACTGAATTACTCAGCTCCTAAAGTAAACTTTATAGTTTAATAAAGTCGGCTAAAAGGGTAAAAATAAACTGCACTCTCGGTTCTAACTGGCCAGTGTACACATGCGCCTCCATAGTTCTGGTGACAATCTCGAAATTGGTTCTGGGCGCCAAATATATACGCTATTGAATATTGCGATGATTTCTAACTAAGATATGCTTACTTCAGTAAGATTTACACGCCTTAAGTTTATATCAGAATTCATAATATAGAGATAGGTTATTCTTACGTTTTCTCATTTTTTTCTTTATAAAAAAATTGTTAAAGATTATTTCTAATAAGGAAAGTGCAAAAAGACTGTTTAATGATTTTTTAAAAAAATATTAAAAATAATAACTGATATTAGAGCAGACGTAGAAAGGGGAACCGAGGACATTCTAAATATGAGAAAAAACAAAGCGTGACTGTTGGAGTGAAGAAAGCTCCGGAGGAGTGGTCTCTCGGCTTCAACCTTGGCCATCGCCTCCGGAGAAAGTGAACTTATAGCTCGCTTAGAAAACTCAGGGAAATTTTGTTTACCTTTTCTCCCTACGTCTATCTCGCTTAGAAAACTCAAGGAAATTTTGTTTACCATTTCTCCCTACTTCACTGCTCTCTAGCTGGATCCACGTAATTCATTTGGAAACGGCACAATTTCTCTCAACTTGTTGCAATGAGTATTTAGCAAATTAGTGACAGTCCCTCACTTTTCCAAGCTCAGTCATTCCTTGCTGCTTTCAAATAAATTATGGCATCTAGGTTAAAGATTCATCAAGTACTTTGTAAGGTTAGTTGTAGGTATGAAGTATCTTCATAACATCCATATCTATCGTTTCGGATAGGAAATGCTAACAATATAAGCGATGATTTTGTTTCTCTAGAATCATTCAGACGCGGTTATTTCTAAAAAACAGGATTCCCTCACTTACTAACGGGCGCTATAGTCCTTGTAAAATCAGGGTCTACTCCAATAGCCTACACCAATGTTCCCTGTGTGCGCCATCCTCCAGTGATGTTGTAAGATTTCTCTGCAGTAAGTGACAGAAGGCATTATTTCTTTAGCCCATCTTTAGAGATTCTTAAATTTTAAAACGTTATTATAATGCAATTGGGAAAAACCACAATGCAAAGCCTTATGTTTCAAAAAATACACCTACTTACCAGTCGACGTTTCGCCTATTCAGGCATTATCAAGACACCAAAATCAAAAAGGGGTTATGTGAATCGCATCTCGAAGAAAAAAGTGCAATACATCCCAACGATCAACAGCCCAAACAGGCTCCAAACATGAGACAGCACCCTACCACCAAGACGTTCAACATACAACTGAACGAAAGTAATACGCAACCAGCTGGGAAGGTTATAGCATCAGCTGATCCACAAACCATATCAAGTAATATTAGCCTATAAAAATTTATACATATAAGCAAAGTTAGCCAAATTTTTCTTTTAAAATATTCAACGTTTCCGAATAATATTGGTTCAAATTTCTGCAATCTGTTTTATAATTTACTGAAATGTCAATCTTTTGTGCAATCTGCATGACCTCGAACAACTTCCTTCTAGAGCCATCACTCTCTTTGTAAACAACTTTAGCATTCTCAAAATCAAATTGATGCTTACAAGTTTTGGTATGCTGGGCCAATGCTGTGTTAGGTTCCTTGCCACCAATATTTTTACAATCATATTGATGCTGATACATTCTTTTGTGCAACAATTGTGATGTTTCACCAATGTATATTTTAGGGCATTGCAAACAGCTAATCTCATACACTACATCTGATTGTTGCTGTGTAAGTATTTTATCTTTCAATGGAGTGTAAAATTTACTCATCTTGTTTGTAATCTTATTCGCAAGCCTAATCTCGTAAACATCATACTCTTTAAATATATCTCTAACACATTCTGACAGGCCCTTAATATAAGTGCACGCAAAAAAGACACCATTCATATTATTTCTCTCGGCACCACCACTATCCGACAATGCAAGATCCCCACCACTAGAAGTACAGTTCATATTATTGTGAATCTTGTTACAATTCAAATTCCAATATTTTTTAATGATGAATGAAGGGTGAAGCTCCTTACTCACTTAAGATCCACTGGCTTAAGTGATAGTGCTAATATCTTTCCTAAAAACCTAAATAGTGACATCTTGAGCATGATTGCTGACGCAGAAACGTTTTTGGAACGCATAGATACTTCAGATAGCCAAAAAAATGGAATTAGGAATAGTATAGCTAGAAAAATTAACAACTTTATGAAAGGCAAGAATAGGCATGGTGATATTATAGATAAAACTATAAGGAGAGATTTGGAGGATTTTATAAGATTTAAAAACAGGAATCGTGATGTCTACGTTGTTAAATCTGATAAATCAAAAAAAGTAGTTTTCATCACTAAGGAAATGTATAATGACAAGATGCATGGGCTGCTCAATGATCCCGATACTTATAGAATGCTTAATAAAGACCCCCTTGTTAATGTAACCAATAAAATTAATAAGTATGTTGATAAATTATACATAAATAAATATATTGATAGGGTTTCAAAAACTAAATTAACTACTTATGCCCCGTAGCATCCTAGAATATATGGATTAATTAAGTTGCGTAAAGAAGACAAATTGTAAATAGCATTAAGGGACCTTCTTATAAACTGGAAAAATTCTTTAAACCGTTCTTAAATGGCCTGTACAATAATAACCCGTTCGATGTTAAAAATGCATTTGATGCTAAAAATAAGATTGATGATTTGAAAACTTTAGAAGAAAATGAACGACTTATAAGCTTTGATGTAGTCTCTCTGTTTACCTCGGTGCCACTTGAAATGGTATTTGAAATAATTTCGGAGCAATGGGAGCAAGTTGAGCCTTGTACGTGCATTAAAGATAAGGTTATGTTTATAGAAGGGCTGAAGATAATTTGCGAGAATGGTTTTGTGAAATATGATAATAAAATTTACCGACAATTAACAGGGTTGCCTATGGGTGGTGTATTGTCCGTTACGCTTAGTGGCATCCTTATGAACAAATTGCTGGATGATGTTATCAGTACTACTAATATCAAACCTAGATTGATCATGAAATATGTGGATGACCTTTTGCTTGTGTTGAAAGAGGATGAGATTGACAGGTTTTATGAGGGTCTTAATGGTTTTCATAATAATATCAAATTCACTTATGAACTGGAAACTAATAATAGGATTAGATTCTTGGATATGTATGTTAACAACGATAATGCAATTTTGAGAACCATGTGGACGAGAAATGAAAACAGTAGTCAACGTATATTGAGTTTTATATCCAATCACCCTAGACATATGTTAATAAATAACCTTAAAAACAGCATATTTAAAGCCATTAAACTGACTGATAAAAAATACATAAGCTCCGTGAAAGAGACCATCTGAGCGATGTTCGAAATTAACTTGTACCCTTCATTCCTCATTAAAAAATATTGGAATTTGAATTGTAACAAGATTCACAATAATATGAACTGTACTTCTAGTGGTGGGGATCTTGCATTGTCGGATAGTGGTGGTGCCGAGAGAAATAATATGAATGGTGTCTTTTTTGCGTGCACTTATATTAAGGGCCTGTCAGAATGTGTTAGAGATATATTTAAAGAGTATGATGTTTACGAGATTAGGCTTGCGAATAAGATTACAAACAAGATGAGTAAATTTTACACTCCATTGAAAGATAAAATACTTACACAGCAACAATCAGATGTAGTGTATGAGATTAGCTGTTTGCAATGCCCTAAAATATACATTGGTGAAACATCACAATTGTTGCACAAAAGAATGTATCAGCATCAATATGATTGTAAAAATATTGGTGGCAAGGAACCTAGCACAGCATTGGCCCAGCATACCAAAACTTGTAAGCATCAATTTGATTTTGAGAATGCTAAAGTTGTTTACAAAGAGAGTGATGGCTCTAGAAGGAAGTTGTTCGAGGCCATGCAGATTGCACAAAAGATTGACATTTCAGTAAATTATAAAACAGATTGCAGAAATTTGAACCAA
This sequence comes from Arma custos, assembly GCA_037127475.1. Lineage (NCBI taxonomy): Eukaryota > Metazoa > Arthropoda > Insecta > Hemiptera > Pentatomidae > Arma > Arma custos. Next base: position 95,194,357 of record CM073762.1, read on the forward strand.
TATTATTCGGAAACGTTGAATATTTTAAAAGAAAAATTTGGCTAACTTTGCTTATATGTATAAATTTTTATAGGCTAATATTACTTGATATGGTTTGTGGATCAGCTGATGCTATAACCTTCCCAGCTGGTTGCGTATTACTTTCGTTCAGTTGTATGTTGAACGTCTTGGTGGTAGGGTGCTGTCTCATGTTTGGAGCCTGTTTGGGCTGTTGATCGTTGGGATGTATTGCACTTTTTTCTTCGAGATGCGATTCGCATAACCCCTTTTTGATTTTGGTGTCTTGATAATGCCTGAATAGGCGAAACGTCGACTGGTAAGTAGGTGTATTTTTTGAAACATAAGGCTTTGCATTGTGGTTTTTCCCAATTGCATTATAATAAATAATAGTGTTTCTTTTTGAGTTTTTGGCTCTATTTTAGTGATTTAAAACGTTATGTTAAGCAAGCGTGCATCTATTACCGGCCTCCAGTAGCCTCGATAATAACATCAATGTCATTATCAGTCCTCCGAGGTATTAAAAGTAATCACATCCTGGGAAGCTGTAATCCACTTTGGAAAACTCCATATCTTAAAGCCTTTATGCATGGGAAGGTCTTTTATTACCTCAAGTATCAGTGCTAGAATAACGACGGTGCCCTTACTCACTTTTTGGCTGGAGAAGGTCCGTCCGAAAGACGGATCGATTCCCAGCGGGGTTGAGAAAGTGAACGGGAGGCCTGCGGGCAGGTGGTGGAGCCGGTTTAACGACCTTCACCTTCAGTCTAGTTCATCGGCTTACTAACACAGATCTGCTCTTAACCTGCCCTTCGCTTCACATATAGCCAAATTGTCCTGGTTTGAATCAGTATTCTTCTTGATTAGTTCTTTTCAGACACTAGAGGAAGCATAATTGAAGTTAAGCACAATTCACTTCAATTAGGCATCGGAAAGTGAAGATGTGAAGTAGTAAAGTTTCGCGGATTTTTAAATGTCTGAAAAAGAAGATTTACGTGTGATTTAACGCGCAATACTGCACGTATCACGTAACTGAAAGTCATGATAAATCATTCAAATGAGAAGTTATATTTTTCTAAAGAAAAACCACACCTCATAATTAGATCATGGCGGATTCCATTGTTTAAAGGTATGAAAGTTAATTTTTTAGGAGAAAAATTGTATTCTTTAGCATGAACATTTTTTTTTAATAATTAAAATCTGTCGGTTTATCAAGGCTAAGTTGTCCTAAATTCAAAGAGCTTAGTCTATGATCTTTGAATTCTATCTGGTTGAAAGAATTGTTAAACAAGTTTTTTTGAAACCAAAATTTCCCGTTTTCTGCTGGAAAAATAAGGAGCATTAAGGGTTTTACGAGAAATTTGGATTGTAACGATCCGATGCAAGATGAATTCGATGGATTAGTGCAGCTCTACTCTTTATAAGAAGTTCTCTAACATGAATATAAAAACAAAGCGAAAGAAAAACCGTTTGGGTTTTCATTTATATCTCAAATAATTTCAAACAACCAGTAGTGGATTATTCGCATGAAGACAGAGACACGAATACGATTAGTCTACAACTTGGAAATTAGTAATCTAATAAAAAAAAACCTAAATAAATAAAAAGGCTTAGCGAACCCCAAGACTCGATGCCAATACCAGCTTCGCGACGCTATCGCTTGAATAATATTAGCATGGTTCATGCTCGCAATGCCGCGTGTAATCTTCTAAATTCTCCAATGGTCTCATACTTTTTTGGACCGAATATTCTGCGTAATACCTTATTTTTTAATACATTACGACGTTGTTTACTTCTGGAAAATGGGCGTTTTTCCTAAGAAAGATCCATGATTGTTTGTGGTACTTTTTAAACTAAAAATAACGTGAGTAGGGCGTTATAACCTACGTCACATCCCTCCAACAGGCCTGGGGGCCGCCATTATTATAGGTCAGCGAGCCCATCGGACTTAGCCGGGAGGAACTTCCAGGGAATTTCCACCGTCCATCTCCACACCCGTGGGACTCTCCTCTACGCGATAATGAGATCAGCGCGAGGAATAAAAATGTACCTAGTGAACAAAATGCGATAATATGTAAATAATAAATGAACAAACTCTTTAATAAAATATGATTGTCCAGTGAAGATAGTCATGATGCATTGAAGATGGCCATCTATCTTAATTCTATTATTCTATGCGAAATCAAGAAAATAAACAAAATGTTAATCTGGTCTTTATTGCCGTATAGTTTACTGAGTCTATGTTACGATATCACGGACATTACATCACTATTATGAGACTATCAGTATGATAGATAATAACATGTAAACATAGACACACATCCTAACACATACAGATACGTATATATGTTTCTTCTAATGACGAAGTTCTTGTCTTATAACATCATTTCTATTACAACCTTTAGTCAACTGGATCAATATTCAAATTTAAATACCTTCTAGTTTAAATACCGAGTCCATAAAACAATGCATCGATTTTAATGATGCGTTATTTAATTCCATAGATAGATATAGGGACCTAGAATTATTTTTAAAATGAATATTAAATAAGTAATAGGCTTAAAAACATATTCTACTCTGCATAAGCTTATCTGGAATCTTGGATTACTAAGAAATAATTTCGAGATTAGTTTCCTCTGAATGCAAAGGAGCACATCTGGAAAATTACGTGGCATGAATGAATTGTAGATAAGCAATTTGTTAATTATTTGATATCATCTTTACTTCTCGTATCCGTGGTTCTTATATTCAATGCCTCTTTGATCTTTCTTTGCGTTTCCATTTTGGGCGTAATCTTCTTCCGCTCTAATTTTATTTAATGGACTATTTAATGGTTCCAACTAATTCCATGGGACCACACAGTGTTGCATAGCTATAGGGAAAACTTTCAAATATATCCGTTATTTATTTTAATTGTATTTTGTTCGTCATAATTTCATTTCACTTCATTATTTTTATCGAAATAACCGTTCTAAAATCGAAATATTGGTATAAGATGAAGCTTGTTTTTATAATAAATCGATTGATTCCATTTAAATTTAAGTCTGGAGCAGTGGCTTTGTGGTATGCTAGTTCTTAAAAATGTTCATAATCAATTAGGTATTCGAGCACGAAAAAAGACTAAATACAAAGTTTCTAAATCTGTTGCTAGGCAGCGCCGATGAAATATAGCATCTTTAAAAACATTCAATGAAATAATTTTGTGGTATAATAGTTATTTATGCACCTAGGGACTAAAGATCAGCTGTAAGTTTGTTCTCGAGCGAATGCGAGGGAACAATTATTTTTACTCACAATGCTAAGCCGAAGGAGTAAAGTATTGCTGGGAATAATGATCGATTTAGTCCCGGGGGGCATACAAGATTTTATCTCCAGGTGGAATGTAGAAAGACTTAGCGATGTAGGATGCAAAAATGGCTGTTTGCCACATATTTATGGCTATCTGATGCCAAATACACGCTGTTCTTCAGTGCTCACTTGACTTAAAAGCTCACTTTGACTTTTTCCTTCGCTTTATTCAGATCCAGGCAAACCCAATCACTCCACCTAATCTGTCACCTGCGGTGTAGTGGTGAGCATAGTAACCTATGTCCAATATAACAGCTCGGCAGGTGGCCTTGGGATTTTTTCAAAGGAAATACAAAATCCTTAGTTATGCTGTCCTTCTGAAAGGATGTAAAATAGGGTCAGGTACTCAATAAAGATACCTATCCTAATTATGCCTGGATCGGCGAAATTTAGGACTTCTAATTAGTCATATCACCATAAAGTGACTTTGATGGAATAAATAAACCAACTATACCTAAATTAATAGCCATTATACACTTCCACATATCGCAAAGCCTTCGACGAAAAGGAAAGCCTTAATTTCATTTATCTGTTTACTTTATAATTTACAACTACGTGAGTCTAGTTTTAAATAATAGAACTTTGCGGGTATAACTACGGTTAGTCTAGTAATGCGGCGGTTAGGAGTTTCCAAAGAGGATGAACCGCCAGGGTGGAACGCTTTGCTACGTAACAAGGGCCTATGATGCGATATTTTTTCAGTAGTGGCTCCGTTGATCAGCTAACTTAGTGCCAATTACACAAACCGTATCTAACACTGTCGCCAAGTGACGGAGTGGAACTTCTTGCTTCTTCCTAAATAAAAACCTTGTGCTTCCGAAAACTGATTATTTCTTTTACCGGGTGTGAAAACTTTTTTTTTATTTGCAAAATTTCTAAGCTATTCTTCATAACTTCGTTTTCTTCGTTTTTCGGGTCTTTACACACGAAAGATCCGTTGTAAATAAAAAATTGACAAATAAAGAAATAAAGTTCATATGTGGCAATTAGGATCCAAATCGAATAAATACAAAATTTCAAAAATCAACTTTTACACATTTTTGGCTAGTTTAGTAAAGCAATTTTGTCTAATACGACACTTCGTCTTATTCCTCATGTCTTAAGTCCGATTCTGAATCTGAACTTTCAGGAACATAAATCACTGCTTGATTAAGATAATGAAATGCGAAAAGTCTATTTATGAAGATTGATTGTCCCTTCGATCCTGAAAGAGTAATTGATTGATTGAAGTTTATGGATCTAGTAACTTAATCTCTCGCGACCAATTTCCTCCACATCAAGTTCTCTAATATCCCAAAAAAGAGGTAGTTTGTAGCTAGATCATAGGAGCATGTAAGATGGGTTGGGTCTTCATTGTCCCAATCTTTCACTTGAAAACCCCATCCCGTTTCAACAATTGACTTTTTAAAAGGAATATTGCTTTTTATCATTTCTGATCAGTCAAGAACTTGTACATGTGACGAGATATGGCGCTGATTCTCTGGCTGTTCCGAGAGAGTCTTTGGGGCTGCGGAACTCCCTTAAGATCTTTGTTCTTGATTGATGGAGGCCGTCAACCGAATATTTTTTCTAAGATCACATTTCCAAAAAGAAATTTCGGAAACATTCAACATACAGTTATGTCTTAACTTCGTTAATCACATAGTTGACTAAAAAAAAAAATAAGAACGCAATTGAAATGAAATTAAAACCTGCAGGCATACAGGAAAAATATTCTACTTGGAGAGAAAATATTGTTGGTAAACAAAGATTCAGCAATTAGTAGACAAAACTTGTTTGTTTGTTTTTGTTTAATGGCATAAAACCCTGAAGTCATCAACGCCTATGGCTTCTATTTTAAAATATTAGTATAAATTGTTGATGAATAACTTTGGTTTGCTATATAAAATGTTGTTACAAATTGTAGATGAATAATTCATAAATATAGAATGATTCACGCACACCTACACATATACCTGCGCGCGCTCGTTAGTAAGTAAACATTGCCCACGTCCTCCCTAAACCTAAACCTGCACAACTACAGCCCATGGAGGGTCTTCGGCTCAGTGCATGGAAGAGATTAAACTGTTTCAAGGGCAACGGTGGCGCAGGGAGGTGAACGCTAATTAGTCCGAGATCTTACTTAACCTCCCGGTTTCCCCAAGTTAGGGAACCACTTTATTCTAGAGTTCCAGAAGGGCTTGTTGATTCCACAGGGTTCATCCGTGGTTATTAATAGATTAAATATTTTATCTGTCACAGCTGGTTTTGAACCCGGAACCTTCAGCATAGCAGCTCAGCACTCTACCCACTAAGCTACCCCATTCCCTTAACACAAGACCTCACTTAACATTGGGATTTAAAAAATAGGCGTGATGAGCAAAATTAAGTAGATGGCAAAAGATTTTTATTGTTTTCTGTTTTATACTTTCATTAAATAATGAAATGATGTAATTTCTTCATTCCCTCAGTTACAACCAAATTATGGTTGGATATATTTCATTATTAAAATGTGATAATATTATTATGACGCTTATGTTGAGCTTAGGATTTCAGATATCTACGTTGCAAATGTGTTAACTGTTTTCTCACATGCCTGTTAGATGGCAAGTACGACAATCGTTTATAGTATACAATTGTACAAGAATGCTAATCCCACTACAAAGCTACAGCTAATAAAAGTAATATTTAAGTAATAATGTGAACAATACTAAAATTATTTTTGAACCACATATTATCATTGATCGCCTCCCTTGTTACAGTGATTCCCCAGAGCTGCTGGTACCGCGGGACGCAGTTCGAATGCGGGCTGTCTCTGTCTTGTGTTCTTGAAGGAGGGAAGCCACTGGACATGTGTTCTGGAGGAATGATTTGGAGTTGCTGTGTATCCAGGGACAAGATACACACTGCTTCCGACCCATCCTTAGGAGCCGTGGAAAATGCCAGTGAGTAACTACATTAAACTACAAAAACTATTTACAAACATTAATAATTATATTGGGATTGATAACTTAATTTGTAAATCATATTTTAAAATATTTATTTATTTTATAGAACAATGTTTTAGATAAGTGACGATGGTCAGATCGTGCACAGTAAAACAGCAAATTTATGTTTTTAAAGAAGTCAATCAATTCCTTGTAGAATTGAAAGTTAAAGAAACATATAGCTTAATTCTCAATTCTAGCATCCCAAATTTTAAGCTAAATGACCCATCAAATTATATTATAGTTGTCTTTGTTGAAGGTTTTTTTAAAAGTGTAGAATATTTCGTGATTTTACTTACTTTTTTAATCAATCTCTTATTGGATAAAATATTGCTAACTTTTAATAAAATTTCTAATTCACCGTTTAGTAAAACATTAATGCAATCATCGGCTATGAAAAATTCTAATCAACATCAATAATTAACAAGAACATATTTCACACGATTATCGAATAGGACAGAATGCACTCATGACATTTTATTTATAAATACCCGCCTTATTTATTAATACCGCATTACTTTATTTATCTATTATAATAAATTCATGAAGATCTTTTCATATGTACCAAAATAAAACAGCCTTAACGTTAATCATTGTATATTTAATTTATTTTATAGTTTAATTGTATTCTAAGTTAATAGTGAAATCTATGAGACTACGGTCCAAAATTATTTTCTATGTATGGGTATTATTTCGTTTTGATAGTGAAAACATCCCGATAAAAATTTCATGATTACAATAAAAAAAAATATTTTTGTATCAATTGCATAAGTAATGTAATATAATTGTTTAAAGTACCTACTAGATATAAAAATTTAATTTGGCATTTAAAACTTCATATTATTAACATGTTTTAAATATTTTCATAGGGTCAGTTTTAATAGGAAAAATCTAGTTTAATTGATTTTTTTTAGGCAAATTTTTTATAATAATCAATATTACTAACTAATAAATTTTGAATTTAGTATTTCTTAATGAGTCTAATTATCGCCGGATTCCTCACAAGCCTATATTTTTTTAAGGAAATAAGTAATGCAATAACAAGATATATTTCTAGAATATCACTGATTTTAAGGAAGGGTGTATTTTTATATTAAATGTTAGAAGCTTGACTATGAATTCTCCATTCTTTGTTTATTGACCAAAACATGGATTAACATTCTACTGCTATTATTGTTTAATATACAGCAAGTTATTATTTTATGCTATTAGCATTTTATAAAAAAATGTAAATCCAGTTTCGGACTTTACTAAAACGAGATGTAAATTATTTTACTGACTTACAGTATCAGTCACTTACAGGCCTAAAATTTCCAATTGTGTTGATCCGAACTAACTATTGGCATTAGGTAATAGAGCTTTAACAGTAACAATTTCTTGCTCTATTTGGCATTCTGTTTCAATTTGCTCTAAAAACTCAACTCAAACGAGGAGCCACCTTGTAACTTCCAACTGAAGAGCGAACTGACTTCTATAAACTATATTCTCTCTCGTTAAGGTGCATCAGTTTACGATCAGTTTACTTCTTTTATTTATGCAATTATTTTATTCATACAGTTACCTTTATTTATAAAATTGGTTTTTTAGTATATAAAAATTTAATCTACCGACAGTAGTCCATATATTAAGATATCTTTTCATTATATAGAAAAGTTTTTAGTGATGTAATACTTGTTTTTGCTTGGTCTTAGCCCCAAATCGGGGAAATACTTTAATTGCATAGCCTTTTATAGTGCTCAATAGGTTCAATTATAAATATTTTTAAAACTTGGCTAACAACACTGATCCTGTCTTATTTGTAAAAGATAGTAACATTTTTAAATGTAAATGGAATACATCGATTTAAAAAATATAACACACTGCATCTTCCTACATTTTGATTTTAGGTCTTTATATTATATCGATATAGAGATTAAACATATACAATTTTTTTTGTCTAATAAACAAACCTAAAATAGAAAAAAGTTTCATTATTTAATTAATATTCAATATCGGGAAACAATACTACTACAAGCTAGACTCATGTTTTAATAGTCTCACAACTTCAACTTCTATATCTAAAATAATATCGGAGTGCCATCACTAAAAAGCTCGTAACTTATTTTATATTTAATTATGAATTAAGACAAATAAAAATTACATAAAAATAAGTAAAGTTTTTATTTACTTTGTCAAAGATAGAAATGAGTTTTCGTTAGAAATTTAATTTATTTACTGTTAAGCCAACAATTATCAAGCCAGAATTAGTTTAATATTGTATAAAATCCTTTTGTAATAGGAAAATTTAACGATTTTAAGAAATTGGAAATTCCGTCAAACAATTAAAATAGAAAAGTACTCTGCATTTTAATACCCCATATGACGTATTCTTTGCAATCAGCACTAAAAAACAAAACAAATGAATTTTATTTCACAGAAAAACAAAAGACCTACTTTCTTATTATATCACGTGGTAGATAATATCACTTGGAGTAGTACAGCTAGTTTTATGCCCTGCATCTAAATTAAATAATTAAAGTCCGATAAAAATAGATTTAAAAAATAATAATTATTGTTTGTTAGTCATATTCATTAGTTATTTATTAAATATGATATCCATCCCAGGTCACAATAGATTGATCATCGGTACACAACATTAACAATCGCCATTCTATCTACAAATTAAGACAGATTAATTATTTCTTATCGCATCCATTTATGAAGATGTGGACAAAAATAAAAACTGTATAACATTCATAGTAAAAAAAAAACATAAAAATAAAAAAAATCATTTTATTTGTTTTTAAGGTATCAGTTCCGCAAATCGTCGCCTCAAGTTAAGTCACGAGTTTAACTTTTCGTTCGTTCCTTTACAATATTCTCGAGCATGAAAATAATTTATATATTTAATAAAATAAATAATTATTAAATTGTTATGTGATATATTTTTTTTAAATATTTTATTTGATAAGAAAAGATATGGAGAGGACCGTGATTCGAACCCGGATTTTTCACCTCTCCGTGGTGACGCCTCAACCATCTCGGCCACTTAAACGCAATTGCAAGAACACGGAGATATAGGATCTGTGAAAAGAATTGATAGGGCTGGCCGAGAAACGTGCTAGGATGGCCGAGATGGTTGAGGCTTCACCACGGAGAGGTGAAATACCCGGGTTCGAATCCCGGTCCTGGCCATATCTTTTCTTTTCAAATAAAATATGAAAATAATTGTATTACTGACTGCATATCGATCGAAAAGCCGACTTACACATACTGCTATGGTTACATGACTAAACTTCCAAAATATGTATTTATTTATTGATGAAATGATTACCAAATTATACACATTTCCCATAATCACACTCGTTTTCTTTCATACTAAAACTCATGATTATTTTTATTTTCTAGAATATTAAAACGAAACGAATGAAAAGTTAGAACTAGTTGTGGTATAACTCGAAGTAACAACCTGTGGAACTGATACCGTTTTTTACATAACTTTTTAGGATATAATTATTATAATGTAAATATTTTACTTACAAGACAAATGATATGGATGTAAATCTACTAAGATAATCATTTATTAAGATCAATAGTTGTTTTCACAAAACGAATGATGAAATTATCCAAATAGTAGCATTAATGTACTTCACGCTACGGTCACCTGTGGTCTAGTTGTTAGCGTAACAAACTACTAAACCCAAGATCGCGGGTTCGTACCCCGGCAGGTGGCCCTAGGATTTTTTTTAAGGGAGTAAAAAATCCTTAGTTACGCCGTCCTTCGGAAGGGACGTTAAACGGGGGTCCCGAGCCTGTACGATGTCAGGTACTCGTTAAAAATCCCTATCCTAATTAAACTTGGGTAGGCAAAATTTAGAGCTCCCACTTTAGCATCGTCCGATTAGCCATAGCAGCATAAAGTGACGTTAAATGAACAAACGAACAAATGTACTTCACGCTTATTTTATTATATTGCTTATCTAGTATTTTAATTGCTATATAATACTTTAGGTTTTTAATTCCTAATTTAATTCTAAGGATGGATGGGTAGTCTATAAATCATTATTAATCATAATCTTACTTGGCGGGAAAGTGACAGATTTATTAAGTACGATATAATGACTCTAACAACACTTAAGTATACTAATGATCTCTTTCTAAACTATACTTCCATATTAACTATAATAACACATTAAACACTTTCGCTCATTGTCAGTAGAGCAGAAATTAACAATGCACCGTTGTCGAACCATCTTTTGGAATTGTTCCTTGCAATTTTATTAACCCCTCATGTGATTTAGTTTGAACACATGACGTTAATTAACTTAATTTGTATTGCAATTGAGAATTTTATGACTTTTAGTATTAAGGTTTTGATAATGGATTGTATTGATTTTTAAACTAATAACATCAAGTTAGAAGGCATGATGGTTGAAATTATTTTTTTCTTTACTGATGTTGTTAAAAGTACAGAAGTCATCCATAACGACCTTAATGTCCCTTTTGTTGCTGATTTGGCCCGAACCCGGTATCTATCCTTTCATAGCAAACTTCATTCCCACTCAAACCCTCTAGTTTCAAACCTAGCTTCCTCTTCAATTCCCGATAATCCTCCGAGGCGTCTGAAAAGAAGATACTTTTTGAGCTTTAACTCATTTTTATTCATTCATTCGTATATTTCATGAACAACATGCAACATTATTATGTAGTACCTAAACATCGATAAGAATTCGTTTTGTAAACGCATAGAGACAACTGTGGAATATTTCATGAGTTTTAGAATATTCTTATTCTTATGCTGAAAAGCACTTAATTAGATGTTTAGCGGATGGAGATATAGACGTTTATTATCCATTTTGCATAAGCTACTACTATTATCATCGTCCTAAATGCAGTTATAAAAAGAACAAAACTGATAATATGATGAAAATATCCCATGGGACAATTTTTAACCCGATGATGCAAATGGCATATGCGGATTATGTCATTGCAAGGAGGACTCAACAAAGCTCAAGGAAGCACTCACAGTGCTTGGGATGGATTGAAAAATAACAGGTTTCCAATTGAAGAGGATAAGACCAAGATACGTATGTTGGACAAGAGGAACCCAGCTCACTTGTAGAGGTATTATGTAGTTGCAAACTACATGTTAGAGAGGGTTGATAGCTTTAAGTACTTGGGATCAGCGGTCAATGACACTTGGTACGAGCGAGAGGAAGTGAAATACAGAATATTGTTATGCTATGGCAGCTAACCGAACGTATTTCAGCCTGTCTAAACTGTAAGGTAGTACCTGCTCAGTCGCACAACCAAATTGAGAATGTACAAAACAAACGTCCAACCCGTCGTAACATATGCATGGGATACCTGAGTATTTAGTAAAACATCAGCTGAGCTATTTTTGCTGTGATTGAACAGGAAATAGTTCATTTGACTGATGTACATTGGTTTTCCTCTTTTTCAAAAGTATCGCACTCAAAACTCTAGGATGTTCCTCAATATGCTTCATCAATATCGAGAGGCTATAACAATAATTCAGAAATTATTGTTATTAGAGAACTATGTCATAAGTATTCATGGAAGAACAAGGAAGGAGAAAGAGTGAAGAGTCCATTAGGAGACAAAGAAAGGATTTGTTTTAGAAAGTGCCATTGAAAAGGACTGTAGCTCGTTCCTAATCCTTCATTGTCCCCAAGTTTCTAATTATTGACTTACTAACATACATTGCACTTGTGTAAGACAGTTCTATATAACATATGGAATGCTTTTGAATAATTAGTCATCGTACAGTGTTTTGTTTTTTTGTGTATAGAATAGCAGCATCCAAATATATGTTTGAAAGATTCCAAATTAAAAATCCTATAATTAACAACTTCGGACAGCATCCAAAATTAAACTTAGGATTAATTCTAAACAATGAACAATTGATTCGTTGAAGATTTGTGGATCTTACGGTGATCCACAATGTTGACTACATAGGTACTTGATTTCAATTTTGTTGTAAATTTCTGGCATCGTTTGGAACAATAGGCATAACCAACTGGGGGTATTAATTTATTTATTTATTCTTTAATTCTACCATAATTAATTTACAAAGAAATAATAAATTTGTCGAAAACCTTATTATAAACATCGTAATTTCATATAAGAAAACTAGGGGTTACGCGTTTTATAATTAGACTTGCCATATTGATTTAAGGATTATATAAAAAATCTTATATGAGCTTCCTCTGACCTCCTTGTACGCCTATTAAACTGCAAATCCTTGATCAATCAAAAAGAAAAAATATTCTGATTCAAATTAAAGTATGTGTGTGCGCATCAGGTACTATTGATTAAGCACTTATTACTTGGATTCTGTACATGGTAGAGACTGTAATATTTCTAAGAAAATGCTTTTGCAGAGGGTTGATTTGTCCAAGATCATGCTCAACTCAATCGGTGTTAACAGATTATCTTACGTATCTGCCACTCCTGGTTTCGAATCCGAAACACCTAGAACGTAATCGAATATATATAAATACATTTACGATTACTATATTGTTTATTCATTTAACGTTACTCTAGCTAATTACTAGCTAGCTAGTTACTATAGCTAACTTAATTGTATAAGTTAGAAGTGGTATTCCCCATTTGGGGATATGGTGCTTCTGATATCATTTGAGTGGACTGTATAATTATGTAGTTAGATAAAAATGAAATGAAAGACGTTATACTGTACATTTTAATGATTAGAAATGCAAAAGTAAACAAATATTCTTACATGAGTATTAGTTAATGTTTATTAAGTTTATTGTCCATCTGTGAATGTCTTCTCTTCTTCTCTGTGGCTGTGGGTTCCTCCTCACACCATTGGCACTCTGAGGTGTCTACTCAATACTTAGGAGCTGTCTAGAGCTCATGTTCTCCTGTACCTTGCTGTTCTTCTCGTCTACTGTACTGTTCATCCTGTACTGGTGTACTACTGTCTCTGGTACAAAGAGGTAAAGCAGGCAGAATAAGAGGAGCGGTCGTTTTAGATTGAACATTAATAACGTTATTAAGTTACTCGGACGAAGCTACATTCCTAAATTTTGTCTAACTAGTTATATTAAAGATAGGGATCTTTAATGAGTAGCAGGCATCGCACAGGGTTGCAACCCCCATTTTACGTACGTTCAGAAAGACGACTTTACTTCCTTTTAAAAAATATCGGACTACTAACATTTTAGTTTTGTACATGTAGTGGTAATATATTAACTATTGAAAATGCTTTTGCAACCAAATTCTTATAATTATTATGTACTTGATCTTATTGCATAATCAATATGGCTTAATTGATTTATGTACCTGGAAAAAATTGAGTAAAATATGTGTCCTAGAAGGTATACAAAGAATGCCTACACAACGCATTTTTTTTTCTTGAATCGATATATATTTAGATATAATAAGCAACATTATAAGGATAAGAAGGACTTCATGAAGAACTTTTTATAACTGTTATGATGAGTGAAAGTGATTCACATTATCTCTGTTGATACTTGGAGCATAGAAACAATGCCCTCTGGAAGGAGTCTCGCTGCCATTGTTCTAGTGAAGAAGATGGAGGACGTCTTATACCGCTATAATTAAACAGAGAGATCTCTCTACATGTATATATGAGTACAATATATCTGATGTCATCTAGCAGTGGTCAGATATCACCAGCCGGAACTTCTATATTGGAGCTGAAAGGAAAGTAGTAACAGGACGAAATGGTTCCAATCGGCCTTGAACCAAATTTTCTGGTCTGTAGGATAAGAAATAAAATATATATTCGTCAAATGTTGTGATGCTCAGTTAATGCTTTCGTCAACACTGTCGAAATAAGCTCATTAAAGCGTCATTTGCATTGGGAATGACTTTTAATGGGAATACTTGTGATATTTCTTTAATTTGAAGTGAACGGTGATGTTCCTACCGGTATTCCTTAGCGTTATGCGTCTACAACCTCAAATAAGATAAGTTTTTGAGGCTACTTGCAGATCACAGGTACGCTCACAAGAAGAGCAGAACACCTTACAATATCAGGTACAACATAAAGGAAGTAGAATTAAATGGATTTAACTCTTTGATAGAAGTAAACCAGACGAATCTGAACATTGAAACTCGGTGCTAAACTGAGTTCAATGGCTAAATATAAGATGACTGTGCCTACTCCTACTGGCGTTTTTTTTTCACTATATGAACCGTTCAATGCACAAATTGATTAACTGCATAAAACAAAAAGTGGAGAAATGCGAGAAAATAGTTTGCATTATTTTTTAAAATCCCTTTTATGATATAAATTCAAATAAATATTGTAGAATGCATAAATAAAAATGTCGCTTTCATCTAAAAGTATATAAAATTAATAAGAAAGACTAACTAAAAAGCTATCGTCAGAAATGTGACAATTTTTACGTGATCGGTGGAGTTAATCGATTTGGCAAGTGAAAAAATTAATAATTGAAATTCAATTCTCAAATTCAAGTTTTTAAATATTTAAGTTTCTTGGTTTAATAAGTTTGTCGTTTAATGGTGTTAACCTTTATTGGTTGGGCAAGATTTTATTAATATAGAAAGTTATGGCTATACCTAGTGCTTTTATGCTTAAATTTAATATTTGTCAAAAAGTGGAGTTAGTCAATTTGTGCAGTAAACGGCTCATTTATATTGGGTTGTAACGTTTGAAATGCGAGTGAAGGTGTAAATTTAAATTATCAGCAAAAAAATTATTAAACAATACTTTTATTAATCAAACTAGGATCCTTCACTTTCAGTACACTTCTCCGTCGTTGTTATTTTGCAATAAATAGCAACGATTATTAACCAACATTTAACCTGCATGATAATAGCAAACACTGTCATTTAAAAGATGAAGAAAAGTGCTGTCGATAGCGATTGTGGCGAACTATATTTGATGATAATTACATTCAGCAAGAATATTGCATTCTGAAGTGAAAATATATATTTACATTTTCTCACGAAAATCGTTATCATATATTCATTGTGTCATTATCACTAGTAATATCCCTAGGACATTGATAATAGACGAGATAATTTTATGGCAACCGAAAGCTGGTTCTTTGGTGTTACCAAGCAAAGAGCTTGAGAAATTTGTCAACAAATATAAGCCATTTGTCAATGTCCGGAGATATTCGGCGGAAAATTTTTTAACAAAAAAATTTATAACTCGACACAACTAATATTTATTTATTTATTAAAGGTACAGTTAGCGAAAGTACAATTATAAAAATTTAACTTAAAAAAATATTCCCCAAATATATTTGTGACAGTAGGTTGTATTTCTGTTTTTTTTTTCTTTGATTAGCGCATTTATACTTTATACATTCGCATTGCCAAAACGTGACATTTTGAAATTTATTTGGAATGAAGTTGTAAACTCAACACGTGTTGTCATACAATTGCACTGAATGCAATTATCAGTGTAATGTTAACACGATTGGATCAAATTGTTTCAAATGGCTCAAAATGACAAAATTTGATTGATTGTTAGAACTGTCAAAAAACTTCACTGATACAGATGATCCGATTTCGATGATTATTTTATTGTCTTATTGGATTCAGTACCCTGTCAAACCATCATGTGCAAAATTGCTGTTTCACAAATTGCGAATTTTTTTATTTATGCGTAATAACATATTCTTTTCACCACTGCTTTTCTTTTTTATTTTTAACCGGTATTTTATTGGTACCTTAAATATATTTAGAAAAGTTTAGTCAAGTTTTTTTTCGAAATCGTGAGAGTCATATGTGGGTTATAATTTCTAGAAAAACAGGTATTTCGGCTATTCCCCGCGGGTTATCCTATTTAATATAGCGTCATCAACAGCTGAAACCTTACTAATAAAAATTAATGTAACAGAATTGACCAAACCTTAAGATTTTGATTGATTTATGAAAATTATTATTAGTTGATTTTATTTTAATATCACATATTACATAATATAGCATATTGTAATAGAATAGAATATAATCATTCATGCATTAAAGAATGATCTGAAACTCCGTTTAGTTCCTTCATAAATATTTCAAGACATTACTTTCAAACAGTTTACCTTCGATTAAGAGATAGATAAATTGGTTCTTATAACATTTTTGATGATCGTACTTTTTGAAGTGGAAAGTTCTTTATCAGCGTTGAGCGAATTTCGGTTTCGGAAACCTAAACACGCAAATAACGGAAATGCTCGTTTTGTGCAAGTCTGGCGATGCCTAGCCTGTGTATGAGTTATGCGATTTTTTTTAATCAACTTCAGTTTAAAGGTTAGAATTCGATTGATATAAGAATGATAATATTTAACTAAATGTTCGTTTAATAGTTGCGAAATGCATACTAATAACAACTTAAAACAACAATAACTAATTAAACTTGTCGTTTGTCCTAGATTTTATTTGTAGTAGTGAAACATCTTGTTTCAAGTTACTAATGGATGAAAATACAGAAGAATTTGGATTATTTGCATTATATAACTTTATACCAATTATTGGGGGGGGCAGAATGACTCAGTGGTAGAGCGCTGAGTTGACCGAAGGTCCTGGGTTCAAATCCCACTCGCTGGCAATCTTTTATTTGATCGGAGATGGGTCCTATGAGGTCTAGGACCCTCCTGGGGCTCACTCAGCCTCTCTAAAGTGGTTTCCCAAAATAAGGGGTGGGAAATTTATCGGTTTGGCGTGATCTATGACAAATAACTTCCCTGTCCACTTGTTGTCCAAGAAAAGTACAGTCTCTTCGATGTACTGAACCCAAGACATTCATGGGTAGTAGTGGTATAGGATTTTTCTTTTTATATCCTAATTATTACTTCAATTGAGTTGTTTTGATATTTTTTATTGAGTTTGTGCAGTCCATCATATGTTTTGATTGATAAATACTTGAAATTGTATATAATTATTGCTAGGAGTGCCAATGTGAAAACCAGACTAATGTTAAAAATATCAATTTACATGTTAATAATATCAAATTTAAGTAATTCAGACTATAATTGATGCAGAAATTCAAAAAAAGACTTTGAGTGTTCAGTTCTGTCAGCAGTCCTCTTGACTGCCTATTTAAAAAAAAATGTATTTAATTCATTTTCGTGTTATAAAGTAATAATTCTTAAAACAGGTAATTATATCTGATTATTATAGATTAGTAATGCCAGTTAAGATATATTTATTACTAACTCCCACTTTACTGCTCCCGCCCCGAGACTGGAGCGATGGGAATTGATAAGATGAGCTGTAAGAAAGTGATCCTGGAGCTCCAACGCGGTCGAAATGGAAAGTTGACACACATTTTCTTATCCGACTCTCTTTTTCAAACGATTGCTTCTCCTCATCGTATTTCTCAAACCAATCATCTCTTAATGAAGAAATTTTTTTTTTCTATCGCCAATATCAAATTTCAGATGAAAAGAATATAAGACAATAAGACTGTACATCGAAATAAAAAAAAATGTTAAACGATTTGGTAGAACACAGCTCCCTCGAATATTTTTTACTAATATATTTCTTCTTTTCCTTTTATTTAAAGCCCGAGAAATTACAAGATCATTTGTAGAAATAACTATTTGTATTGTATTGTAGTGGTATTTTATCAATTTTCATTTTATTATTATATCTGCTACATGTATGACAACTCCGCGAGAGCATATTATTGGATATACTAGACTATTGAACAAATGATAAGTATTGAAAGTGAAACAACACCACTTTTCAGGAGAGGGAAAAATTAGTTTAATGGTTCAATCAAAATCAGTATATATTTTACGTACATTCCCTATATCATTAAACATGGTTTTGAGCCTTATCGATGGTTTTATATAAGTTTTATCGAATAATGTATTTTAATTAGTCAAGAAACACAGTCGTTAGTTTTATGTCTATAGTTTATGATTATTTTTCTATAAAGTATGACGAAAACTATCAAATGAGACATCTTCGTTAGTTTGGATTGTATCATTTTCTATAATTGCACAAATATTTGAATAGCTAACTATTGAATAAAGCATAAATCGATAGTCTGCTTTAAAACAGTCGATTTAAAAAAAAAATGCCACAGCAAACACGCGAATATGACATGCTTAGTGCATTTTCATGCAAGGAATTTGATTTTTTTTTTTTTTATAAATTGAACCATTACAAACTATATAAGAAAATATGGTACATTCGAGACTTCAAAAAGAAAAAAAAATGTTTACAACAAAAGAATTTTTTTAAAATATTTTGACCGTGTATATTTTTAAAATAAATATTGGCTGTGAAATGAGCCAGGGTGGCCGAGATGGTTGACGCGTCACCAGGGAGAGGTGAAAATCCCGGGTTCGAGTCCCAGTCCTGGCCATATCTTTTCTTTTCAAATAAAATATTTTTAAAAAATTATATCATATAACAATTAAATAAATTATAATAATATTAATGACTTATAGTCAACAAGATACAAAAATAAAGTAATGTTCAATTAATATTCTCCCCGTGTATACATCACAAATTGCGAGAACACAGAGATATAGGATCAGGGAAAAGAATTGATAGGGCTGTCCGTGAAACGAGCCAGGGTGGCCGAGATGGTTGAGGCGTCACCAAGGAGAGGTGAAAGCCCCGGGTTCGTCCTGGCCTTATCTTTTCTTTTCAAATAAAATATTTTTAAAAAATTATATCATATAACAAAAAAAAAATTATATCATATAACAAAAAAAAAATTATATCATACAACAATTAAATAAATTATAGTCAAAAGAATTTTTTATTCGTTACTTTGTTTTTGAATTATTTTGAGAACATGATACTCGCCAATTTGGCAGGATTATTCTTCCCTTTTACTGCGGATTCAGAATCATGAAGTTACAATAACATTCATCAATTCTAAAGCAACCGTTATAGATCGAAAACGAAAAATGTGTTTGTTTTTTTTTTTCATGTTCGATACACTTTGCGATATGTTACGTCGTTATCTGATGATGTTACGATTTCTCAAGACAATATCGATTTTTCAGTCAGTAACAAGTAGGTATAGTAAGGTATTTAAGGTCATTATTATTTTAGATGAAGAAAATGGTTCGGGTAGAGGTGAAGAAAATCCTCTTACATAAGGAGAACTTTTTATTGGTAAGCCAGCGTTTCGACCCTCATTTGCTGGTCTTCTTCTGGGCTAAATATTGTAGTAGATACAAATAAATTAAAATAATATATGGCACAGAATAACTATTATATGTAGTATTTAGTATTGTAGTAGTATTTTATCAGTTTTCATTTTATTATTATATCTGCTATAATTCTTAACTATAATTTTTTTTATCAATATTTAATCTTTTTCTAATATAATTCTGTCCTAATTCTTACTTTTTCATTTTTTACTTTGCTTTAATTCTTCATTTTTCATTTGTTACTTTGTTGGATTTAAACAGTACCTGTTTGTTAATATATAGTACATCTTTGTCGTAATATAATTTAATCCCCTCTGGCTTTTATTTCTAATACTTACCACATATAACATTAATCTATCAATATACTATATACAGTGTTATTCTGTGCCATGTATTATTTTAATTAATTTGTCTCTTGTATATTTAGCCCTGAAGAAGACCTACAATGTGGGTCCAAACGTTGGCTTACCAATAAAAAGTTCTCCCTAAATAAGAAAATTTTCTTGACCTCTACCCGGACCATTTTCTTCCTCATATATACAAGGTCAATTAATATTATTTTATTTCACCATTAGGGGGTACTCATGCGCTCTTTGTAGTGTAACTTAACTAGTAATTGTAGTGTAACTAGTAATTGACCCTATGTAATGTAACTAAAAACAATGATATCTGTTAGAGACATCCTAGCGACACTTTCTATCCTCGAAGAACAAACAATAAGATTAACGCCGTAAAAGGTTATTATACAGATTCACTTTCTTCCTCACTTTTCTTTACGCTTCAACCGTGAACGAAAGTGATAACTATCTCTATAGCCATAAACATAACTCATCTAGCTTTTGCGCGCGGCTTCGCTCGCATAGAATTTGGACTGCCACATAAAGTTTCGTGACAGTGTTTTTTAACTATAATTTAAAATAATAAATAATTTAATTTTTTTGACTATAAGTTACTCGTACATCTAAAATTTCAGATGTCTAACTTCAAAACTGACGGATTCCATACAATCTTTGAACCCTTATTATATTAAGGGGGGAACCCTTGGGAGTGGAATTATCCAAATTTCTTTCTTAAATTATGCAAAGAACCTATCTGCAAATTTCAAGATGCTAAGTTCCTGATTTGCCATTAATTATGCACTATAATGGATTCTCAACAGTACCTAAAAAACTGTCTGAGGGGCGGGCACGTGCCCCCATGCCTACCCTAAATCCGCACTTGCTAAATCTGCACTTGCACTATGTGTTATTCTAACCTATATTACTGTAAAGTTTCATCCAAATCCGTTCAGTAGTTTTTGCGAGACAAAAGAGACAAACTTTCGCATTTATAATATTAGTAGGACATCAAAACAATAGTTTCACTCATGTTCTTTCTGTTATTTTAACAAATATTATCATGTGATTTGCCTTTAATTATATGCTATAATGGATTCTCCACAGTACCTATAAAACTGTCGGGGGAGGGCACGTGCAACCGTGTGCCCCCCACCTAAATCTGCGCTTGCTATAGCCCATGTGTTATTCTGATGTATAACCTATATTACTGTAAAGTTTCGTCCAAATCCGTTCAGTAGTTTTTGGGTGAAAGAGAGACAAACATAAAAACTTTCACATTTATAATATTAGTAAGATTTTACTAACATGGGAATGGAACGGTTTGTGAGTCACCGATTTTAATTTTTGTTTGTGTTAATTTTACTTACAAACAAATATTGGAAATGTTATCGGAAATAAAAATAAATAATCATATCATTAATAAAAAAATAATCATCATGTCATTTCAAGATTATTAAACAAAAATAAGCTAAAAATGCGACCATCTATGTTTATCAGCTCAAACGTACATTTTGTACATCTTAGTTAAGATTTTCTTAAATATTAATAGATAATAAGAATTTTCATGCATTGTATAGCAACTTTTTTTTTTTGCCGGGATTCGAACCCTGGTCCTCCGCATCTCTAGCGCGGTATTCTACCAACTAAGCTACCAGGTCATGTAACCAGGCCAAAGAATTCCATTTTCTTCACCGATCCCACATCCCCAGCATTCGCATTTTTTGCGAAGAATGTTCATTGAACATTACTTTGATTGGGATCTGGTTGACATACGTCAATTATATATTTATATTTTTTTATTATTATTTTATTGTGATTATTTAAATCTTTTATTATTTTGAAGAGAAAAGATTTTTCCTGGCCGGGGATTCGATCCCGGTCCTCCGCAGCTCCAGCGCTGTGCTCTACCAACTAAGCTACCAGACCAGACAAATCCATTCTCTTCACTGATCCCTCATCCCCAGCACTCGCAATTTTTGCAATGTACATTTGGGGAAGAATGTTCATTGAACATTAATTAGGATCTGGTTGGCGCACGTAATTTTTATTTCCATGTGAGTGATTAATCAGGCTGTCATGAAAATCTATCTGTTCAGCTGAATTGTCATGAAAATCTATCTGTTTCGCTATTATGAGTTTTTCGTCAAATCACGTTTCAAAAATAATATTATACAAAAAATATTTAAAATGAAATTCTACTATAAAAATATTTATGTTCATTTTGTAGCCGGGGTTAACAAGTGGTTAGGTCGAATTTTATCCATAATGAGTTAATTTCACTGAAGGAAGAGGGATCGTGTCCTCATAATATTTGGCTCATAACTCCATTCAAGCCAATTCCTGATTTCTCCATTTGGTACTTCGAGAATACCGCGATTTCGCTTCCTTCAGTACAACTAACTAATTTTGGACAAAATTCGACCTAACCACTCATTCCCCTGGACTGCAGATTTATAGTCTTAAATAATATTCCATATAGCGTGAATGTAATTTAAGTAAATGTAAAATCGGTTCAATAAAAATGTCTTTCTCAGGATAATTTTATTTCACCATATCTATATTTTTTTGAAAATCATTTTTGAAAATTGAATATATTCATTTAATCTTAACATAATACTGCTGCTCAACTAATGCCAGAATGCCTTCACACTGTATACTAGCGGTTCCAGGTATTTATTTTGGTGAATAGTGAAAGGATATATGTATGTCTATTTTAGGTAAGGTGGGTTAACTCTGTAAGTCCAAATTGGCTTTATAACAGTCGTGTAAATGATTCTTCTGTAAAAAAGGATGAGAGGTTGTCTAATAATTGTTGAAGTAGCTGGAATCGGCGAACAGTATTATTCTAACATAGGGCTTCTAGAAGTAAGAAAAGTGAGATGTCTATTGCCCTAAAAGTAACTTCAACGTCCGTCAAGAAGGAATACTAGGTATTGGATCTGATCAGCAGGAAAAGTGGAATATTATTAAAGGATGCTATAGGATAGGAATTTATAGAATTACGATGAAGGGTAGCGGCGATTAGACGAAATATTTAAGAATTAATTATAACCCTCCCATTTTGACATCATTCTTCATGATCTGTGATATAGAAAAGGTGCAATGAATAGATCCTGAATATTAAAATGACAGACTAGTTGCACCACGAAAAACAAAAATCTTGTATCTATTAAACAGTTATATAAATTACCTGTTGAGTTATATTTTGTTTTTTATTGATAGTTAAATAGTGAAAATTCAAAAAAGTGTGATCAAATTATCCTTTTTTTTAACTTCTTCTTTATGTCAGTTTACGATGACCAGGAGAATTTCTGTTTTTAACACATGAATAAATTATTCCGTTTTAATTCCCATAATGATATAAATAGGCAATTATTTTCTTAAATAGTTTATTTAAATTTTTTAATTGTTACAATTCCTCCAGAAAGCTGATGACTAAAAGCATTTTTGTTGTTTTTATAGAATTTTAAATATACTTTTCCATCGATAAATACTGACAATCTGATTTCTTATATCCTCTTTTCGTTTTCTGTTATTATGGTTCGCATATCGTAGAAATTACTAGTGCCCAATCGAATGTGACATCGACCTTTTTTGGAGTTGTATCTTAACGTTTTAGAATTGGTCTACAAGAGTGGATCCAAATAATAAATCTAGGTTGTAATATAATAGTAACTTATAGCGTAGCATGGGGAGCGGTATAGCTCTGCGGTAGAGTGCTGAGTTGCTGTGCTGAGAATCACAGGTACAAATCCAGCTATGGAGATAAATTATTTAATCAGTTGATCTCAGGCACATCACCTCCTTGCTCAACCGTTGTCTTTAAAACTTCTCAGTATCTAGCATGTACTGAAGCCTCCTTCAAACAATTTTTTAAGGATAACTTGTCTTTACTACCCTAATTGGAGTATTTAAGGCATACGAATCCAAAAAAGAATTATATTTTATAGCATTATAGTATATATTGAACTATAGAAGCAGAACAATATGGGCTGTTTAATACATTTCATAAGTACATCGTACTCGTTTCGGAAGAGTTTCAACGTAGGTTATGCCGTCACGAAATAATGGGGGAATAACTAACTGCATGCAGTTATAAGTGAGTTCCGGTTGTTTCGTGTCTTATTTTCCAATAACGGTAGCGTCACAGGCTCGTAACTTGAGCGGAAGGAACGTTCTAAACTATTTCTGTAGAGCCGAGCTGAATCATCTCAGGCAACTTAGCTATCTGGGACAGGGGATTGTTTGTTCCTTCTTGTTGCCCCGGAATACGGAGCGCTGACGAGGAAATATTCATACTTATTCACTCGTTATTACAAAAAATTATAATCTGGTGAAAACCATTAGGTGATACTTAGCCATAATTTTTAGTTTACGTTACCTATATGGATCGCTAGTTGCAGAAAATCAACTAGTCCAAATTTTGAGATCTTTGTTTTTAAAACTTTTAACTTTTACTAGTTCTATAGCAGATAGAATCGTTTACTATAGAAAAGACACTTGTCCGTAAGATAGCGAAGTTTTGACAACTCCTTCAATATATTGTTTAATGCAGATAACGAAATAGTCCAGCACAAGGTCCCTCTTTGTTTCTCTCTTTTAAAATTTATAAAAGTTGGCTAGATACCTTTATGCAGTTAGCGAATCATATTTGGTCAGCAGAAAAATGATTCCTCTATTTTTTTCAGATAAATAACATATTCGCATATTTGAACATATTTCCATATTTCATGGTAATTGATACTCTCATCGAACAAATTGACTTGCTTTTTGAATCCTATAAGTCGTCCTTTAAATTTGCTACTGCAAACTTTTACCATATATACAAATAATATTGAGGAAAACTAAAAAACTAATAGAAATTAATTTAAAATCTTACTTGAGACTATCAAGTGCTAGCTAGGAAGAGGCACCTGCTAAGATGTAATTAAAACCTGTACCAATACAACTACAGTTCATGAAGGGTCTTGGGTTTATTACGTAAGGACTTCACTGTTTCTAACAAAACTGTTCTGCATGGAAGTGATTTGCCCGAGAAAACGAGAAACCTGCCCAGGGTTTTTCTGCAATTAACTATGTTGAAGCTCGGTGAGCCTCAGGTTGGTCTGCAGATCCCACAGTGTCCATCCGTGGCTGCTAGCAGATTAAATTATTTATGTGCCACGGCTGGGTTTAACCTGAGAACTTTACTACAGCAACTCAGCACTATACACATTGAGCTCTCCGCTCCCGCTAAGATATAATTATGTGGCGAAAATTATTCAATTATTATTATTAGCAAGATATTTGATATTTTAAATTCGGGATGATCCCTGCCCTAGCTAATAGATGATGTATGATCAAAATAAATCGGGAATTAAAAAAACAACATGATTCCTAATTACTAACTTGGTATTTTGTTTATCTTGAAGGAAGAAAGTTAATTATGGAGAGTATTTCGATATATAGCGCCAGATAACTTTGTTTTGAAACAATGTTGCGTATAAAAAGGCGGTTGCAAAATTAATAAGAATGTTTTGTCGTGCTCTCAACAATTTTTTTGAATCCGGAGATGACGGTGAATATTATTGAACTTTATTATTATTATTTATAAAATAGCCTTTTGAATAAATCGGGGGCGGGGATGAGGAGGTCTCGTGGGAGTTGTTATTGTTTTACCAACTTTGTAATGTATTATCGGTTATCCGGCTTATATTCTTGTATTGGGATTCCAATGCCCTCCATACCATCCCCGAATATAATTAATTAATAATTATAATAAAGAGGAAGAAGAAGAGCGAGTGAAGAGGGATAGGTACTGGGGGAAAGGGCGTGGGTTCCCATTGCGCGGCCGGCCTGAGTTACTGGGCGGTTCGTTTTCTATATTATCAGCATAGAAAGCTGTATTGCTTAGGAGTGAGAGGAATTGTTAGGGAAATTCATAAATATCGCAGATCTAAGTCCGAGTTGGTGTTCTTTCGTTCGAGAAAAAGGAAAATGACTTAAAATAATAATAATAATTGGAAGAGAGATCCCTGTCTAACGTCTGCTTTTGATGTTAGGCCACTCATATCTTCAATTTTTGTTTAATTGTGTCTTAATGATTAATGGAATTATTATATTAAAAATAAATAATAGTAGGTAATTTCAAAAAAACCTGTACCACTACCACTCATGAAGACTTTTGGGTTCAGTGTGTGGTAGGCATTGTACTGTTTCTAGGAAAGTGGTTGCGCAGGGAGGTGATTTGTCAGAGATCACACTCAACCGCCAGGTTTTCCCCCTATTTTGGTTACACACTTTACAGAAGCTGGCTGAACCAATTACCAGATCCCAAATCATCCCCGGCTGTTAACACATTGAATAAATTATCTGTAACAGAGAGATTTGAACCTGCGAACTTTGGCATGACAACTCAGCATTCTACCACTGCCACCCCATTCCATCAATTAATTTATTCAACAACATAAATTATTTTTGCTCAATTATACAATATTACATGCTGTTACATTTATTACAGACAAATAATTATTAACAAATAATAGTAAACTTGTAAATTATCTAGATGTGCTAAGCTAATTTTGATATCCCCTTAGCTATAGCGTTCCTGCAGAGCCAGGGGCTGCACCAGAACCACCAGCCGGACGAGGAGGAGAGCCAGCAAGACTTCATGTGGAACCTCCCGCCAACCAGACCTCCTCCTCATTATTTCCCTCCCATCCCGCCGATTCCTCATTACCCTTACCATCCTTCTACTCCTTACCCTTCCGTTCGCCCTTACCCTCAGCCTCCACCTCCTCAGGCATTCCATGAGCCGCAATTCAGGGGTAATTCATTCCAACATCAAACTTCAAGCACATGGGTCATCTTTCACCATTTTTATTTTTCACCATACACCTTTCTTCTATTTTTCTCACTTCCCACAACTTCCTTTTACTTAACAGGACTTGTGAATTGGGCTCGAAATTGCTTATCATTAAAACTACATTTCTAAATTTCACACTCTGAACATTTGTAGTAGAATAGAACAGAACAGAAAAATAGTTTTATATAGAGACAGAATGACAGATGTGTACAATAATAACAGAATATAGATCTTGTATTTTCTTAAGTTACGTAAGTACTTAAAAATAAATGTAAACCAAAAAGTAAGTTAATAATTAAATTAATAAATGCAAATAAAATATATAAAAAATAATAACATTATAAATGAAGAAATTAATATTAAGTCATTTGTTAGTTCTGATGGTTATGAGCTAATAATTATAACTCATTAAAAAGCATCTGTTGGGAGTTAAGGAGATGTCTGAAATACAGAGGTTTAAATGAGGATAGGGAAGAAGCATGGCAGATATTACTAAGAGTTATTAGTACTAGTTCTTGCAATGGTGAAACTGGTTAAAGTTTAAAAAAAAAAATCTAAAACCTATTTATTTATAACTGTATACTGCATACTAGAAAGTATTTGCACTTTTAATTCTGTAATTAAGAATGTTTAATCTCAAATTGTTCGGTTCTCAGATCTCAATGGAAATATTTATTTCAACAATCCCTGAATCCATTTTGTATAGTTTTCTGTGTATTATGTTTGTTAGTACTTTAGTGCGTTCAATTTTTTAGAAGTGAACATTTTAAGTTTACTATTTGAGATCGCATTAACATCTGATTACACAGTTTATTTTTTTGCCACTACTACCAACAGTTCTATTTATTTTTTAAATATTTTTCTGCATTCTGTCTTAATGATGCATAAAGTGGAATTTATAATACAGATTATAATATTAATTTGATTCAAATAACTTTTTGGATCACCAATTTATAGTTCCATAGCCTGATAAGAAAGTCTTGTGGTATCCACATCAATATTTTTCAATTAAAAAAAATAGTTATGAAACACACTACTCATCAGAATGTAACATGAAAAGATAATATAAAATGAAAGCATTCCATTCACGTAAAGAAAATATTTGCAAACGCATATTGATCAAATCATTCCTCCAAACCATAAATATGTAATAAAAATTAATTCTGTTGAGGCATATGACTTTGTTTCAAACTCTCTGTATTGTTGGTCTTTAACAACAGTTTGGAGAGGCCAGCTTACTTCTTGACAGTCTTTTTCTTAATGCACTCCGTTTGTTTGTTTATCTTTTTTTTCAGTTTCTTTATTATTTTCTTCATATCACTTATTTTACAAAAATTATATTATGAATGCATTATTATAGCATTTTTAGAAAATCTCAGTAATGAATGCTATGGATTGATTCTGCTTGCAGGGGGAAACGGGGCATGTGGAGTTAATGAAATTATGCTGAAACTGCTATGATAATTTGTATAAGAAAATTGGTTATGTTTCAGGATGTGGGGAGATTTACTCAAGGAGTCATCGGATAGTTGGTGGCCACAGCTCAACATTTGGTTCCCATCCTTGGCAGGTACGAAGGCTGCAATTACAGTAGACATTTTGTCCACTTATAAGTAATTCATTCTGATTTATCTTACGCCAAAAGAACAAAACAGAGTTCCTAGTTTTAATTTGACAGTGGTTTATTCATTTATTTAAGAGCTATACTTAACTTATAAATATTGATTGTTCTTATGAGCATATTGTTAACTTTAGATCCATTACTAATTCCTATCAAAGATTTTAGTCGATTCAACACTTTTAATAATTCCATCGGAAGAAATGATGACAGCGCGGAATGAATTTCAATTATGGAAGCTATTTTTTAAACTCAAGAGTATCTGAAATTTGACTGAAGACCTCAAAACATTTATTTATACAAACAAAATATAATAGGATATAATAACTAATAATATCCTAATAGTAATAGGAATATAATAACTGTGATTGATGAGTCAAAAGTGATTGTTGTTACTTATTTATAGATTATTGTTTCATTTTTCATGGAAATTTTATAATTAATTGTTTCGTCACCAACTTAGTTCCTGCTCTAGGTGAAGTGCAACACAACAAACAACAACCATTTTTCTATCAATATTCTGACAAGGTTAAAATATAATTTTTAGATGGTTTCTTTTATTTTATCTTTCTAGGCTGCTATAATTAAGTCAGGATTCCTGACTAAGAAGCTGTCATGTGGAGGAGCTCTGCTAAACAACCGATGGGTTGTTACCGCTGCACATTGCGTTGCCACGTAATTATAAACAATAAATAATACTAATTCTGTGAAACAGCATTGAAATTTACTGATTTTTTTTCATTAATAATCTTTTTCGTTATAATTTTAATACTTTGAAAAAATAACCATATATTTTTAAATGCATTTTTTAAATTTTAATATTTTAAAAAACAAACATTGGTTTTTTCCATCATATAATCATTTTATAAAAAACATTCATTACACTCCTGTAATTTATTTAATTAAACAATTTTTTTTATATTGTCAGCAAAACATTTTATTCTTTTGACCTATTGGCTAAATAAATATTAGGTTATTATCTTAAATGTTGAATAGTTACAACTCACTTAAGTCGTTAATTGCTAACTCACCGACATAAAGCCAAAATAAGGCATTATGTACTATATTTTAAAAACTTTTGAATATTTATATTAAGCAATATATTAAACAATGTTTTGTCATAAATAAAAAAAATTTTGAAAAATGTTGATGCTTCAAATCAAATCATTTTTTTTTGCGACTGTTATTTTACAAGAAGGCAGATGTACTATAATTTTTTTAATAAATTTACAATTTTCATTTCTCATTTTATGTTAATATTACTAGTAGTTCTTCTTATTGCAATATATTTTACTATGATTTCATGAAAGTTAATGGGCTCATAAGAATATGTTGCAGTAAGTTAGCCTTTTACCACGATTGATACTGAGACTTAGGTTTGTCGAAGGACTTCAAACAACAACCTGAAAGTACGACTTGGGGAATGGGACGTTCGAGAGCAGAACGAGCGCTTGGTTCATGAAGAGTATGCAGTAGAAAGGAAAGAGGTTCATCCGCAATACAGCCCAACAGATTTTCGCAATGATCTTGCTCTAGTCAAAATAGATAAACCAGTAAGTATATTGTACATTATATAAGTAATTTTGAAATTTTTTCTACATAAGTAAAATCTATAAGATTTGAAATTGTGCTCATCGATTGCTTATTATGGTTAAGATGTGTTAAAGATTTCTAATTATTAACTTAGAATTTATGATGGTTTTAACGATTCAATAAATTGTTAATTTATGTTATGTTTAAAAATATTACAGGTACTCTTTAAGCAACATATTCTTCCTGTATGTCTTCCTGATCCTAATATTAAGTTGGTTGGTAAAACCGCTACTGTAGCTGGCTGGGGAAGAACAAGACATGGTAAATAAATTTATAATATCCCTTGATCAACACATATGATGTGTTCATTTTTATAGCATTATTATTTATTATATAAGTAGAAAAAAGACAATGAAAAATTACTAAACAGGAGGAATGATTTTTATTCGTTGTTGCAGGAGTTGTAACTGTTCCAACAGTACTTCAAGAAGTTGATGTCGAAGTTATTCCTAATGAGAGATGTCAGAGATGGTTCCGTGCTGCTGGTCGGAGAGAAACTATACATGATGTCTTCTTATGTGCTGGGTTCAAAGAAGGAGGGCGTGATTCTTGTCAGGTAATTTTTGAAGTTTGGAAAAATAAATAGGTATACAATAAACAAAACAATATAAACTGTATGTAAAATATTTTTAGTGATAATTTTCAGCAGTTATTCTTTCAAAATTTTAGTTTTTCATCAATGCTTTGAAATGGATTCCTATATATGAGATATATTGAATAATAATTTCTTAAAGACGTTATTGAAGTCATTAGCTTATTGTCATTGTAATAAATTTATACAACAGGCATTGTTGTATTGGCAAAAGGGCTGATTAACAAAGTGAATTCATTGCTAAACAGAGCTTGTACTCGAACATTACATAAAATCATAATGATGATGGAAATGCACTTGTTGTCAGGATCCAACTAAATTATCTGGTTATTAGTTAAGCACCTTCTCCTTTGAGTAGGTGAGGAATCCACAATATTTGTGTTAATATCCTGGGTAGTGTTTTCTTTCAAATATTCTGATGTCCAGATCTAGCTTTATCTTTTTCTAATCTAAAAAGCCTTTAAAATGTGACAGTTATTTTATTCCCTCTCTGTTTATCGATTTCTTTAATTTTAAACAATGTCAAAATTTCAATTTTCATTCTTTTGCTTGTAAATAAATCATATTAATTTATTGACTATTGCTCAGGGTGACTCTGGTGGTCCATTGACGACTACCATAGATGGAAGAAAAGTTCTTATTGGACTGGTCTCGTGGGGTATTGGCTGCGGAAGGGAGCACCTCCCTGGAGTTTACACAAACATTCAGAAGTTCGTTCAATGGATCGACAAAGTAATGGCATGATTGTATTGTATATGCCATGAGTAAGGATTTGACCGAGAGTAATGGTACTTTTAATTGTCTTATTATACCAATCCGATTTCATACAAGTAATTGATAATAGTCAAAAGAGTTCTGATTGCATTATAACTTCCTCTTATTATATTCACTGTTGGCCACTTAAATAGTTGATCTCTTGTATTACCAATCATTATCAGAATCCTTAATCTTCTAGTGTACAGAAAAAACATTATTTGTTATTGTATTTATTATAGGCTGTGAATACTGCATAAACATTTTATTTATCGATTCGCATAAGATGCTTAGCGTTAATTAAATCATTAAGATCGTAGCCGAGATTGCAAACAAGATAGTTAGAGTTGTTTCGGTATCCTTACCAATTATATAGGTGTAATTAATTTATATTACCAACTCTGTAAAAAATGTCCTTACTCTTAGTTGCCTTTCTTTTGAGGCTACTGTAACATTGTTGTAAATGTTATAAATTAGTAAAATAATAAATGTGATATGATTAATATTTCATATCATACAAGTGAAAAAAAAAATATTATTTAAGTTAGTATTTGAAAGTTGGAATGAATCTGTTGTTTAAATTATTCTTTTTAGTAATTAAGCCAAAATTTTATGAATGTTATTTAAATCTTTTACTTTTAAAAACTGCAAGATTTGAAACTGAAGGCATTCTTACTTTAGGCCTTTGATGACACTCTTTATTATTAACCTCATTTTATAAATTTAGAACTTTGTACCCTTTAATTACTTAATTATTTCAGGTACTTTATACATGTTTATACGTATGTTAACCAACATAAACAGATACTCTTAACTTACAGGCCCTTATTGTAAGTTTTGCTTAAGACTAAGCATAAAGAAGTATTAAACCAAAATAAAATTAGATGTATGAATTAAATTATTAAAGGAATATTATCGCTGAATATTTAATTTAAATTATAATTGAAATTCAAAATCCAATTACAAAAAAATTATTGCTAAACTCTTAGGATACTAGGAAATATTTTTTGCCAATGGGCCTAGTGTCTTGGACACTAGAATATACTACATTTGAAATACATCCAATTGGATTGAAATGAAATTTCTTCTGTATTTATTTAAAAAAATAAAAATAAATAGAGAAGTTAGAAAGTTAATGTGAAATATATGGTTACTATTCAATTCCATGTTAGACTTTTAAATTAACGTTTGTATTTTATGAATTTTTATTACACCAAATATCATTCAAAAAGTTATTTTATATAATGCATGTATACAATTATTGTTGTAATGATAATGTTGACTCTTTATCTTTAAAATGAAAATGCTCCATTACCAGTTATATAATATGAAATTACACTTACCTGTTAACTTCTGTATTTTATTGACATTCTGGCCAAAATATGTCATCGAACTTTGTAAATAACAATAATCATATTTAATATTTTGGATTCAACTTATTGTAAATATATAGCATATTTTACCAAAGAAATATTTTTATATTTATTTTTTATATTTGTAAAGTATTTATAATAATTAGAATCAAAGTTAATGTACTGTTTTCCAATTTATTTAATAAAGGTCAATAAAAAATATGTAACTCTCTGTATTGTTCCAATGACCAAATTTATTTTTAATGAAGCATGTTTAAGAATATGCTTAAGAAATTTTACTGACCAGTGTGATCGATGATCTATGTCTTCCACTGCATTCTGGCTCTCTGTGTAGTCTGCTCTATTCAGGAAAAAAGCCTGAGCTACTAAGGGTTTTAAAATATATAATGCCAACAATAATGACTCTCTGTAAAGACGGTAGTAGTTCCAGTAGTGTGTGCTTAATGTTCTTAATCAAATACCAAATGATAACTAAGCTAGTTCTTTAATATTTATTACTTTCAGGTTCAGTTAGATAAATACCGCATTGCCTGTCTTAATATTTATTATCTCAAGGTTTCTGGATTTTTTTTTCTAAACACCACACTTATGTCTTAAAATCAAAGCACTGTGTTGTTTCATAAATTATTTATTAATATATCTATAATGCATGACAGTACAGCTATCTCTAAAAACATGTCTCCTTTATGTTCTATTTATATAAATAAGGATAACAGAAGTTTATTAAAGAAAAATATATACATTACATAAATACATTGTAAATGCTTAGTCTATCCATGCAAGATTTGGTGTCTTTTCCGCAAATTTAATGGTATGAATGATATTCATCACACGTCCATCAACTTGGTCTTTTTCATGTTTTGGTTTGTTTATCTTTTCTTTTGCAAATTTCTCCAAGTATGATTCATGCCCTGTAAGAAATTATTAGTAAAAATAATTTCAATACATAGGTAATTTGATGTATCTTTTTATCTAGAACCAAAATATTTATTCCAGATCATTGAAAAGTGACAGGTATGTTGACATTGTTATGACAATGATCATTATATTCAAACTTCAATATTACGCCTTATATATAAGAGTAAGAAGGCATAACAAGAGTACATATTTAATATATGTGTCATTATAAGTTAAGAGGTACTTTCCATGGCCAGGACAAAAAAATACTTTTTTTTTTATATACTAACTTCCTAATTAACCTATTTATTACTTAAAACTAAATGTTTTCTTCATGCTCACTTAAATTTATTACAGAAATGTACTTAGTTTAGTCACAATAACTCCTAATATAAGAAAAAAGTCTCTCCCCTGGTCTGTCCCCAAACCGACTTTATTTGTAAACCAGTTATTATGAATGTATTAAAAGTCAATAATTACTTTATCCTCGTTAATTTTATACAGAACAATAACTTAGTCACAGTGTCTTATAAGTAAAATTACTTATATTCCAATTTTTCATAAATAATATCAACGCCGAAATTTGTCTTCCGTGTTTCGTGTCTCGTCCCCTCGCTTTTTGTTTTCGTTTCAAAATCAGTTTTGTTTTGCTAGTTTGTGGAAGTTGTTACCTTGAGTGCATAGGATGTAACGTGAAGCTAGCAGCAAGCGGCGCATAAGCCGACTGTGCAGCCATTTCAGTCACGCCGCTCGCTGGGTGGAGAAGTGTTGAGTGAATGTAGTCTTTCCACTGGTAAGTTTTATTTAGCAATTATTTGTTAAAATACTAATATAGACTTAAATATTCACTATGAATAGTGCATACATTGTTACGTTTGATTGTGAATTGCGAACGAGAAACACTTTTACGGCTATTTTAGATATCAATCGAAAATGTATCTCCCCTGGCAGGGGAGATACTTAATGTCCAGGGGAGATACATTTGTATGCGTTTTCAGGAATACCTTTACTTTGCATTATGTATATCTTAGCTTTACAATTTAATATGACTTTTTTACAGAAAAAATGGCACCTAGAAAAAAAAATGACGCCAGAAGAACGGCTCGAAAAAAAAGGATAGCAGAACGATTAAGATACCAAAGAATTAAAAATGACAAAGATAAGTACGCTCAACAAAAAATCAAGGAAAAGGAAAAATATGAAAAGAAGAAAGAAAAAGGAGTTATTAAGATAGTTCAGCAAATGATTCCCAGAGATCAGCGGAAGGATAGAAAAATATGAAGAGAAAAAGCAAAAATTCGTAGACGTCGTTTAGCACTCCAAGATAATATAAGCAATGCTCCTGAAACACCACCATGTTCGGATAATGAAGACCTACCGCCCCCTCAATATATAAACAGGCGAGAGCAGGCAGCACAGCAAAAGTCAATTCGAGCAAGAAAAGCAACGTGATAATAAGAAAACAAGAGGCTGAAATAGCTCAAATTAAGTCTACAGTCCAACACTACAAGAAACAAATACAACGGATCAAAAAACCACCAACATCAAAATAAATTCACTTTAGTAAGCAGTAAGTGCAGGCGACAAAGAAACTATAAAGAAGAAACTGCTTATCAGTGAAGTTATTACTCAACAACTTAATGAAAATTTTTCAAATCTCAACACTGTCCAAGAAAAAAGAGTCTTCAGGAGAGTGTTAAGCAGGAAAATTGGTAAAAAATGCAATGTTTTACCGAAAGAAATAAAAATAAAATCTTTGAGTAAAATAGGCAAGAAATTAAGAGGGATGGACACAAAGTGCAGCTCAAGAAAAAACTGTTAGAATTTGAAAACGTCCATAGACAAATTTATGGAAGATGATTCGAGCAGTAGACTTTCTACAGGATTATTTTAATAAAAATAAAAATAAATAAATAAAGTTGATTCTTAAAAATAACCCAGTTTTTAGTATGTCTATCTCTCTTCCCTGTCCATAAAGTATCCTCCCCTGTGCATTTTGTCTCTACCATGTACAGAGTATTTACCCTGGTCACTTATTAAACGAGATAAAACCAACAAATTGACTGGCCACTTTGTAAACGTTTTCAACTTAAAAGTAACATAAAAAAAATGTATACTTAGGTAAAAATATTTAAAAAAATGCCATGCCGTCTCTCCATACAACATATTATCTCTTAACTTATAATGACCCATATATATTACGAACATATTCCTCCATAAATTTAAATTAAAAAACATAAAATAAACTTTAATGGAACAATTCTCCATGGGATAATATCTTCGTTCATTGAATGAATAAACCAGAAAGAGAAACGACGTTTCAGAATATAATTATGCCACTTAATTCAACTTCAATTAATTACTATTTCGTATTTATTTTTAATATAACATAAATTTCTTCTGGATATTTTATTTTTTCGATATTAATAGATAAATCTAACATTTATACCGGACATCATATTTAATATTTTTTAAATTTTCATTAATGTAAAAAAATGTTTTTTAAATTTAAAATGAAACGATGATCCGCAGAGAAGGGGGGAGAAAGGGGATAATCACCCATAACGGTTTTAGAGAAAAATGATTTCTGAAGTTTGAAACATTTTTAACGAACGGACCAACTATAATATCAACCTTTTCCACGATATCCACAATGATAAAAAAAAAATCTGAATCTCATCCGAATCAT
This sequence comes from Arma custos, assembly GCA_037127475.1. Classification (NCBI taxonomy): domain Eukaryota; kingdom Metazoa; phylum Arthropoda; class Insecta; order Hemiptera; family Pentatomidae; genus Arma; species Arma custos. Next base: position 95,230,498 of record CM073762.1, read on the forward strand.
CTCAGAAAAAAAATCCGGAAATTGTGGGAACGTTGTGTAATGCGGGCAGTGTAGTAACCTAGCGCCGTACTTCATCTGTTCTGTAGACGTCACAGAATGTGACATTCGGGAAAAATACAGTCAAAGTGGGTGTAAACGAAGGTATTATATAACTGTTATGAGTTCAAAAAATAATAATAAATGTTTATGGAAATCAAAACTTTTTTTAAAATAAAAATTATCGATGATCATGTTTTGTTAAGAAATTTGGGTAATGCGATAAATCGACATAATATTTACCTGGATTACTGCCAATGGTTTTAATAAGAGTATAGTCCTGTTTAATACATCCCGTATTTAATAGTGTTTTAATGGCTTTGGAAACTCCTTCGTCTGTGTGTCTATAAAAAAATATTATGACAATATAAATCATTATAGGTTGAATAAAAATTAAATGTTTCATTCAAATATATTAATTAATATACTTCAAATATTTTACCTGATCAGGTGTTCGGATAAGTCTGCTCCAAGAAGTTCCTCGTGTGGGAGCATCCGAATAGGGACGATTTTGTTTATACACTAAAAATTGAAACCAAATAATTGAAAAACATATGGGCAGGAAAAAAGGAGGAGAGAAATATAGGTAAAGTAGGAGAAAGTATTGCAGGGAAAGAGTGGAGAAGGAAATCCAAAACCGAATATAAAAAAAATAAACACTTCATAAGTGTATATTATAATATAATTTAAATTTAAAAAAATAAATTTATATGTATTATTTAACCGAGATTCAGTAGTTTAATAAATTCTCAAACAATATGTTAATAATTGTTTATGCGGAAATAAGATAGTGATATTTTGATGTTTTGTATATTTTTTAATAATAAATCCTCTAGAAAAAAACGTATAACCCTTTTTGCATGTAAAATATGTGTAATACTTCTATTCATTTACTAATTATTAATTTGACAACTGCATTTCCTTAAACAACGTGTACGATATTTAGAAAATTGCAATATTATGGTCTATTTTAGTTTCTTAAATAATTTCATTTTCGAAGCATACCCATAAAATAATGTACGATGATATAAAGCTGTATGTTGTCAGGCATAATGCTCCCAGAGCCTGAATCCCCAAAAGGTAGCAACCACAACCTTTAACATATTTATTAAAATTATATAAAAATAAAAATAAAAAAATATGTAAATACATATTTAGTACCTCAAAGGCTTGATAACTAACTGGTTTATCACAAGTAAAAAATACAATAATTTAATTAATTTTTAAAATGGTATAAACCTTTCAAGGCTCCACACCGACCACTTGTAGTTTCTAATGGGTACGGATTTTCAGCAAACAGGCCGACTGCTACGACTCCCCAAACTCCAGAAATACCTACAAAAGTAAAATATGTATAGAACACCCAACGTTAATAATTTTTTTATATATACAATAATCTACGTTTATCACGACCAAAAAAAATATTTTTTAGTTTAAAGAACCGTGGAAAATTTAAAAATGATAAAGAAAAATAAAGAAAAACATCCGCCGCCTTCCTGAGTACAAAGATTGAAATCACTTTTTATCATAAATTGTAACTTCTCAGCCTATTTTCATTAAACTTATCTAATTTCTTATCTTTAAATCCCTTTAATTATTCATAAGTGAAAAAAGAAAATCTTATATGCGCAAATTACTAAATATATACACTGTTTTTTTTTTATATTCTATATTTCCACATCTCAACAATGTATAAAATTTCAATTCACAATTGCGGGAAAACAGACTATATTTTTAACATTAAACCAAAAATTTACCATAAAAATCTGTATTATTTAGATTTTTTAAAACTAGTGCTCATTGCTTTACATGATGTGGCATTTTTAAAAGAAAATCTAAAACAAAACTAAATATTCGGTTTATATACAATATTTTAAATATTAATGCTCACCATGTACGGCTGTAGCACCTACAGGATCGTCGACTCTAATCATGTCAAATAATGGTGTAGATATGGATGTTAACAGAGCTCCAACGCACCCGATGATGAAAGCATCAATAGAAGTATACAAGTAGCATCCAGCTTAGATGTAAAGCATTTAATGAAACAAGAAATAAATTATCTTTGTAACTGAATGGTGAGGTATGATAGTGATTCAATTACATCTGTAATAAATGTATTAATCGCTGCTTCAATATGAACACGTTTGCCAAATTTCTTAGTTTTTAGGTAATTAAGAAATCTTATCTTGTTTCCTTTGTCGCAGTTCTAACTAAGACGCTTTTTAACAATGATAGAAATATAAAATCACGATAATGATTATTTATGAAGTAATGATAAATTTATTTTATCAATAGTACTCCTGATCAATAATATTGTGATAAAGGTGTATAATGACGGGGGGCATTCTTAAAACGTCAATAAATATGGTCGTTTATTATGGAATGTCTCTTTTCGGAGGAAAGGTTATTTACCCTCATTTCCTATACATTTTCCTCAAAATAGGTTAAAATAAACATACGTGGGTGAATCAAATATAAACGAGACTTTTTGTCCTGGAAGCCCAGCGAAGGTGCGGGAACGTTCCCGCGTTCAGGGGTGTTGGTGGAAGCAGGCGGGCGGATGCGCTCGAACTCACCAGTTACCGTCGTGACGATGTCTGAGCAGGATGTATCCCCCTCGATTGCGCAACGTATTATCATCAAATTTCTTGCTGCTGAAGGTGTAAAACCGGCTGAAATCTTGAGAAGGTTGACTGTACAGTTTGGGGAAGAGACACTTTCTCGTGCCAGAGTGTTTGCATGGCATAAACAGTTTGTGGAGGGTCGTGATCGTGTTCAGAATGAAAGCCATGACCGCAGACCCCGCTCCAGCATCACACCAGACAACATCAGCCGTGTTCGACAGCTTATTGAAGGTGACAGACGTCTAACCACCAGTGCCATTGCAAGTGCGATTGGGATAAGCTATGGAAGCACTTTTTCCATACTCACAGAGGAGCTAGGGTTTCGTAAGGTGTGTGCCAGGTGGGTTCCTCGAGTGAGTCCCTGACGAGAGAAAAATTGGAGCAACTGGGCTGGGAGACACTAGAACACCCTCCCTACAGTCCAGACTTATCACCATATGACTTTCACCTGTTTGGCTCACTCAAGGAAGCTTTGGGAGGTCAGCGATTCGTCAGTGACGATGAGGTTGAAGCCTACGTGCTCAATTGGCTGAAGACACAACCTACTTCATTCTATGAGGACGGGATTGGAAAATTACCTATGCGCTGGGAAAAATGTATTTCCAAATCAGGAGACTATGTAGAAAAATGAGGTGTACTTTTCTTTGTGTTCAAAGTAAAAATAAAAAAATTAAAAAATAAGTCTCGTTTATATTTGATTCACCCACGTATGTAGTAAACAACAGAAGTTTACTACTTCCACATTGAATTTTAGAAATAATAAAAACAGACATTTATTTCTGTCATATGACATTTATTTCACATGAAACGGCCCAATGTAAATCAATAATAGAATAGATGAAAATAGACCTAAATATATTGCACCAATTGTTATATAATGAATTATAAGAAATCATAAACGATTAAATAATTATAATAATAGCACCTGTTACTGAAACAAGTGACCCAAGAACACTGTTGATGATATGAAGTATATTGGTGTGGCCGTCGCTGATGTAGAAGCTGTACGACAGTCCGATCAGACCTCCTCCAAAAGAAGATATCATCGTCATGACGGCAGCTTTCGCGGCGTATGCCCACTTTGCCCCCGAAACGCCATAGGTACTAGGAAATAAACAGAAATATACTATAATATAAGATTGAAATGATAAGGATATTTTATGATAGGGTATTATACCTTCCACTGTTGAAAGCAAGCCACCCCCACCAGAGAACGAAGAGGCCCATGGCACAGTTGACAGGAGTGCCCAATGGTAGCGGTTCCAGACCATTGTCATAGCGACCGAGTCTAGGTCCCAGAGCGAGGGCAGATGCGAACGCTACTAACAAAACATTTTGTTAGCTTTACATATTACAATGGACGAAGTATACATTGTTTAATTATATTTGTGATGAATATTTAATGTTACAAAAGTGTTCATAAATCACTTTGTTACATATATGTTTTACACGCATGTTATAATAACGAAACAATTATGGAAGGTTGAAGCAGAGTAGCCTTAATGAGTTGATCAAAATACAATATTCAAACATACTGAATATTAACGTCAAATTTCAACATCTTCAATATTTATTCAAGTACACCTCAATATTACATTCTAAGACACCAACCAGAGACAACATCCCACCACCATCAACAGCCAAGCGCAAATACTGAATCGCTGGGATGTTGCAGTAAAACAGCTGAGGTAAATTTAATAAAAACAGCTGACTAGGACTGTGATTTTGGGGAGTGTTTTATATATTTTATCAGGCTGCTTATTGTTGTTCTAATGATGTCTGGATTGAGTTTTTCAGGTCCTTAAGGTTCATTCTCGAGCAATATTTTATAGGAAAATGTTCATTTTAGGTTATAATGAATAATGCAGTAGAACACATTTCGCCATCAATTGATCATTGAAATTATTGAAAATCGCCATGAGCCAACTTTTGTATTTTTCAACTTTGTCTAATTATATAATATAATGTACATAAAGAGAGTAGAAAAAAATCATTTTTATACGTTTTTATTCTAATCAGCAGTTTTTATTCAACCTTCCTCAGCTGCTGTTGTGTAACCTTTCCAATGATTCTGTATTACCATTTGGGCTTAATGGTGTTGGGGTTGTATTCTCTTGTCCGTATCTTGTTAGACTGTTAAATTGGGATGTTTTATATATTTTTTTATTATTATTATTCTTTTTCTGTTTTGATGTTGCCAAATTAAAATTATATTCACTCATGTTGACTTCTATTAAAGTATTATTTGAAAATCTTTTAGTTTATAAATTAATGATATTGAAAGATAAAATAGACTGAGAAAAAATAAGACGGAATACGAACCTGAAACACCGCCAACGAGATGGACTGGTCCACTCCCTGCTATATCCACATTTCCCAATCGTTTTAAGAAACCATGATCACCCCAGACCCAGCCAGCAGGGACGCAATACACGACTGTGTTCAATAGTGAAAACAAACAATAAGCCTTGAAGTTACATCTGAAAAAATCAAAAGCACAAGAAGAAAATGAAGTAACTTATAAATTAGTATTTACTTAATAGTAATCAAAAATTTTATTAAGTAACTTAATAATTAAAAAATTACTTAACACTAAAAAATATGAGATAGGGTAAAGAACACTTTGTCCTCAATGAGAGCATCTGCTTGAGAAGTCAGGAGATGTTGGAAAAGCAATCGTTTAAATGACGATAGTAAAGGATGATGGATGATAGGAGGGGTTGAGTTTACCACTGTAGTGGAGCAGGCGAGAAAGGAACGCTCAAGTCTTTTGGTTCAGTGGGAGCGAGTATAGAGATCGGAAATGCGAGATCTAGTTTTGTGGTGCTGGACTGAATTTGGAGGTGATTGTAGATATATGATGGCTATTGAGATTAAAGTTTATTAGTGTAAAAATGAACTGAGGAAATATTGTCTACGAATGGGAGGGAAGAGCCTCTTTAACCCATCGTAAAGGTGGAACACGCGAGACCACCTTGGGGTACCACGGAAAAAGCTTAGAAAGCAGTTCATTATTCGTTTTAATCTGTCCTCAAGCACATAAGAGAGACCCCCATACGTATACATAACACTACAGAAGTCAAAGTGGGGGATGTAAGAGATGATATGAGGTAGGTCGCGTAAGGAGATGTCGAAAACGCTGAAATAACTTCAGGGAACTTATGACCGTCGGGTAGATATTTGGACGATGTGGGTTTTCCAGGAAGCGTTTTGGTCAAAGATAATGCCTAAGTTTTTGACAGAGGAGCTCAAAGTGATGGCGTAATCGTTTAGGGTTACTGAATTGGGAGGATGTGGCAAGATGTAAAGAGAGAAGGAATGGCCTGAGTTTTCATTGCGTTCAATCGCATCTTGTTCATCTTTGCCCAGGTATAGTTATGATTGTTATTCTCTAAAGATAAGACTAACTAATCTAATTACCTTTCGGCCATAGCTCCAGATACTATTGTAGTAGCTGTGGTTGCAAAGGATAACTGAAACAGAAAAGCCGTGAACTTCGGGCCCATTTCCGGTCCCTGCGGTGAGTCGAGGAACCAGTCTCCTAGCGCCAGTACGGGACAAGTCCAGTCGCGCCCGAAGCTCATGCCGTAACCGACAGCCCAGTATGTTATCCCTCCAAGGAATATGTCCACCACGTTCTTCATCATGATGTTCATCTCGTTCTTGCGGGAAACGCAGCCTGATTCCAGCATTCCGAAACCTACGGCCAAGAACACAGTTGTCAGCTGACAGGCATATAAAGAAGCACCAAAAAAAAAATAGCAGCGATGTGCTCCTACTTTTATCAATACCATAAAATTATTCGAATTTAGAGCTTAATAGTTCTAATTATCGATTTAATCCATTATGATCTCAATCATGTCCTTTCCTGATATTTGTTATTCTTTCATTCCATAGCTTCCAGCATTATTCCATATTCTCGCATTTTTTATTTGCTTCGAGAAATTTATCTAGTAGTCACCTGCGATGTACTGGATGATACTCCAATCAGAAAGAACTAGTGAGCCTTATCACTAGAACCCCACTCCTACCATCTAATTAAACAAGAAAATCCTATTCACATTTTTACATTTCCTCTCTTAAAATGCACCTGGTGCAGTAAAAGAGATTCTTTCTACCCTTAACATTTTATTTTCAACACAATAATAAAAGCCAAGAGGCTAGGGGCAAAAAAAAAGTACTGGATGTATACGTTGCCAGAGGTCTAAGGTTTAGAACGCTGTCGTGAGGGGTAGTAAAATACCCCCGGGTAGATGAAGTATTTATATTTATGTTAGTATATATTTATGTAATTGTATATACATTTATTTGTAGTGTAAATATTTCTTAAATAAATGGAGTTTTGAAACAAAATGTATTGGATAACATAACAACCAAATTTTCCCAAGGTCGCGGGTTCGCAGCCCGCCAGATGGCCTAAGGCCTTTTTGAAGAGATAAAAAGATCATTTGTTATGCCGTCCTGCGGCAGGAACGTAAAATTGAACTTCCGAGTATGTGCTGTGTCATGTACTCGTATTTTTGGCTTACCGAGTATGTATTAGAGAGGCAATGAATGTATTACCTTTAATAAATGATTTGCCTCCTTTTAAGAATCATTTGTATATTTCAATGTCTCTAAGTGGTATTGGTTGACATAAATAATATGTTGTTCGGTAAATCCCTGGATAATGTTTAATATTTTTTTAGGAAATTATTAAAATGAGAATCAAGCATCTCCATGGTGCTTGCTAAAAGCCAAGGGCTTGCGCTTGCGGATTATGGAGGTGCTTAGTTTATTTTTAATTAACAATATACTTTTCAATTTTTAACATATCATAAGACTAAAATTTATTTAAACAGGGGGAAATCTGCCGTTGTCCTAGAAGCAGTAGTCTCTACCATGTTCTGAACCCAGGACCCTGCAAGGACTGTGGTGGTACATGTTTTTTTGGTTGTTTTTTTTTTAATAAGAATATTAAGAAATATACTTTACCACCATTAGTCTTTTTATTACAAAAAATAAAGCTTCAAACCCCAATTAAAAAACCTTGAACATATTGTATTGTTATTACAAATAAACAGGTAACGCTTATATCGTTTGTAGTTCCAATAAAGTTGATAGAAAAAGGATAAGTACCCAATGAAAGAATTATCGAAAGATATAAAAGTTACAATAATTATACTAAAACGTAATAACATACCAGTCTGCATAGTGAATATTATAAACGCTGCAGTCATAATCCAATTAGAATCCTCAAAGGTTATGTCATATACGGAAGGGATTACTTTATTAGAAGTTTCATTCCCATCATAGAAAGACGCAGTTGAGTTTTCTGGCATCGCTTCTGTGACTTCTCCCATTGCCCTAGCAAATGACCCTTGCAAGAATAGTAATCGTTAGCAGTTTCTTTTAGAATGGAAACAAAGAGAATAAATAAAGATGGCCGAAGGAAATTTACCTTGAGATAAAATATGCAAGAGGACTTGACAAGCAGCGCTTCAAGGTCTAGCCTTTCAATAAAAAATGTTTCTTTCTTTCCTTTAGAATGAAATCCAACTATTTACCGAATTTGGACTAATGACACTTGACTTGCATCGATTGTGATGTCTTATTTGTTCTGCATTAGCTTGATTTGACCCGAGGTAACGGTGAGCAGTAACCACTCATAATCAACTTCAACGCGATGGAAAAAGACAAATATTTTTGAGACGCAGGTTCGATTCTCATACCTTAATCACTTGTAGTTTTACGCGAAACGATAAAAAATATGGAATCTACAGGGCAATTATGAGTATCCACAATCCCAAGAAGTAACAAGGAATTCTCGCAGATTCTGAAATTAATTGTAGATGAATGTGCACACAAATGTGGGAAGAGATAAAATTCTGGACTTTTTTTAAGTGACTAAACAAAGCTTTGGTTATGTCGTCTTTTGGAGGAGACATAAAATGGCGGTCCTGATGTATGGTATCCTAATAACACCTCAATAGCCAAAATTTGGGACTCCTCCTGTAGCATCCTCTTATTAGGCATAGTAGCATAAAGTGATGATAAATAACTAAACAACAACACCGCTCTTAAACAAAGTATGTATTTGCACTAAGGACTAGGCATTTTTCTGAATCAAATAAGCTAAACAATCTCTAGATTATATTTAAAAATTAAATAAGGTATAGAAAATGTTTACAAATCAGCAGTAATTCAAGAATTATGTGTTTTAAACAACCCTAAACAGAAAAAAATCGGCCACTCTTCAAATTGCTAAGTCATTAAATGAATACACAAATAAATTTCTAGACACAACAAACAACAATGGAATTTATGTTGTTAATCAGTCAAATCGTGGTGGTAATTGGTAAAAATATTATCGCTCTCTTCTAATGCATGGTTTACCTTTCCATTTATTGCCCAATTTACCTATTTTTTACTAATTATTAACTTTTTTTACTTTCATGAAAGTGTGAAACTTCATTATTGATAACATAAACAGTATTAACTAAAAAAAAATAAATAAATATATGCAAGGCATGCATGACAAATAAGTAACTATGAATAATAAGCTTTGATACACCACATCATATTTATCAAAATTAGTACATATTGAAACCTATTAGAAGATCAATATCGCTAATATAAGTGATGAAAGCCTTTCTAGTGTTTTTCCAATAATGCAAAAAACTCTGCTGAGTGACACCATTCACCATTCCTGTACAAAATTAAAGCTTGACCAGCTAGTCCATAAAACTATAATCAACAATATAAAAATAAAATAGAGAATATAGGGAAAAGTTCTCTCTTTAATATCATAAAATATAACACACTGCATTGTAAAAATATTAAAAAATGTAACTGTATTTAAAAAACAATAACAAAGACAATTAAAGTTGTCTAAATGATTGATATGTGTAAAAAATAGATTTATAAAACAATTTTTTTAACAGAAAATTTTTCTTTTTGTTTCAGGTTGAATTAAAATCAGTTTTTTTTTTTGTTTTTTCCAGATATTAATATAGCACTGTTCTTCATTTTTCTTTGCTAAGAGACAGGAGTTTTTCTCTGTTCACCCTTTCAAAATATATAACTAATTCATAGTGATCAGTATGAGGAAACATATCAACTGCAACAGCTGCAATAGGTAGGAAAGGATCACCGCTCATTGTTTTAGAAGTGTCTCTCCCAAATTCTACAAAATTTTTGAATGCGGCGTTACCATCACAGGACATGAAGACAATTCTATCAAGATTTTTAGGACGCCTCAACATTAATATAGCTTTTGGGTCTAAAAAAATTAAATAAAAATTAATAGAAAGAAGAAATAATAAAGAAAATAATCTCATGATCAAATGCATAAAATATATAACTTACGTAAGCCAGCTCTAGGTGGATCCACAATAGCTACACACTTTTCATTTTCCTTTACCCTGCTCATTACGGAGTCTAAGATTTCATCAGCTTTACCACAGAAGAACTCACAATTATCAATTTGATTTGTAACAGCATTTTCTTTAGCATCTTTAACTGCTTGTTCAACAATTTCAATGCCCAGAACACGGGAGCAATCCTAAAATTAAAGATTAAACAAATATATGTATATGTGAGTATCTATAATGGATATAGTTTAGTGTGTAACAGAATAAAAAATAATTAAATTTAAATCATTAAGTACTTTAGCTAGGCAAAGTCCAATGGTTCCAGTGCCACAACAAACATCAACTAAAACAGTGTCTTTATCAATATTTGAAAGCTCTTGAACACTTTTTATTAAAACTTCAGCGCAGCGAGTATTGATTTGAAAGAAAGAAGCCGGAGAAATTTTGAATTTCAGTCCACATAATATTTCTTCAATACATTCTTTGCCAAGAAGATGTTCGTATTCAGAACCTTGAGACCCTTTCTCTCTGTGGAAAAAGTGTAATTATTCAACTTTTTTTCTTTGAAATAGTTATTGAAAGTAAACAGAATATAAAATCAATTAACGTAGATTATAACTTAAAATTTTGATTAAAAGAAATGTAATATAACATTAAAGAAGCAAAAGTAATGGTAGTAAGAAATAATTTTTGCTTACTTCCTCTTCATTATTTGAAAGTGGAGTGAATCAACACGAGACTCTACTCCTAACCCAGATTTGTAAAAATCTTTTATTTCTTCTTTAAGAGCAGTGAGTTCTTCGGTATTCAAATTTTGAGGATGAAATCCGACAATCAACATTATTTCACCTGTACCCGTTCCCAATCTAACGGTTAACTGTTTCCAATGACCACTCAAATCTTTTGGTGAAAATACTTCATATTTAGAACTTTGTACAAACTTTTCAAAAATCTGTAAATAAAGGCAGGTAAGTAAGAGGGAAATGAAATAAAATAAATAAATAATCTGAGAATTTATTGAAGTATTTAAACCTTAGCAGATCCGATAACAATTGTTGGCAGAGTAGGAATGTCGTCGATAGGACCGACACTCAGAGATCCGCTTGCATAACTCCCAAGCCTAAAGCCAACTCTTCTTTCACCGGTGACTTCATCTCTTCCTATAAACAAATGCATTTTCCTACAAAACTAAATCATAATGATGGCCAAACCTTACGTGCTAAACAGAAAGAGTAAAACCTACTAAAGGTATGATAGTAAACTTACCAATCGTAAATTCACACTTATTACGATAACTGTTGGGCTCATTTTCGAGAAACCTTGTACTAAGTAGTTTACAAGGTAGGCCTTCATTCAACTTCTTCTGACTCTCGATCCAATTTTTCAGCAAAGGATTAGTCCTGACTAACTCAACTCCCAAACGAAGAAGTAAAGATTTTGCATTTTCATGTTTATTATTAATCTGAAAAAATCAAACAGAATACCTTGTAAATAAGTAAATTAAACCATTAAAAATAACTTAGGTTTAAATTTATTTGAAAATAAATAAATTATGTTGCACCTGGGTTTCATAAGGTACGTTCCATTTTGGTGCTACACTCTTAAGTAAGGCTTCCTTTTGCTCTTCTGGTGTTTCAAATTTAATCTTTTTATTAGGAGAATCATTTGAATCTTCTAATCTTCTTTTTATTAAGGGATCAGGAGCAGGTTCAGCAGTCTAAAAGATGAAACAATTAAATCATTACAATATTCATAGAAAGTTTGCATTTCATACTTTATTTTGTTCAACCCAAGTGGGAAACGTTATGCACACCTATTTTTATATATTTCAACACTTACACTTAGTCTTAAACATTTCATGAAATAACAGGATAATTTTATTAAAGCATTTATATTACTTTTGAGATATTATATTTTTTATCATAATCTTTTTATTTTAATATTCCAATGCTTATACAGGGAGTTGGTATAACTCCAAGTATTTATAGATCGTTTTTAGTTGTTTTTAGAAGATGGCGGAGTTAGTAGAAGAGTTAGTAAATTATTTTATTTAATTATTAATTTTAGTTTATTTAATTTATTTTTATTTTTTTACCTCCACTTGGACCATTTCCTTCCTCATATAGGTCAACTAATATTATTCAAAATAAATAAGTAATAACTAATATACCTTCACAGATAAGATAGAGCCTTTCCATTTGTACCCTGTGAGAAGGGAAATAGCTTTTTTTCTTTCTTCCTCTGAGCGAAAACAGGCATAAATCCAAGGGCTGCTGCTACCTAGAGACTTCACCTTTGAACAATCTAATTTTAATTTAGATTTTAAAAGTTTCCTAAATTCCTGAAACAAAAAATTTTTTTACATAGTTTCTTATTCATGACAGATGGGTTCATAATCTCAATAAAGAGACAGTAGGAAAAAGAAGGAAGTATAGAATCAAATTTTTGGCAAAATTAAAAAAATACTGGATAAAAATCATAAATATATAATTTACATAATAACATAATATACAAAAAAAAATAGATGTTAATTGATTTATCAAATTTTTCGCAAATAAACATTGAGTATAATATAAGGATAACAATTTATGAACAGTTATTATATCACCAGATATTTAATGATCTCAAAATTATCAATCATTTACAAATCATTTTTTTCTGATTGTCAATAAATTTATAGTTTATCAATTAAATAGCCAATTTAACTCAGTCACTAAATGTTTTTTTACAGCTATTTATATAGATAAAATGAGATGTATGGAGACCATAGTCAAACATTTAGCAATTATTCTGCAGATTGTCGCGTCGAGTTGTGCCACAAGTTTTAACTTTTCATTCATTTCCCTTTTAATATTGTTCAAAAATACAAGTTATCATGAGCATTTGGTGGGAAAAGAGAATGAAATTATGGGAAATGTGCATACTTCAGTAATCATTTTATCTAGAAATGAACGTGTCAATAAACATGTTCACACAAGAAACACAAATTCATTGAAATGTTAGTTGAAACTTTGATTTCCTGACAAAATGATTACCGAAATCTATTTAATATCCATAATTACATTCTCTTTTCCATACTAAAGCTCACGATAACTTGAACTTCGGGAAAATATTAAAAATGAAACGAACAAACAGTTAAAACGTGTTGTAAATCAATTTGAAGCGACAACCTGTAGAACAGATACCAAACATTTCACTAACAGCCACATGCGATAAGTTAGTAAATCGATAACTGGTCCTAATAATTGAAGTAGGTCCATCTTAATCATATGACTTTCACCATTCTACATAGAGAACTAAGAATTAGTCACAATACCTGTAACTCGTAAAGCGTATATTATCAATTTACTGATTTGTCACAGTCTCCATCAATATAAATTTACAAAAGTAAACAATTCTTGTTTACAATCTGTATTCTGTATAAATTGTTATATAAATCTGTATTCTTAAACACTTAACATAATGTAATTAAGCATTAACTGCCAAAAAACAATACTAAATTTAAAATTAACATGAGCTGCTTACCCCTATTCCATAGTATTTCGGCAATCCTCTAACTTCAATCTTAAATATTTCAGAGGTAAAACCATTATTGACAACATAAGCAAAAGGGTCTAGGTCAGTGTTCACTTCTTTTGTATCATTTGTGTCTTGCACTTCAGAGGTCACTTCTTCTTTTGTATTATTTGTATATTGCACTTCGGAGCTCACTTCATCTTTAGTATTAATTTTATCATGCTCTTTTGAGCTCACTTCATCTTTTGTATTATTTGTATCTTGCACCTCAGAGCTCACATCACTATCATTCTTATCCATACTTATTGAAGTATTTTTCTGAATTTAATTAGAACACTTCGTATAAAACCAAATAGGTTTCTTAGTCAAAGAATTGCATACCATAATTATGGTAGAAAATTATTGCTTTGGGAAAACACCAGCAAAACCGCGTGGTGTGTTCAAATGCTTTAAGGGAGACTAAAGAAGAACTCTATTTAAATATACATAAACTGTCATAAATGTAAAATAAAATCAAATAACATTTTTAACTTTTGTAATTTTTTATAAGCTTTTTTAAGCTTTTACAGAGCGTAAAACAAATTAGAGTGAAATAAAATTCGATTACCTAGTATACTGAATATTAATTAATAAATACGTCACGGGATATTTCTATATATTGAATGGTAAAACTATATGAAGATAAAAGTTCTACAAAATTAAACTTATACTTTGTAATTCGTTTAAAATAATACGGAAAGAGGTTTACTAAGTGTAAGGTTATAAACAAGAGTAAAGGCGTAAAAGAAGATCACTTGTAAACCTCCAATAAAACCATTTAGAACTCTATGTGAAATAATATCAAATAACAATAAAAAAAAATATTTTGACTATGAAATAATTGAGCATAGTTTATATTGTTACATTCTTAGTTAATACTCTCGGTACTACATATTTTAAAATATTATCTTCATGATTAATGTATATCATTGGCGTAAGTGTGAGACTGATTATTAAAGCAACATTTTTAATGGGAAAAAAACAAAAAACAATTCTAATTGATATTTTATTGATCTTAGGAGTATTGTATTTTTATTGAGTAGGAACTCTGTTCTAGATACATCGATTAGACTTCATTTAGTATTTTTTTCTGCCCACGAAGTATTTTCATATCAGGGTTTGCATTTAATTAATAGTACAAAATCATTTTAAAACTATTAATTTATAAATAAATAATTTATGAATTTCCCGTTTGAATAAGGTTTCGAGCCCGACAAAATATTAGGCCCCAGGTATCCCTTTCTTCCAGAGTTAGAGCTGAATGTACAGTATACCATCCAAATAACACATTTATTTAAATATTAAATCAAATAAAGCAAAGGGGAAGAATTGTTTTTTATGCCTAAATTTATTAGAATAAAGCTTAGAAAAATAGCAACGGCTTAAATAATATATGGCATGTTAGTTGTTTAGTATAATTAATTTAATCTAGATATTTTACAATTAGATCATACAAATGACTATCTGTTTAGATTTATTTGATTTTTGGAAATCTCTTTAATTATTCTATTTATGTATATTAGAAATTCCATCTTCTTCACAAGCTTTGAGTTGTTAGTCAATTTTTTTTGACGATTTCTCATGATGTTAGTTTAGGAAATTTTTATTATACCTATATGGATAAATTGTTAAAATAAGCTCGAGTTAAAAATCATCATTTTTAGTATCTCGAAGCAAGTCTATTATTTCTGGATGACCAGCAATCTGGGCCACCCTAAGAGGAGTTCGATTGCGGTCGTTCTCGATTGTAGTATCAGCACCATTTGCAAGTAGCAGGCTAGTGACGCTGGCTTGGTTCGTAGCGGCGGCCAAGTGAAGTGGCGTCATTTCGTAAAAATCAGTTACGTTAACGTCAAACCCCAGTTCCAGGAGCCAATTTATGACGTGTTCGTGACCGAAGCTGGCGGCTATGTGAAGTAACGAGCGCCCCTGGGGATCCATCGCTTTCATATCCGCGCCCTTGTCTTTCAGAAGCTGCATGGCTGCTAATTGACCAGATAAAGCTGCGTACATTATCGGAGACCAACCGTCATCGTCCCGCACGTTCAGCTTACTCCGATGGTTTATCTTCGACAGTAGTTCCAAATCTCCTTCCTTGGCTGCATAGTGAGCGTCAGTTTTACCCTTGGTTCCATCTTCGGAACTCATCGAATCCCCTTCGTCATAAAAAGACTCATAGGAAACATTCAATCTAGAAGGATGCGCACTTCGGCGAGCATTGGACGGTTCCTCTATTCTATTTCGAATCTAAAAAACGAAACATTAGAACAAGATAAGATTAGGTTCGGCGATTTATAAGAGTATGGTTGTGTGTGAAAAGTGCGCGATGGTTTTGTTATAAAAATATTGTATTTGTAATAATTGTACTTTTGTGAGCATCGTCAGGCTTGATGCTCACAAAACTACAATTCGTTTAAAAATAAGTCCAAGAGTTCGCTTAGGTGAAATTATAATATTAACAATTCCAACTTGTACCTTAATAAAGATTTTACAGTCCTGTCAAGGATATTTTAGCAAAGTTCAGATCAAATTTCCTCCACTTTAACTTATCATAATGCAGAACTTTGTGATCTTTATTTCTTTCCTTTATATGCAATGAATGAGTAATGAGTGACGAGTAATTATGGTTTAAAACAAACATAAATTTGGTGACGTCGTTCCGACATTTAATTAATCTCTGCATTGCAATATCAAGATCTAAACATTATTTGATCAGTACTATTTTAATTTGTGTTGTTATATTGTTTTGGTTGGGAGATTTTCTCCTTAGAATAAAGATATATTACTTACGTGATGAAATCCTAGATGGCTACTATGAGCGGTTAGAGGTTCCAGGGGTATCTCTGAGAGCAACAATGAAAAATTAACTCTTTTTATTTCTGCTTACTTAGATACGTTAAGGGGATATTTTAGTAGCGAAAAAATTTGACTATATTATATTACTTATCTAATTTAATTTGAATCTAATTATTATTATGTTGATAATACGCATCTTCATACAAAGGAATGTAAATATGTTAAATTTAATAATAATAATAAGTTAAAATTTCAAAATCTCACCAGCCACAACTTCTTCGAAGCGGACAGAAGCTTCTATGGACTTCTCCTCATTCAACTTGTCTTCCGTTACTGTGAAATGAATTAATTCATCCATATACCCAATCATTACAGGTTAAATCTTTAATAAAAAAGGCTACAGGCAATTGATAGAAAAACAAAAACAAATAAGATCAAATTGAATTCGAATTTAGTAATCTCTGTTCAGAGGATTTCGAACACTTACGCTTGCCTTTAATAATGTCAACTTAATAATAAGCAGTCTAAGACTTACCCGTTCCTTCCTTAACTGAAATGTTTTTTTTTGGGTTAATCGAAGTAATTGAAGCATGGGTACCTGTGAAACAAAATGATTTTTCATTTATCCTGTTAAGATTTTTGAAATACTGATTATTAGCATATATTAATATAATATCTCGGCCATCCTGGCTCGCTTCACGGCCAGCCATATCCCCTCTTTTCACTTGATCCTATATCTGTGTGTTCTCGCAATTTGCAATGTATTCACGGGGAGAATGTTAATTGAACATTACTTCATTTTGGATCTAGTTGACTTTAACAGCGAGAACACGGAGATGTAGGATCAAGTTAAAAGAGGGGATATGGCTGGCCGTGAAGCGAGCCAGGATGGCCAAGATGGTTGAGGCGTCACCATGGAAAGGAGAAAGTCCCGGATTCGAGTCCCGGTCCTGGCCATATCTTTTCTTTTCAAATAATATATTTTAAAAATTATATCATATAACAATAAAATAAATTATAAAAATTATTTTAGTTTTAGCTAGTAATAAAAGAGACCCGATACCGATATAGTATGACGATATTCGATTGGATGAAGCAGAAACAAATATTAAGCTTTATATTCCTGTGTCCTTGTGCGGAGCGTACTTTATATACTCCGTTTCTTTAATAAATTTCTCCTGTCAGCTGTGGTATTTCTACAGGAGCGGAACGTCATTCCCCGCAAAATGTCATGTAAAATGGGACATAATATGAAACTGCAACTGGGGAACATTGTTTATAATTGTGATATTTAACATATTGTGATAATGTGAAAACATATTCTGATTTTTAATTAATATTGTTTATAATTGTTCCTATATATTGCTGTGTTTAATCAAGATTGTTTATAATAAATGTTTATCAGATGTTAATTTTTATTTTGTAATTTAAATATTGAACATAAAAAATTAGATTTAACTACAATGTGATGTTTTATGGTTAATTGTTTTGATTGTTGTGTATATACGACACTGTTTGATGTGATATTCTTATTTGTAATGAATATTGTTTATAATAAATGCTATTTTTTACGTTCTTATTTATTCAGTATTATTTATATATTTTAAATTTAAAGAGAAAATATGATATACAGCTAAAATATGATATTTTTTTTGGTTTTATTTGATTTTTACCTATTTTTCTTTTTCTTTGCCCGGGCAAATCGTTTCTCTTTCAAAGAAAAATAGGTAAAAATCAAATAAAACCAAAAAAAATATCATATTTTAGCTGTATATCATCTCCTATTTCATTTCCTAAGAATCCTGTTGTCTGTTTACTATTTCAAATATATTTGAGGCATCATAACCTGACAGCTGCCAAATAGTTGAGGTAAGTGCCAGAGGAGCGTGCTGGGGTAGATGGGCTTTAGATTGGAAAAGTACCGGTTAGTCCTTCTGTGCTTAGTTTACAATTTTGGGATATAGCGTCTTAAGTATTATGGGTGATGAAGGTATTACATGCTACTACTAGTAGAAGATGTGGTTAGAATGGGAGCTCGTGTACTAGAATGCGTTAAAGAGCTCAACGCTTAAAGAACTTTGTTTATCGGAAGTAGCATCTAGATGTGTCAAGCCTGTCTTGGTAATCCCGGGAGTGAACTCGCGAGAAAATTATACCTATACAGAAGGTTACTTTGATTGAAAGAAATAGCTGCTAACGAAAATTTTCCTTTTGACGATAACCATGAAGACTACTATAGTAGCTTTGCAGTAATTAAAAATGAGATACATTCTCTGACAACGTAGATGAATGGCATTTAGATTAGAAATATAACATATCAACTTCTTACCGGAACCTTCTCTTTTTTCATTTGAGGTGTCACTCATTTTTTTTTAATTAAATTTATATATTAACTACAAATAATTATATTTAATGCTAATAATTCAGCACTAAAACTTTGTTTAATATAGCTAGTAACTAAAAATCAAGTCATACATAATGCTTAATATAATTTAAGTGCATATGTACAATACAGTTGAAGCGAACGTCTATTCCCATCTGTTAGGCTTAATAAAATGTTATTAATGACAAATCAATTTATTCATGCCATCAAATTAGTGTATACACCTTACCAAGTAATATCTTTTTGGAAGCTCTGTTGTTCTCCATTCTATTCTCCTTTTTTTAATAAACTAGACTATGATGTGCAGGATCCAAATAGCTTGTACAATTCAATGTTTTTCCAATTCTCCATCCATCAGTAGAGGTCCATATACCTTCCTAATAATTTTCTTTCGAAGATTCCTAAGGTATTTACTGTAGGGAAGCACATGTCTATGTTCTGCTGAATATTATACAACCTAATCTTTGTGGCCTTTAATAATGGCGACGAGTGGAATAACTTTATGTTCGCGAAATATGATCAGTTGCCTGCCATAATCCGTTTTTGCACCTTTATTGATGTATTTTTATAATATATTTTTTATTCATTGTGTAAAATATCGAAAAAATAATAATTAATTGCATTTACGAAGTAAATTTTAAACCATCGTAAATTTGAATGCGCATGCGTGATAAAACAATCGCATACTAAAAATGTAATCAAGAGCCCATATGTCAAAGGAAGACCAAGCACATGGTAGCTGTACAGCACCAAAGACATCCTGGAAATAAGTGGAATTCTGAACATACTTTTTTGAAAGGATCTCAGAACTTACCTATCCTGTCTTTTCATAACCAGGACAATACTGCCCACAATCCATTTTTATTTTGGGCTGAGAGTAGAAAACACTGATGCCCAGTGCTTACACATGCATGGAGCAGGAACAAGCATAATGGGGAAAGGTGCATGCCAAAATCAGCTTGTTTTCAAACACAGGATCCTCAAAAAAATATTTGGATTGTCATTTGTTGGTAGAAGGTGGAGATGGAGAACAAATGAAGTAATCTGTAAACTCTTTGAATAATATTTTTGCTTTCAAATAAATAGTTCAACCCTATTTAAGAAAGCTATTCTCTGACATCCACCCGGACCATTTTCTTCCCCATATGGTCTTTGGTGATCCCAATGCTATTGATGCTATCAAAAAATCACAACTAAGATGGACAGGATGAGATCCCAAAATGAGAGGAGAATGAACCAACTGTGGTGGATTGACTATTTGGCTGGAGTTGTGAGAAGCTTGGGAGTCCACAATTGAATGGCAGCAGCACTCAACAGGGACTACTGACGACTGCTGACCAAGGACATGTCAACATGCTGCAGCACCGAATATATAATAATAATGATGATGATGATAATGCAGTGAAATGAAATCAAATGAAGCCCAAAAATATAGCTTTTAAAATGTAATAACAGATTATTAATTTTTAAAAATGTCAATAGTAATGGTTATTTGATATGCTCACATTTCATAAAAAATCCTTAAACCTTGCTAACCTAATAAATGACTCACAGCTGGTGCATAGCTCTTTGTACTCTAGGCATCAACAATACCAATGAGCAGAAATGCTATCATGAAGGGTAATGATATCAAAACAATTTTTTAAAAGCTTTATAATAAACAACAGGAATTGATAACAACTGTTGTCATTTTTTTTCTTAATCATGCTCTTAAAAAGATAACATTTAACATAACTACAGAAACAAACTAATGAGAAACCAGGAGCCCGATTTAATTTTGATTCAATTTAAGCAAATAAAGTTAAAGGCTTGGATCAAGATGCTTTTAACTTCAAACTAAAAGTTCTGCAAAATGATAAACTAAAAGAATTTTCTGCACCTTAGACTAAATGCTCCCTCTTTATTTCTAAAACTTTAAAAATTAATCAATTCTATTAAATTAATCAATTCTAATCAATTTAAGAAAATAAAGTTAAAGGCTTGTATCAAGATGCTTTTAACTTCAAACTAAAAGTTCTGCAAAATGATAAACTAAAAGAATTTTCTGCACCTTAGACTAAATGCTCCCTCTTTATTTCTAAAACTTTAAAAATTCCCAAGTATATAATTACTTGTAGCTTGCTTAATTTTTTCAAATGATTTTCATATATACACACATTACTCACAATTCTGAATATAAGATTGGTACTTTTTTATTTCTTGTACAAAAAATCACAGCATTTTTGTAAAATAAAAACAGAATATTTATTTAAAAATGTACACCCCACTTAAGAGTCTCGTTGAATAAAAAAATTGAAACAAGTAGACTATTAAGTTAGTGAACTTAGTTTTGGAAAAGCGTCTGTTTTGCTAAACACAACTTTCTGATGGGAGTGAGATATATATCCTTTGACTTTTCCTTGATGAATTAAGTTGGCAAGAATACAATTAGCTTCTTCTAATTCTATGTCTGGACTCTCGGAAAACCTTAGAGCAGTCAACAGATCTTCAAGCTGCACTACACTGTTTTTGGTTATTAAAAATCTGAAAAAAAAAAAAACTGTAATTAGACATGAAATAAAAAAATATTTATAAATTTTAACTTTAACATTTTTTGTTTAAACAATAATTATTACTATACTTAATTCAGTTCATGTACGATTGTAAGATAACTATAAAAAAAAACTAAATTAACGACTTAATGAAATAAATTCATTTGTCAAATTAATAACAACAACATACACTTTTTTGAAAAGATTCCGGTATGTTACAAGTCTTAATCGTTCCAGAATTAGGTAGATCCCAGTTTTAATAAAAAATTCCTGATGCACCTCAATGGCTTCTGTCAATTTTCTTGAATTTCCACATCTGAAAATAAATTAAAGTGCAAAAATTATCCATTATTTTAAATATTAAAATATTAGTTTAATTTTTATTTTTTAGAAAAAATGATCTTTATTTAACTTATCTTTTAAAAATAAGATAAAAAAATTCATATAAGATGTTTGAACAGAAATAAGAATCAAGCAAAGTCAATAACCCATCTTTATGGGTAAATATATTTAAGATATACTCTAAATTTTTTTTTTAGATTAATATTTACAACTGTAATAATATTACATCAAGTAAATTTGCTGATATAAACAAATGACATGAAAACAAAAAACACTTGTGGAGAAACTACCCATCGGTAGGACTCCAATAAAGTTCTATAGTAGAAGGTCTCCAGGCCATCTTCTTTTCAGACACCTCGGAGGGTTATCAGGAATAGTATGGGAAGCATGTTGAGAGACTAGCGGATTCAAGTGTGTATGGAGCTTGTCATGGAAGAATAGGTAGGTAGGTTTACGACGAAGATTGAAGGTAATTTGATGGGATTTGTTAGGATTTTGACAACATTTCTCCAATTTTGACACCATTCTTGAAGGTTTGAGATATAGGATTGAAGATATTGGGATGCAACAAATGGATACTTATTTACTGATAATACACATGTGTCATCAGTGTACGTAGTGAGAACAGTGCTTGGATGGGTTGGGATACTTTTAATTAAACAGTCGAAACCACAAAAATTATAAAGGCTAGAGTAGGCAATAAACATTAATGAATAAAATAATATAAGGAATAACATTGGAGGAAAACTATTAAACAAGATAAATGTAAATCTCTTATAGTTGTACTAATTAATTAATTGATTAAAATCTTAAGGATAATTATGTTTTTTATTTCATAAATTTATTGTTTCAATATTAGTAATTAACAAAATAAACGTGTAGATAGTGTGGAGTGTGCTGAAAACCTCCAACTAACTATTATTAAAATAATTAGGGAAAACATACAAAAAATAAACTCAAATTCTGTTACATCAAAATAACTGAAATGAGTTATAAAAATTATTAAGTTCACTGAAAAAAAATATTAAAAAGTTAGAATCAAAAGAGAACAAATAGGAGAAAAATGATAATTTCTATAGGTTTGATTGAATTTTTATAAGAACTGTATTAGAACAACCTGTGATAAAATATTACAGTATCATTGGCAAATTTTATGGGTTTGCTTAGATTCTCATTTATTCATTTAAACTTCTCTTAACACTAATAAGTTAAATTTAAACATAAATTACTAAATAAATAAAATTTAAATGCCAAATCCAATTAATAACAAAATAGTTAATTAAAAAAGTTTATACCTCACTGCTTCACCAACTTCCCAGAGCTGCAGCAAATCATATTTTTCTAATAAACTCCTTTTTGGTAAATATCCCTAAAAATTAAAATTAAATTTAAACCTGGATATAATTTACACCAAACATAAATACAATTAAAACTAAACATACATAAGCATGTACTATAATGACTAATAATAAATAAGATGTTATTAAAATATATTAACACAAAAAAAATCAATAAAAAAAGTTACCAATAAAATTTTAAGCGGCACTAAATATATCAAAATCAAATGCTTATTCTTTTTAGACATCTTATGACATGATTGGAAGGCAAATGTCAAATTTTCGTTGGCTGAAAATAATGAAATAAAATTAGATAGCTGTTAAAATTACTTTGATTATAAAGATAAAATAAAAAATATACAACATACAATCTTCACATATAGTAACTAGCCTGTCTATGGCACTTCCAAGCAGATTATAATTAAACAGTCAAATATTATTAACTTGGTGAATGTAAGTTAAATCTAATTGAAGAAATTTATGCAAACAAATTGCTTAAATAAAAGAAAAATTAAGATGATAAGCAGTTACCTAAATTATAGTCACTATCGAACATGGCCTTCCTTCCAACATAATAGCGGTAAGTAACTTGTTGGCTAAGGGGAAATTTGTCCTTAAGTGGGGATGAGTCTATGGCTCTTATTAATGGTTTCATTAAGTGCAACTTATTAATCCGAAAGTATAATTTAAATAATTGATTGACCAATGACAACATCCCCCATTTTTTGGTATCTTGCTCAGACGAACGACTAAAATAAATAAATTTATAATTAGGAACTGAAAAATAATTAATTGTATACACATTTTAATTCACATATTTATTAACTTATCAGAAGAACATATTCTGAAACAAGCCATTAGTGTCTCTGCAGCTTTCTCCAGAGCTTCACGAGGTTTTATCGCACTGTTATGGCTTCCTTTAACAGGAAGAGATTCAACCTTTCCAGCAATGAGCCTTAATTCTAGGCATAATATATTCATAACAGGAAGGAGCCAATTTTCTTCTTTATAATATTGAAATATTTTAATGAAAACTTGAAGTGCATTATTTTGTTCATTGTAAGCAAGAGTTGCATCACCTTCTGATATTGCATTAATGCACCTGAAACAAATGACATTGAATCATAGTTAAATGAGACACCATAAAACAACGGTTTACTAATTTAAATAAAAATTCCAAAGATCCAATGATATGAGAGGGAATTAATTATCTTCTGATAAATAGAGTGAATCTTACTTGAAATAAGTTGATGATAAGAAAACGTAGAATGACTTATAAATAAATTTATTTATTACAAAAAACGTACCTAATATGGGCACATATAAGTTCACTGAGATAATCATCGATGAATGAGGGTATGGAATTTTCAGGTTTAGCAGTCCATATATTTTTATTGTAAGCATGTGGATGTCTCAACGATAACCATTCCTGCAAGTTAAGTTAGAAAAAATATTATAAATAATATCTATTCGTCTTTGTGAACACCGGAAATAAAAAAATACTTACTGCTAACATGGTACCATTTTTCCTATTCCAATAATTATTCACCTGGAAAACAATTAACATTTATATCATTAGATAGATTTATAAATTTAGAAAAAGTTATAAAATCTTATATAAAAGTAACAATGTAAGTAGTATGAGCAATTTATGTTTCCCATGTTCTACCATTCATGATAGGTAGTTAAATGAGTTTGTTTGTTTGTTTAACGTCACTTTATGCTACTATGGGAATCAGATAATGCTACAGTGGGAGTATTAAATTTTACCTATTCAGGTATCTTTAATGAGTAACTAACAGTGCATACGCACATGCTTGCCTTTTGAAAAACCCTATAAAGGGTTGGCTAACCGAAGGTTTTATACTACCTATAAAAAATCCTAAGGCCACCTGCCGGGGTGCGAAGCAGTGATCTTGGGCATAGAAGGTTGTTACGATAACCACCACACAACAGGTGACCCAAAAGTTAAATGATTGATTACAATATGTAAAAGATAATAATAGTGATAAGCAACTATTCCTTAACTGAATAGAGTTCAAGTTGATTTTGCCATTTGTAATGGAGCGTCAGTATCAATGCATGTCTAATGAATATAAAATATATCTCGAAAAACTATAGGATGATCTTCTTTTTAGCATTTATCCAGATTAGTAACCATAAGCTTATCATCCTTGAGCTGTATGATACCACAGATTGCATTCCAAAGCTTAAAAAAACATGCCACAGACTTAATCCTTAAGAAGGGTAAGTCCTTATATGCTTAGATATTATTGGAGAAATTATGGGTGTTGTCATTTACCATTTAGCTTTAATAATGCAAAAAAGTTTCTATCTGAAGCATACAAACAACAAATTCAGAGCACTACTAGGGAATTGAAATATTTCTAGAATGGCCATTGAAAAATCAAGACCTTCATTAGATCATGTTTGAATGTTATCAAAACATAGTTTATAGTACCAAATTTCCATTTCTTGAGCACTTGTAAAGTGGAAAAAGTTGTTGTTGAAGAGTCGTAAAACATAAATGCAGGAATTTAATAAAAACAAGTTTGAAGGAATAGGTAACTGATCATCATATTCATTCTAGAAGTGGCTTATAATTCTAGAGTTTATTACATTTAGAAATAATGTTTTTATCTATTGCTTTTCATTTCAAACTTGGATGTAATAATTGTTAAGCAGATAATAACTAATAAGCATACCTGTTGACAATACTGAACTAGAGACATGTCATATAGCATATCCAACTTGGCCAATTTTGAGAATAACTTAGCTTCTATCCCCTGATTAAATTAAATCAATATCTTAAAATAAATTAATATTTTAAAAATTATCATTCATCATGAGAAGTATAACAGTCAATATTAAATCTTTATTATCATAAATTGTTTGATAGGTTCAGAAGAAAATTCAAATTAACACCCAGGCTCAAAACAAACCTGAAAGGTTACTATAAACTACAAAGAGGTCGAAATTAGAAACATTTAGGAGATGAAAATAGTTGACTGGATGATCTAATGTAAAGGAGATAGTTGGGAGGTGCAGTCAATAAGTACACAGAATAAGTGATGAACTTATATTATGTGCCGACGTTTCGACCTACAGTGTAGGTCATCTTCAGGGCGATTATGGAGCGCGTGGCCGTTAAATCCAACGGTCACGCGCTCCATAATCGCCCTGAAGATGACCTACACTGTAGGTCGAAACGTCGGCACATAATATAAGTTCATCACTTATTCTGTGTACTTATCGACTGCACCCCCCAACTATCTCCTTTACATTAGAAACATTTAGGTTCTGAACGAACAAGTTCAAAGGGAATGTAATGGATGTATTTACGTCATGGTCTTATTGCACATATCTTTTGAATAAATTTTAACGATTGACAAAAATTACGTACATTCATAGATTTTCACTTCCATTTTTTGCAAAAATTATTTTCCAAACTTTTAATTTTATCCACCATAACTAAACAATTTTATTGTAAAAACAAAAAGTTCGAACAAAAGGAGGTATATAAACTATTATTTTACTAAGTGATCTAGCGATTAGCGATCGTTCAGTTTTGATCCATCTCAAGATATTATCGACCATATTGCTTATCTTATCACTATTTTTTTTATGTATGGTCCTTACATTTTTATGAAGTCATCTACAGCTTCTTTTAATGGAATTACAGTTTTTAAAATTGGGCTGAATATTTTTTTTAGACTATTTGGGCTCCCTTTCCCATCCTGGATCATGCAGATATTTCAGAATCAAACCCATATGTGATAGAATACTTATTTAAAAGTTTTACTCCAGATGGCTTCTAGACCATCCTGGGGTTTACCCAGCCTCTCTTAAGTGGATACCCTTAATTATGGTGGAAAGCATGGCAGCTGAGTGGTATGGGACAAATCACCTTTCTGTACAACTATTGTCTTAGAAACAGTATAAACTCTACTCTAAAAAGAAACTTTTTTTCAGTACATACTGTGTTTAATTTCTACTACAAGTAATAAACAGAAATCGGCACTTTACTTGCACCAAATTAAATTTTATTCTGAAATATTGGTTCATCATAGACTAATTAACTTTAAATGTATTTGACAGTAGTATATTAAAGGAAATAACACGAAGTTTAAAGCACTCTTGATAAACTGGTAAGTAGTGGTATTTTATTTGTACCTAGTTTTCTTGTTTTACCTAACTGCATCTATTATTTTTAACTACAGTTGTCTATATTCTGTGATTAATAACAAGTGCTAATGCAGTAAATCCAGTTTTGAATTTAATCAGATTTTTTGATCCACCAGTTTATAGTTTAACAGGTTTACAAGTAAGTGATGGGCTGTTGGTATAAGATGAATAATTTTTTTTAATGTAAAAGAGCTTTTTGAAATATTTTCAATATTTGCATGTAATGTAGCTTCTGGTCGCTAACATTAATGCTGCATCGTAGGTTCCAGTCATAAACAAATGAGATAACACAAATTCTATTAATAATATGAGGCGTGGAAATGCAATAAATCCATATTTTATAGTTTATAATTTTTTTCACAAATTTAGCGTCCTGTATGCGGTGGTACATGGTTCACATTTAAAACATGTAAAAGCTAATCTAATTTTTCTAAAAATAATTTTCTCAAATAAATGATCATTTCATAATAACCCAAAATATGCATATGTTTGTGATTCCTGAAAAAATTTTAAATTTGGTATATCCTCTTTTGCATTTCAACGCCTCATCATATTATAGTATTACATTTAAATTAAAATAATAAAATTTACAAAATAACTGGTAACAACAATTTCTCAACACATAGAAAATGGATGCTTGTATTAAGCCAATAGTGGCTAATACAAAATTGTACCAACCTGAGCAGGAAGAAAACAGTATAAGTAATCAGCAATAGATTTAATTTAATTTTATTATATGAAAACAATAAAATTTTAACAGAAATATTAAATTTATTTCACAACAATAAATAAAGGTCCTCAAGTAAAACTTTTTTCTTGAAAATACATATCTACAGATGACAATTGTTCTTCAATTATCGATATAAGTGGTCAGCATGAATATTTGAGGCAATTTCGGATTCCCACTTGTCTCCATTACTAAGCAGCTTTTCTTTGTTGTATAACAATTCTTCGTGTGTTTCAGTGGAAAATTCAAAATTAGGACCCTGAAATTAAAAAAAATTATAATTTAAAATACTTCTTCTTTTAATTTATTTACAGCTTTAATCCAAAAAATTTTACAAAACAAGATTCCTCCAGAAAAGAAATAAATATGATTATAAAAAAATCTAGTTTGAAGTGTTATAAAACTTATTTGAGTGGTTCTTAGAAATGGGTCTCAGTCATTTTGAGAGGAATCGAAAAATTCCACTTAAAATGCAACATAACCTCAAAGTGGCTTTATTTTTAGATGTGTCATTTTGGTTATAAAATTTCTATTAAGATCAGCCCAAGACCAAATGGCAGATAAGATCTAAAACCAGCCCATCAAAACTGAAGACATGAATTGGAAAAATATTCTTTTAAGTCCCCCAATACACTTCAAGCACGTTGTACAAGAAATTGGCATAAGGATTTTGATGCTCTAAGCATGAAATGTATGGCATGATATTCTTTGTTGCACAACTGCTTGAAGAGAATCGGTAGAGACTGAAAAGTTTTGTAAACAACAAAACTACGAGCAGAAAATTTTGGCTTGAGTTTATTTTCATTTATAATTATTAAAAGCATTAACCAATAAATTTTATTCAAGCCAAAATGTTGTACATGGGGCTTTACAAATCTTATAGAAGCACTTATGAAATTTCTATTATGGCTGAAAAGCTCTTATTTTAATGGCTGGTTGTAGATGGATTTAATGGCTGCAAATTATGCAAAAGTATGCAAATACTACCTCTACTATAGCATCTACAGGACAAGCTTCTTGACAAAAACCGCAATAGATACATTTAGTCATATCAATATCATATCGAGTGGTCCTTCGGCTCCCATCGCTTCTCTCTTCAGCTTCAATAGTGATAGCCTAAAAAAGATAGAAATTATGGAAAGCATACATTAAATATTGGTAGACAGTTTTAAAGTAGAGAGAAAATCTATAAATCATGTTTTGTTTAAATAACAATTTGTTATTTAAAAATACCTCCTCTAATTAGAAGATGTAATTTTATATAATAATACTCAGTATATATGCAGGCCACCTGAATGTTATTTGATATGTTGATTAAAAACAATAAATAAAAAATAATGAATACTTTCTTATCACTCTGTCATTAATATAGCATTCAGTTTAAGTATTATGGTATTTTTCAGAAATAGTATATTGTTGTTTGATATATTTTTTATATAACTCCTTGTTTTTTTTTAATATATAAATATATAAGCTACAGCAAGAATAAAGAGTGATTATAAAACATTTCATAGCATTGTTAAATAATAGATATTTTTATAATTAATAGTTGTTTTTATTAAGTTAATAATTGATTTTGAACCTTTGTTACTTGCCCAACTTCCACAGTTAACGGGCTTGACTAGGTTCCATCAATTTTTATTTATTTATTTAGATAGTGTAAAGTTGAAAACGATGATTTTACTCTAGCTTTTGATAAGTTAGTGTTTTTGATTTTCTCTTATGACTTTCTCAAAAAAATTAGAGAATACAATCTAGTGGATAACAATATTGTGGTGATTTGCAACTTAATAAAAAAGGTACCATAAAATCTCCACACTATAACAGCAACTATTATTTTAATATTTTATTTGAAAAGAAAAGATATGACCAGGACCGGGACTCGAACCCGGGTCTCCCACCTATCCGTGGTGGTGCTTAACCATCTCATCCATCCTGGTTCGCTTCTCGGTCAGTCATATCACTTTTAATCATATCCCAGGATGGCTGAGATGGTTAAGCACCACCACGGATAGGTGGGAGACCCGGGTTCGAGTCCCGGTCCTGGTCATATCTTTTCTTTTCAAATAAAATATTTAAAAAATTATACCATATAACAATAAAATAAATTATAATATTATTTTAATAGTTTCCTTAGAGATAAAAATAAGAGTTTCATCTATAATAAAATAATCACAAATTAACAACTAATAACAAAATAAGAAAAGAGACTGTTTTTGGTAAGCAAAATTAATGCAAAGATTGAGTTTTTAAACTAATAAATAAATTTAATATTTTTAAACAAAAAGACAATTTATTTTAATTTACCTGAGCAGGGCAAATTGCCTCGCACAATTTACAAGCAATACACCTTTCTTCTCCAGAAGGGTACCTCCTCAAAGCGTGTTCTCCTCGAAACCTTGGGCTTAGTGGGCCTTTTTCAAATGGATAATTGATTGTTGCTGGTTCCTTGAATAGATGCCCCAAAGCAACAAGATGACCTTTAATTAAACAATTTATTGGAATAATCCACAAAGTACTTTATTTTACAAAATAAAATAAGCTGTAAGCTACTCAAAAATAACATTTAAGAAAACTTAAAAATCAAAAAAGTCAAAGGACGTAAAAACTTCCTTTTTTCCGTTATGTTACACAACCCTTACAAACAAATTGAATCACTGTATTTTAAAAATAAATGGAGTCATGGTATATCTAAATATTTATGTAATAAATGATAATGAGTTAACATTATCTGCCTTAATCAGTGCATAGATAATTCCAATGTACAATAAAGGTGCAACTATTGATTTTCAAAACTTTGTGATGAGGCAATTAGTTTAGTGTTTTTTGAACATCTAGAAGTTCAAACTAATATTTTTATGTAGTTGCCCAAAAACAAAGATGGTTATCTGTTCAAAGTGGTGTATTATAACACAAATCATTCATTTGTAATTTTTTTTTTAATTTGGTGAGACCTCAAATCCACAATTGAAATGCTTTTTCATAGGCACTATTGATTTGGAACTGTATTCCTATACCATAACTTCCAAAACAGCTTCAAGAATCACTCTCGAGAAACAAAAGTAAAAAAGTTGAAAGAAAAATTACAACGAATGATGACATCATTGGAGGTGATCCATAAAATCAAACGATGTCACTAGCAGAAGAGTTTTTGGTATTTTAATGCTTTTACTCATTTGGTGGTGGGAAGGTAAAACGTTGAAACTGATAATTAATGGATACAGTGGACAAATCGATTTTTGAAATTTCTGGGACTAGTAAGTAAAAAACAAAGTGGATTGGTTTATCATCACCTCTTCTAATTGAGTAGTAAATACAAGCAATAAAGTTTATGCCTAAAATAAAACAAGTACTAATCCTTTAATAAATCTGGGAATATATTCAAACAAAAAATCCTCAGCAATATAAAATCTATTGATCAGATGTTTTATGTATATACAAGTAATGAGAGTAATAAGGTTTAGCGAACACATAGCCTCCATGTCGATACCACCAATCTCTGCTTACAAACTTCAGTCCATAGACCACCACCAAAAACCAAAACTATTGGGTCACTCTTAACGCAATCCTTCCACTGATTGATTTTGGATAGACTGCCAATCAGTCCAATGCTTATTTTTGTGACGTTTATATTTTACTATCAACCAATGTTAGACCCTGAACTAATTATGAACAGCCATCATTAATAATGTTTAAAGTTGACCAAATCAAAATAAGTGTGATTTATTACTAAGCATAGCATAGAAAAGCATATGGGATTCATTTACCCCGAAAAATTTCAGTCCAGAAAATAGCTGTAGCAGTTCTGTCAGTGATATCTTTCCAATCCATTGAGGGTCCTTTATCATTTACATAAATATAGTTGGTCCTTTTTTGGACACTAGATGCAGATGTCCAAGCAGCAGGCCTCAGCAATACTGGAGCTAAAATAAACCAGATCAATTAAAGAAGGGTACAGTTTATCACAAACAATATCAACATTTAACAATTTCTCAACTTGACGCTAGTGAATTAAGAATATGAACACAAAATAGAGAAATTTGAAAAAGTAAAATCAGCATGCTATTGTAGTATTTACCCTTTTTAGCTAAATTAAAAAGTTTCATAGCAGCCATTATGCTGAATAAAGATAAATTAAAACTGTAGCCAATGGAAGGTTATAACCGAGGAGTACTGTTTTCGAAAAAGAAAACAGCTGTTAAATGTCGTAATAAGGAAGTGGAGAAGAAACTATCTTTGATATGTCCAATATTTTACTCAAATACTACAATATTTTAAATTATGTAGATTCTTTCTTTTAAAATGTCAATTAAGAGTTATTTATGAGTATTACAATATCCGAATTGTCTCTTTTTAACTCGATATACCAGAGGAATGCTACTCAACAATTTTTTTTTTTTAATAAGAAACCGCGCGTTTCTTGAATTCACTCGCTTTATAGGAAATAGCCAAATTGTTGGCTAATATTTTTTCTGCTACGATTCAAAAATATTTATAAAATGAATTAGTCGACGAGCAGTTATAAAAATCTGAAATAAAGGAGTAGGAATATCACAGATTTACAATTGACAATTCTAAACTTGTGATGCTCCTTGGTTGAGGTTTGTAAGGTTTGAAAAACGCATATTGAAGATTTATTTAAAGCTGCTTATTATATATCAGTTTTTTTATGTTGCCAATTACATTTAATGACCCTGAAGGTAAAAGATATTTTGTACAAAAACCCGTATTATCTTCGGAGTAAATAGAACTATTATTGTAACAAAAGTCGGTAAATACAAAAAGAGTGTTGTGGTGAAATGTCTTGCCATAAGCCGTGCGTCGGTGACAAAAGCTGACCGTTAGGATGCGCCCTCCTTCCGAAAATCGTTCTTTCATCTCGCCCTCTTCTTCCAGGGCTCACATTTCATCTGACACGGCCAGCAAGATCTTACACCTACTGGCCTACATCAAGTAGAGGAAGGTTGCAATCACCCTGTTTCAAATAGCTTCTTTCATTGAACAGAGGAAGTGAATTGTTTCGGTCTAGATTAAACAGACGCGGCAGCAGGTTAGTGGGTCGTCAGTGAAGTAAGGGGAAATCAAGAAAAGATTTAATGAAGCAGTATCGTTAATCATAAACAACTTCCTGCAACAGCTATGTTGCTGTGGTAGAAGTGGTAAAGTTAAAGGTAGAAGAGGTAAAGAAGGAAAAGTTAATTTTTTCCGCAGGTTGTCACTTCGAGTTTTGAGTGAGGCACAACAAGTTTTAACTTTTCATTCGTTTCCTTTTTAATATTCTCGAAAGTAAAAATAATCATAAACTTTAGTTTGGAATGAGAAAGTAATTATGGGAAATGTGTACAATTCGGTGATTTGTATGATTTCATCTAGAAATGAACGTTTCAACAAACATATATCATCTGTATAATTTATTTTAATGGTGATAATTTTTAAATATTTTTGATTTGAAGAGAAAAGATTTGTCCTGGCTGGGATTCGATGTTACTTGAAACTTTTATTTATTGATGAAACGATTACCAAAAATCTACTCATTACTCATAATTACATTCTCTTTTCTATAATAAACAGTAGATACACGATTACGAATAAACACTTAAAACTAGTTGGAACTCAACTCGAAGCGACAACCTGCGGAACAGATACAAAAAAAAATTAAGAATTAATTAAGAACGAATATGCTTAGTTGAACTACATCATAAATCGACATTGCGGTGGCGTTACTAGGTGATGAGAATGTGGTTAGCCGAGGAAGAATCTTGAAAGAAAAACATGACTGAGCGTTTCGGCACATACTCGTAATCCTTTGCCATCCCCATACTGTGGGTATAAATCGATGACCTGTTATTATATGGTTCTTCACGAGTGGTTTACTTGGCGTTCCGTTTAATTAATAGAGAATATATAAAAATATATCGTGTTTAACGACTGTATAACCGCTTACTTACCTTTCTACTGAACATCATAAATTAAATTCGATAATAGCTCAAATCTAAAAAAGGCGTGATCATAATCTGGCTGCTGGTCCAAGGATTATTGAAAGGAAGTAATAAGTCCTTGGTTATGCCGTCGTTCGGAAGGGACGTAAAATAAGGGTGCTGAGGCTGTGCTGTTTCTGGTTCCCGTACGTTAAAGATCCCTTTGCTAATTATACACGGAATGGCAAATTTCAGAACTCCCACTGTAGCATCGTCCGATTAGCCATAGCAGCATAAATTCTCTTTAAATGAATAAGCAAACAAATAAATCTAAAAAGTACGTAACAATACTTTGATATATGAGATAATGATTTCATTTATTTTTAGAAATGAATTTTTTAAACATTTCACCCTACTAATCTATATAAATATTCTAAAAAGAATATTAATGAAAATCAAATAAAAAAATTAAATTGATAAATTTAATCACATCCTAGCCAGACATTTAAAAACTTTGTACGACAGAAATTTCCTGAGTTGTAAAATTCAGCTGAACAATCTCATAGAGCCAAAAACTCAAAAAGAAACACTATTATTTATTATAATGCAATTGGGAAAAACCACAATGCAAAGCCTTATGTTTCAAAAAATACACCTACTTACCAGTCGACGTTTCGCCTTTTCAGGCATTATCATGTTGAACGTCTTGGTGGCGGGGTGCTGTCTCATGTTTGGAGCCTGTTTGGGCTGTTGATCGTTGGGATGTTTTGCACATTTTTCTTCGAGATGCGATTCACATAACCCCTTTTTGATTTTGGTGTCTTGATAATGCCTGAATAGGCGAAACGTCGACTGGTAAGTAGGTGTATTTTTTGAAACATAAGGCTTTGCATTGTGTTTTTTCCCAATTGCATTATAATATATAATTCTTCATAATTTTAAAAGGGGCTGAATACTATTATTGCTTAGATTTCCTTTAAAATTGTCCATTTCAAAATTTCTAGTAACTCATTGAAGTTCCATCCCTTCATAATAATATTGATTGTATAGTTTGCAATCCAATACCAGAAAGAAGTAACGCGTGATAGGATTATTAAATTCCCCAAGTCCAGGATTTTACCATGATAAGGTCGATTAATAGATTACTAATACATTACTAATAAATTAACCATTACTTAATCAATTTTTGAAAATCGTATCGTATCGTACGTATAGGGAATGATACACACTTATGATCACAGATGACAACTCGCTATCTTCTGTTCCTCCTTGACGAAAAATTCTGCGTACGCTATTGCTCTACATTCTGGTAGTAGAGTTTTTTTGCTCTTGTGTAACCGCTACATGCGCTAGATGTAGGAATAAAGTTATAAAAAAAGAGAAAAAAAGAAGAAGCAAGAACTAAAAAAAAAAGAAGCAAGAACTAAAAAAAAAAAAGGAAAGAAAGATAAAAAATCCTGTTTGAGAGTACGAAGTGCGAAACCAACGTACAGATATTTGCCTAACTTATTAATAAAAAATATAAGCGTGTTCATATAATTCAAATCTTGTAAACAACAACTACCCAACAGTGTATTAATTTATTCCCAAATTATGAATATAGATTTCTTCATAGTTAATTATGTTTATTTATTTACATACTTTTAAAATAAAAACAAAACAAAATAACTGTACAATTGAACCCATGAACGGTAATTAGGTTCAGTACTTGATAACTGTTTCAAAGGCAACGGTTATGCGGGAAAGCGATTTCGCTGAGATTATGATAATTCGCCAGGTTTTCTCCCAAACAAGTGGGTGATCCCTAGCAGTAGATCAGACGATACATAGCTATTAACAAAATAATTAATTTATCTGGTGGGACACTAAGATCAGTAATGAAGTACTCTATAGTAATTGTAAAAATTAACAAAATGGTAAGTTATTTACATTAATGCTACTGCCAATATTGTATTTTTTTTACGGTAAATATAATGTACTTAGAGACAAAGAAAATCACATATTATTAAAGCACAGTCTTAAATCTTAACTGTCCATGGATCAATTATCATCTGTATTCATCACTTATGACTAATTTGAGAGATCAGATTTTTTTGTGGCATGATGGAGCTTAGATAACGTAATTTAGATAGAATAAGTAGCTCTTATATAGAATAAAAAAGGAAGGAATATGAATGAGATGAATGCTCTGGCTGGAGATCGAGGGGCTTGGCTGTCTTGGATTGGGGCACCTCCACGCTGAGGGGCACTAAGGGGGAAGATGAAGAAGAAGAATAACTACACTTATAGTTGACAAATGTTTGAAATAATAAAGTCCATAATAAATAAATACATTTTAAATATTTATTTTAAAATTTAATTTTACACAAAAAAGTATGCCTTATTTTATTTTTTCCGACGGTTCAGCTTCAGATGCTCCATGATTCTTCGCAACTCTGTCCTGATTATGGCCTAAAACGTAGGCAAAAATAAGTTATACTTATTTTGTTTAAAATTTATTGACTGCATCCCCACGACCATTATCAAGATTTCTGAAGATATATCGACATATCCTCATCAATATGCTTATTGCTGTTCACGGTCGGTTCGGATCTTTCGGAAATCACCTCTCAGCACAGCCGTTGTCGTAGGAACAGTACAGTCTCTACCTTCTCCATAATATCAAAGATCCTTCATGGGTTGTAGCGGCACTACAGGGTAATAAAACTTTGAGCCTACATTGTGATATAAATATTTATAAATTAAAAAAAATCAAATGAGGCAGAAATATTGTAAAGTATGTCAAAATTAATCCATGATTCTGAATCAAAATATAGGTGAATCTGAGACAAATCTCCACGCCTACGCACGCACCATTGTTGAGGTAAGTACAGGTGGAAACGTTAGCAAGGATTGTTGGGAGTGACATGTGACGGGAGCCTATAGACCAAGCCTTGGGAGAACTGTAACAATACGACCCCAATCTTCCGAGACATCCACACAACAGTTCGTTGCGAAAAGAAAAATATTTTTTATCCCGTTTTAACTGGATGGAAAGGATGCCTGAACATAATTGGAATGACAAAACGTGAAGATCTATCTTAACAGATGAAATCAGATAGCTAACAAGGCATAGTTCACAAAGCTTCATAGTTCACATAGCTAACAAGTTCTACTTCACAAACTTAAAAGTTTCAATTTTTACACAGTTTCTGAAAAAAACATTAATTTATACCAAAATTTTACACGTAGTAGTAGTATTGGATGCTTAAGAAAAGACTTCTATCGTCGCAAGATTTTGTAAAAATGTTTTCTTTTTTTAAATGCATTTATTAAAATTTACAACTGTATTATAATAATACTACTATTAAATATAATGGCACCAACTATACGTAAGGGTATGGATAAAGGTAGAGAAACTAACCAGTTGCAGTACTCAAAAAATAAATTTAACTTAGAAGGTCTCGAGATCATCTTCTTATCAAACGCCTCGGAGAATTATCGGGAATCGACTAGTGGATTTGGATAGCAATAAAGTTTGCCGTGAGAGGATTGATATCGAATTCAGAAACAAATGGGACATTAAGGTCATTATCAAGGACGGATCTATGATTTTTTTCTGGGGGGGCACAAAGGGTAGCCAGGCAAGAAAATCAACAATGAAATAATTTGTTGAATTTATTGAGTTGAAATAAACTTGTAGTATTTATAGAAAGGTTTCAAAGGTTTATTAAAATATCTAAACAATAGTTTCACTCATGTTATTTCTATTATTTTATTCATATATTTTAACAACTATCATCACATGATTTGCCTAAAAGTATGTACTGTAATGGATTCTGAACCGTCTGGGGGGGCACGTGCCACCGTGCCTCCCCCCTGGATCCGCCTAGGGTCATTATGAACGACGTTAGTCGCAACAAAGTAAGGAGCATTAAGGAAGGATTTCCGAAGAATTTTTGGTTGAAAGGATTGGATATGAGGAACTTGGCTTAGTGGACCACAAAGCTCTACCTACTCCTTAGTCAAATGCTAAATCAAAATTAGTAAATATGTTTTCTCTATAAAAAAAAACAACAGAATTACTAATTAAACTTCAAACCACCAAAGTAGTATACGTAGTTTATACTTGAAGGGAACCATTAGGGCAACTTAGATCAATTTAGATTTTGTCGAAATGTTGATCAACAAATAATTTTGAAAAAAAAAAGAAAAATATTTTCACAACTTCAAATGGTGGAACTTATTCAATATTCAAATGATAATAGACCGGATTAATGTAATTGAGATTCCATGTTTATTTAAGCAGAATTTAAAATCTACTGATATATTATTCATTTTTATTTACAACTTTTCGTAATTTATTTTAGATTATAAAACCGTTGTAAACGATTCAAATTCGTAAAAATTTTCTCACTGAAATGAGAACATCCACATGAACCAAAATAAAATAAAATAATAAACTCATAAAAGTATATTTAATTTCAAAAAGTTAAAATATCATCTAAAAGCTTTTAAATGATACTTCCTGGATTAAAATCATTGATCTATTTCAAAACAAAAATATTTCTAATTCACCATAATACCAGATTGGCAATGATTCATGTTAGTATGTATAAAAATGATATTACTTTTTGATAAATTGAGGTTATAAATACTTGCAAATAAAAGTAGTTGATGAATAATGCTGGAATAAAGTGATAAATGAACATCTCTGGACTAACTCCTGGAACAGAATGCCGCAGAACATACATTGTCTCTTATCAGTCAAAGTACTTGCTTTTGATAAAAAAAAAAAGGACTTTTTTATTTTGAATAAAAAACGTATTTTGTACTATATTAGATATACGTTAAGCCTAGAAAGGAGAGGCAACAACTCCTCCCAATGATTTATATTTTTATATAGAAGGGACGTTAAACGGGGGGGGGGGGGGGTACCGAACCTGTACAATATATAGTATTCATTAAAAATCCCTATTCTAATTAAACCTGGATAGGCAAAATTTAGAGCTCCCACTGTGGCATTGTCCTATTAGCCATAGCAGCATAAATTGACGATAAATGAATAAACAACAAAAGCAATTATCTGATGATTTCTTAATATCATATTATGATTTATTTGTGATAAATATCTGATTTTATTTAATCTGGTAACGGGGAGGGATCATTCGGGATCTGGGACCCTCCAAGGATTCAACCTGGAATAAGGAAAAAACCTGGTGGTTGAGGGTGACATAGGACAAATCACGTCCCTGAACAGCCGTTCTCCAAGAAATAGTACGGTCTCTGCTACGTACTGAATCCAAGACTCTTCATGATTTGTTGTGGTTCACGTTTTAAATATGTAATATTTAAAGTTTAAATAAAATATCATAATTTTAATTTTTATAATAAAATATAAATTTATGAGAAAGTTGAGTTTGTAGGAGTATATTGTTTGTTAATAAAAACAACAAGATCGAGTCACGTTAGCTTCTCAATGTCAATGCTCCTTGTTTTTTTTCGAAACACTACACAATATGGAGATTCCCACTGTGAAATAATATATTCTCAGCAAGTACACAACATTCCACTCATAAACACAAAATTACCAAAAATATCTCGTTCTTTTCTTTCCAACGCTATTACCTAGACTTCCTATGAGAAGATTAAAAAGACATTGGCAAAGAGACTTACTAAAAAAGAACAGCGATCAGTTCACAAGTTTCTTGTCGATTCAGTCCACTTTGAGGATTCCAACTAAGATATTTGTGGAGATGTAGTCCTAGGTATCGGATCTGTTCAACAGGAGTCAGAGGGATATTATTAAAGGCTAACGAGCTAATAAATTTGATTAATTATATTTTATGTAACCCTCCATTAATAATTGTTTTTTTGAGTTAAATTTCAAATATCTCCCATATGCCACATGATCAAATAACGATCCCGCTTCTTAATGTTCAAGAAACTCATTTTTGAGAAAATTCGACTTAACCATTCATTCACTTGTAACACTGTAGCAACTATAAATAAATTACTTGATGGAGAACAGAGCTGCAGGCTGCCCAGACATAAAGGATCTTAACCAGTACCTTTCGGGTCGGGCCGATTAATCAGTGTCCTCAAAGATGCACGCTTGTATAAAGGTCAGTGACAAATCAGTCTAGATCCAGGGATGATGGCTGTTCGGAGTCGACAGGCACATCTATCGTTCTTTTCCCTGAAGTAGACCGTCCTCAATCCAAACCTCTTAGTGGCAAAATGAAAACATGGAGAACCACAACTCTTTCCTAATGGAAGCACCATGGGCAGATTCGCGTAGTCCCCTAAGGCTTTCATTTTCAGGCTATTTCAAAACTTACTGGACAAAGTGCCCTAAGCTCTCAACTAACTTGCAAAAGATCCATATGCGTAACGATTTTAAGACCTATTTGGACTTGGAGTAGAACTTTGGAGCTTCACTAAGCCACTGAATTCCTCTCCTATCCAGTTGTTGATTTGGCCCGAACCCGATTACAACTCTTTCGTGACCTCCCCCCTCCCCCCCATTATTATTATTATTATTATTCCCACTCAAACCAACTAGTTTATATTACTAACTAGCAACCTCTTCAATTCCCGATAATCCTCCGAGGCGTCTGAAAAGTAGATGGTCTCGTGGACCTTGCATGTTGTTATTTGATTACTATTAGTAGTAGTTTCTCTACTTGCCTTAATTTCATGTCGTTCCCTATCATTAATTATATTTTCTTATTGTATTATAATAAAGTTGTAAATTTAAGGAAATATTAATAGATATTGAGTAATCCTTTAATTTGTAATTAAATATAATATTAATTAGGGTAAGAGAGTATTAAAGGGTTCAAGTTTGGACTGTAAAGATACCAGGTAGTGGGGGAAGTAGTGGGACCTTATTTTCGACAGAAGGAAGACAGGCTCTGTACCATTCCCCCTGCAGCCATGGACCTGGTTAGGCTTACGGCCTTCCACAATGTTACCGCTGGTAAGTCCGCAATAAATTAAATAATATTTTACTTAGAAATAGACACATTCCTAGTCGTACTGTTGGAGAAATTCGTTAAATTTGGCCCAAAATCAAAACTATATAAATTTTCTATATCTCTGTTAAATACAAATTGCATAAAAAACTAGACTACGTTAATGAACAATGGCAGCTTAAAAATAAATATTACTATATTTAAATATAGTATTTAGCATGTTACATTAGTTGTATGTTAATACCTGATATTTAAGGATTTAAAATATTTGACATCAGTTAAATATTTTTCATATTTATTGCTAGTTTAGTGAAACAAAGTTTGTATGCTACCGAAACTTCAGATTCAGAAAATAATAAAATCTAAGAGATATAAAGTGGCAAAGCGTCGTGTTACACAAAATTGCTAAACTAAACTAGCAAAAAGACAAGATTAGAAATTTTGGAACTTTATTGGCTGAATATTTTAAAATTATCTTTAAAACCCGAAACTAAAACCACAGTGTATTCTAACATTTTCTCATGAATAACAATCGAATCGTATTTACACAAAGTTACTTCTAGAAGCATGTAATTTGTATAAAAAAAATAGAGATTATTTAAAAAATATTTTTTGCCTCATGAATTATTTTCCAGACAATAAATCGAGTATAGTTTTATCTTATTATAATCTTTAACATCGATCTTTTCCTAAACTCCATATTATGATTAACGTAGTGTATAACTAACTAACTTGCAATCTTAAGTAATACAAAACTTTCTATTTTTTTTAATGAACTTTAGTTTTAGATTAATAATTTATTACTTAATATAAGCATTAAAAAAATTTTTAAAAAATAGTTGAATTCTGTTACGGGCAGCCAAATTCCTTCCTGACTGCCGGTATTCTCTTCAAATTGTGGGATTATCAGGTCTTAAAGATTTTTTAGACCGTGACTTTTTTAGTTAATATAAATCTTATTTTTATAGAAGATTCGAATTCTGTAAAATATTTAAATCCATTTTTTTTTTTATCAAGTGACGACATTTGTTTATTTATACTAGCTTTTTCCCACGAATTCGTAAGCGTTGATTTTGGACAAAAATTTAAGTTGAGTTTAAACGTAGATTGAATTAACTGACTACCTACTCCAACTTAAGTTAAAGTTGTACTCCATATTATTCCAATTCTATAAATAGTGTCCAAAGTCATCCGTGGAATCACTTTGTTGATCGATTCTAATAAAATCCCTTATTAAATATTAAATGGCATGTTTACAGAACTTTAATATATAAAACAGAACTGTAATATATTAAAAAACATAAAACACAGATGAAGCTGCAAGCAAAACCTAGTTTTGACATGTGAATTATTCGTCGATCCTGTATATAAAGTTAAAATGGCAGATCAAACGACAGGATACCATGTTTAGGAGACAATACTTACTACTAGTTTCATAACCACGTCATATACCGAGAGATTAATAACATTCCCAATGATTTATTTAAGTAAAACAATGTAGTTAAAAAGCCAAGAACAATTTTAAACAAAATTTGAATAAATAGCTTGGGATGAAAGTAAACTCCAGGCTCTTCTTCGAAAAAGATGACATAGGCTGAACTTAGAATTGTTAGACCTCAGGAGACTTGTTAGTCCAATATACAGAAAGGAGTGTTTATAGGTCACTTCTCCCCCTGAATAATCATCTTCGGGGTTTTATCATTACCTTCAGTAGATTTGACAACAGTCGACCAAGTATGTCATTCATCACTTTAAGGTTCAAAAGTGTTAAAGGACTTACTTGGTCGGCGATACTGCCTGCATTATACTGTTGTCAAATCTACCGAGGGTATCGCGTTTGCAAATGATGGTAAAGGTAAAGACCGTTACCTATTTTCAGAAGTAGATTAGCAAACATCACGTTTAAGTCGTCATTGTCACTTCTTTTTTTTCGATTGCGAGTTTTCGTGCGTGAGGCCACAAATATGAAACCTTCAAGCATGATTTAACCTCGTCTGCTCTAGTACCTCTGGGTATCACGGGTAAGCTCTGGGTTAAAATAACCAGCTAGAAGCAGAGTAACGCCCATTAACCTATCGTTACCTCTAATACCTTTTAGATATCTATAAAAGGCCTCAAAACCACCCTTCTGAGCCATAGTGAACTCATTCCAAACCATTAGCTTGTAATCCTTTAAACGTGGGCAATGCTACTTTGCTTGGAGGTATTTCATATTGGAGTTTCCGCCACCATCAAATTTAAGGGCAACTTAAATGTAGAGTGAGCTGTCTTTCCTCCTTCAAGCAACGTTGCTGCAATGCCTGAAGAAGCTACAGCTAAAGTTATCCCTCGATCCTTCCGTATTTTTGCTAACAAAAGATAAATTACATAGGTTTTGCCTGAACCTCCTGGAGCATCTAAAAAGTAAATTTGACCTCTATTATTGATATTATTCAAAATCTGGTGATAACCTCGCGATTATTTTTTATTAAACGTAATTTCATTTGATGACACTATTAGGTCCAGAATATTGGGGTCATAGTTAAGTTACCAAAAAAACAAACACATAATTCTTTATTTTTAATGTAGAAGCTAAATCTAAAATTTCATGGTACTGGCTTTAAAAATGACGGAAGTCCCA
The DNA here is from genome assembly GCA_037127475.1 of Arma custos. Taxonomy (NCBI): domain Eukaryota; kingdom Metazoa; phylum Arthropoda; class Insecta; order Hemiptera; family Pentatomidae; genus Arma; species Arma custos. The sequence goes on from CM073762.1 coordinate 95,273,863, forward strand.
TACAAACTTTTATCCCTTATTGCACGATCCTGAGGGTTCATTTTGCAAATTCTTGAATACAATTATTATTATTTTTTTTAATACACTTTATTAAAATATTATTGCAATCTGCCACTTGTAGTCAATAAATAATAGTGCTAAGTAGCTATACTAACATACAAACAATTATTATTATGTTTAAAAGCCACGCTTACTTATTTTCACATCTCTAACTTAACAGGTTACGGATTTCTCCTGTTTTACACTTTTAGGAGTTTATTTACAAAAAAAAAAAAATTCACTTAATTCTTTATTTTAAATGTAAAGGGTACTTCTAAACTTTTATGGTACTCGCTGAATGAATTTTCAAAAATTCTTTCTTAGTGCGCGTTGTCAGATTTCAAGTCGGTAGCTTATGAGAACTCATTTGATGTAAAAGAAGTTGTATTCGAGTCACCACCCCCCCTAAAAAAGATTTATATACCTATATAAAAATAATGTTACTTTTTTAAAAATATATTGAAAATAATATATTCCTAGGGATTTGAGAATAGTAAACCAAAATTAATGCATTTTTCTTGAATAATAATATTTGACCTTTATATATATATATATATATATATATATATATATATATATATATATATATATATGTATATATATATATATATATATATATATATATATACATATACATTTTTTTTATTTATGGTTCTTTTTAATTATTTAAATATTTTTTTTATTTATAATTTTGAAGAAAAAAGATTATGTCTGGTTCGAATCCCGGCCAAGACATAATCTTTTCACTTCAAAATTATATATATATATATATATATGAGGAAGAAAATGGTCTTTTTTTTTTTTTTTCTTCAAACAACGAAAACCACCAAACGGACTTCCGTTCAATTAACATTCATTGAAACTATTCTTTGACTGCGAATTTTAATCTTTATATTCTTCGCGGTTCTGAATCAAACGTTAAATACAACAAAGTATTGGAAGGTTTAAACTTAGTCATTCTAAGTTCCAGAAGCAGGAAATGGAAAAGATGGTATGGAATAAATTATTTAACTGGAAAAAACAACCTGTGCCATTAAAATCCGAAGGAAGTGTTGTGGTAAGAAGCATCCTCCCTCAACCACCAGGTTATCATTTTCTTCTTTTCTCCCCCCCCTTCGACACAAGATAAAAATACGATATAGAGGTCGGATTTACCTTAGAAGTATCTTCAAATATGGAGTCGACATTAAGAAACAACATTAAGCCTTTTTAGCATCAATAAATGAAGAATGTTTTCAATAGGTTATCTATACTTCTTCACTTTATGCTGTTGTGAAAGTATTTATATCATATACATTACCTGGAAACATATGTTAACCTCCTATACGGTGAAAGCTGGGTACCATTAGATAAGGACTTGAGCTGAGGTACTACGCCGGAATTTAGGAAAGTAGCGGGCTGAACTATGAAGGATCGAATCAGGAATGAGAGGACTAGAGAGGATCCTGGGGTTGTCTCTCCAAAGGATATCATTCAAAAGAGACATCTTGGATGGTTTGGAAATCTCAGCCGAATGAGTGAGGACCGGGACAAAAGAAAATACTTCGAAGCCAGACCGACGGAAAAAACATCCTAGAAGGAGATCCAGAACTCAATGCGTGACTACAGCTCCAGTATGGGATAGAAGAGAGGAAAATATAGAGAAGATGTGGAAGATTAGTTTGCCAGGACAGAGGCACCTCCACGCTTAAAGGCACAAAGGAGGAAGAGATGAAGAAGAAGTAGGAAATAGTTGATATAATTATAATTGCATAATGAAATGTAATTACTAAAACTGAGGAAAGTGCTGATGATAACCTTTGAAAATAGCTCCCTGAGTTCATCATTTTATGATTATTGTACATTATTATAAACATTCTCCTAATTACTATTAAGGTTTTCTTACTCCTCATGCAATATTCTGAACATTAATATAAAAAATCTGGGAATACATATATCAAATATTTTATTCATTTTCATATCCTAAATGATAAGTGATCTGATTTGATATTCTTAATTCTTAATTGTTTTATTATCGATGAATAATGATATACAATTAAGTATATTACTCTTCATTCATAATAAGAATTCATAGTTGAAAAAACACACATTATTTTTTATTAGTGAAGAGCAACCAATAAGTTTATAATTGTTTATTTACAAAAAATTCGATAATTTATTCGAAATTCGTAATAATGATTGTCCATAACTGATTCATAAGTTGACGTCATTGTGATAAAAACAAATAGTATTTTTGTTTAAGTAACAAATTCAATTTTTCGTGTTAGAAGAGTGTCATAGAACACCAGCAAAATATCCAGCCTAATTTTATTATTTGTCGTTTAATTTAAATAGTTAAATTGTTGATATTTCAGTCATTTGTTTTCACACACGCATGCATGTAAATAATAGTTTAATAATAAAGTTCTATTTTCTTCAACTTCCTCGTGAATACCCTTGACTAGTAGTGATAATATAGTTGGCAAACTAAATACTCATCTGTCAAGGCAAATGCTAGAGGTGATAATCTAGAAATTGTTCTTTCTTCAAATCGTTACAGCAATGATGTAATATTTTTTCCTATTGGCGCATGGCCACGTTTAAATGTTCACATTATATTTTTCTTTAATAGGTGAGTACAAGTCGTCTTTATCTTTAGAATATAAGAGTTAAACTATGCGTCGAGAGCTTTTCGTGTGTGGTTTACCTGTTATGTTAAAATATTCAAAACAGGAAAATTTTACTGTACATTATTCTCAGTTTTACCCGACTCATTAATTCAAAACCGACTTATTTGTTGGCGTAATAAAATGCACTGGTCATTGAACATGCATTCAAATCTCTTTCCCACGCATACAATGTAGATTAACACTGAATATTTTTGTAATTTATGCAATAAAATGTTGTGAATTGCATACAAAGTGAATTGCGTTTGAATAGCAACAAAGATATTTGAAATAATTGTATTTAAATAACAATCAAGTATAATTTGTTATTTTGAGGCATGCTTAATTAAATATTTTTTTATTAGCCAAAATTCGTTGATTATAAAAAAAATCATTGCAATATAATCATAAATACCTGGTGTGTCGGTGTGTGAATTCTACTACTAAAAATTATAGACTAAAACCGAATATGTCGATGTTATATGTAACATCACAAATGGACTTATCAGTTATTACATATAACATTCCCACTGTTAGAGGAATATCTTGAGTCAAGGCCTACTTATACTATTTTTGTATTTGTTGTTCAACGAAATTTATTGATTATTATTATATTTTTTTTATTGAAATAATATGACATACAAATGAAAAAACAAATAGATAAATTATTATTAAAGGCAGCTAACAAACTAAGTGCAATCAAGTTTTATTTTTTCTGTATTGCTGGTCTCTTCTGGTACTATTTTTAGTATACAATTGTACTGATGGATTGAATTGGTCAGGGGGTGCAGTCAAAGATAACACAAAATAAGCAGATCTTATTTTTTAATTGTGCCAATGTTTCGGCCTAAGATGTAGTCCATCTTCAGTACAAATAGTGGGTGTGGTGACTTATCAAACTAACACTTGATAGTGTGAAACTAACCACCCCCACCCCCAACTGACCAATTTAATCCATCAATAGAATTATCTAGTCAACTATTTTGCACTCAAATATTATACAATTTAACCATTGACTTATTGTCCATTGTTTTTTTTTTTGTATTTTTATAAACCCAGAGAAAAAACATTGACTTATTAAAATTCAATTTCTTAGACTAAAATTTGTAATTTTGATCAGTAGATAAACCAAATGCAATAGTAAACTTTTGAAAATATGAATAAAATAAGAAGTTTATTTGTATGAGCAATGGTTGTAAAAAAAAATTAAACTAGGCAAATTTTGATTTATTTCGTAGTTTTTTTTATTTCTTTCTAGAGATATTTTCAAAGCAGATTTTGGCATATAGTCTGCTGACCCAAAACTTTACAAGGCGACAGTAATTTGTCAATTGGGAAAAGTATGCCACCACAGAGCGCCTTCGGAATGTACTGCACCATAGCTCACTGCAGATTTCTTTTCTGACAGTTGGGGAACAGCAACTCAGCAATCAAGCCAAACTTCAATCAATAACCGAACGGCGGACATGACGATTGTAATATTTGAGTCAGTGTTTTAGGCGTGGAGAGCCCGAGTGATTGCGCCACTTCACCACAAGCACAAGCACGGAACTGTCGAATCATAGAGTTCCATCCTTACTCATGCGGTGGATGTAGGTTAATGATACTCGAGTACATTCGACCGTTGCTTCAAAGAATTCCGGAACATATTATAAAGTTTCAAATTTAATATTTTATCTTTAATTAATATTTGAAATTGAGATTTTAGGTACCATTGGGGCTCAAACGTCAATTTTGTGAAAGGAGATGGCAATGCTTTTCAACACTATGAAATATTTCTCCTGACAATCACTCCTTCCAGTGCCATGTTAAATCGTTCTTCTTAAAAGAGCATTTACTGCAAAGTGGGTATTATCTCAATTTTTTTAGACTAGAAGCAAAAATATAATAATACTTATAATATAAAGATTATATTTGTGGATTTTTTTTTCTCTTTATATAAACAAGTTTTTACTAATTGCTATCAGTTCCACAGGTTGTCACTTTGCGTTAAGTCCCAAGTTATAATTTTTCATTCGTTTCCTTTTTAATATTCTCGGAAATAAAAATAATCGTGAGATTTAGTATGAAAAATAGAGTATAAATAGAGGAAATTTGTATATTTAGGTAATCATTTCATCAAGAAATAAACGTTTCAACAAACGTTTCGAAGTTTAGATGATGATATATGTTTGTATATATTTTTTGTTTTGTAGGAACTTTGATCACATTTAAAAAAGAAGTCTATAAATGTACCATAAAACTATATATACATATTTATATATATATATATATATATATATATATATATATATATATATATATATATATACACATATTTATAACTATTTTTTATTTTAATTATCTTGTTTTTGTAACTGGAGTACATCTTTCTTAGTCAATCATTCACGTGAGTAAATTAAAACCTTTTTCCAGTCATATATTATTTTTCTTTATTTTAAAAACGTTTCAACAATTTCATGTCATTTTTAATTTACATTATTTTTAAGTCCTTTAACATTATTTAATTTTAAAAATATTCTCTAAAAATTTTTTATATAATTTTGTACATTTTCAACCTTTTTGGTTGATTGTCATATAATTTAAAACAAAGCTTAGAGTTATAGTGTATTCCATGGTCAATAACTATTTTTCCGGAAAAACGGATTTTCTTAGGAGAGGGAGTCGTGCGAACTCGGATTCCGAAACGCACAAATCCCTTCAATCATAATCCACAAATCACAAATCCAGACATCATAATTCTGAATTGTAGCAAAGCAGTGGGTCTAAATGAATTATATTTAGCTATTACATAATTATTCTTATAATTAGTCCCAGAGAGGTTTAATAATATCATCTAATCATTTTAATTTTTAAAAAATCTATAAAACCCACAACCCTTAACCTACCTCTTGCTGCTTTTATTCTTGATCCCCTCTTCAGGTGAGCAATTCCTCCAAGCAGGAAATTCCTCCATGTCCCACCGATCTGATGTGACTGTGGCCAACGATAGCATCCGCAAGTTCTTGAATAGCATGTCCATTAATAACTCTAAGAATACATTTCTCTTCTCAAACTTTTTTTTGACATATATAAATTTCTCCTATAAGCACATCGATATCTGCTCCGCAGATTGTCGCTTCGAGTTGAGTAACAACAAATTTTAACTGTTCGTTTCTTTTTCATTTTCCAAAAATACAAGTGATAGTGAGCTTTACTGCGGAAAAGAGAATGTAACTGTAGGAAATGTTTATACTGCGGTATTCACGTAGGCTTCCACGGTCTGCGGTATTGTCCATATGTTCTTTTTCCGGGATGGACCGTGTGATGTTGGTTTTGTTTGCCAAGCTTTCGCTCATCGTGTTGTGAGCTTCCTCAGGGCTAGTCAGTAAATGAAGAGCGGATGGTAGAGTCAGGGTGTATATACCTTAGGGGTGGGGGGTGGTCTCGGTCGAAGTCTGCCTTCCCATTGGCTCGCTTGTGTCGAGTCCGTGGGCTGTGTTGTGTTCGGGTGGGTTCGTGTGTGTTCGGAATTGTCGGATGTGTTTGGATGATAGGTTGATGTGTTGGTCTTTTGTTTTATGGCAGGATACCAGTTTTTGCTAAGTTTGTAACCGTCTTCCTTATTGAAATTATTGGGTTCTTTAATAATTTCAATGGCCTCTCTTATGGTGCGGAGGTGATAATTATTTTCTTTAGCCAGTGTGGTTGTGTTTTCGAAAGGTATGTGGTGGTTGGTGTTGTAGAAGTGTTCTGCTACAGCCGATTTTTCCGTCTTGAAGTTTTTGACACTAGATATGTGTTCTTTTAACCGTCTTTCGATGGTCCTACCGGTTTGTCCAATGTAGACCTTGCCACAGGAACAGGGTATGCTATAGATGCCTGGGGTACGTAGTCCTAATTTGTCTTTGGGTTTCGGTAGGATGTGAGCTATTGTTTTGTCTGTGGAGAATGTGGTCTTGATGTCATGGTTGTTTAGAATCCTGGCGATCTTTTCTGAGGTACCTTTGATGTAAGGAATGGTTGTCTGGGTTTTGGGTTCGTTATCGGTTTCTTTATTGTCTTGTTTTTTGAGTTTTCTCTAGCGTTCTACCCGTTTAATAGTTTCTTTGTCGTATCCGTTTTTCAGGAAGGCTGTTCTCAAGTGCCTCTTCTCTTTAGGGAGCTGTGACGGTTCAGCTATCATTTCAGCTCTGTTGAGTAGAGTGTTGATGATTCCTTCCTTCTGAGACGGATGGTGGTGTGATGTGGCATGGAGGTATCTGTCTGTATGTGTAGGTTTACGGTAGACGGTGTGTCCAAGATGGCTTCCTTTCTTCTCGACCAGGACATCCAGGAAGGGAAGTTTCCCATCCTTCTCCAGCTCCATGGTGAATAGTATGTTAGGGTGGATGCTGTTTAGGTGGAGTAAGAATCTGTCCAGTGCATCTTTTCCGTGCTTCCAGATGGCGAAGGTGTCGTCCACGTATCTGAACCAATATTCAGGTTTTTGGGTTGCGGTGGAGAGTGCCTTCTGTTCGAAGTGTTCCATGTACAGGTCCGCTGTCGGTGAGCTCAATAAAGAACTGGTATCCTGCCATAAAACAAAAGACCAACACATCAACCTATCATCCAAACACATCCGACAATTCCGAACACACACGAACCCACCCGAACACAACACAACCCACGGACTCGACACAAGCGAGCCAATGGGAAGACAGACTTCGACCGAGACCACCCCCCACCCCTAAGGTATATACACCCTGACTCTACCATCCGCTCTTCATTTACTGACTAGCCCTGAGGAAGCTCACAACACGATGAGCGAAAGCTTGGCAAACAAAACCAACATCACACGGTCCATCCCGGAAAAAGAACATATGGACTATACTGCGGTAATCATTTCATCTAGAAATCAAAGCTTCAACTAACATTTCTGAAGTATAGACGATATATGTTTGTTGAAACATTCATTTCTAGATGAAATTACCCAAAAATACATATTTCCATACTTAAAATTTCTTTTCGAAAGTAAAGCTCTTGATAACTTATATTTTTGAAAAATGTTAAAAGAGAAACGAATGAAAATTTAAAACTTGTGACTCACTCAGAAGCGAAAACTTACGGAACGATTATCACTATATCTTGTAGCATTAGGTTTCTCAATAAATTTATTGACATTTTTCAATTTAAAAAACTATTAATACTTAATTCTTATAAAATATTGGTTTCCTAAACATATCAAAGGGCTTTAAAAAGAGGGTGTTTAAAGGATTAAAAAGTATCGAGACCAATTTATCGAAATATCGATAGCTTTATATATTTATTTAAAGTGTGATATAGTATATTAGTGATATATAAACGAATAATTATATCAATATTCAAATCCCTAATGTATACCTGAAAATTTTGACTAGTTTTACCACCTGTACCACAACAACCCATGAAGGGTATTGGACTCAACAAGTGATAGAAACTGTACTGTTTCTAGGAAAACAGTTGTGCAAAGAGGGGATTTGTCCTGGATCACACTCAACCGCCGGGTTTTTACCCCGATTGAGGGTACCCACTTTATTGAGGCTGGGTTAGCTCCAGAAGTGTCTTCTGATTTCATAGTGTTAGCATGATGGGCCTACTAGATGGTTGGTTTCTAAATCGGGGTCCATCTTTAACAAAACTGCTAAACTATATAACAATATAAAACAGTTGGTTGTACTTGGTTGGTATACATTTTTTTTTAATTTTTTAAAGATTGTTTTGAATAGAAAGATTCTATCCTGATATCTTCATCATTCTTTCATTATGGCATGTCGAAATATTACAGAAAATAAGATTGCATTGATTTATGATTAGTGTTATAAATCCCTGGATCAGTTATATCTAATTGATAACTGTTCTTAATTGATAACTATAGAATTATTGAAATAATCCTATAAGATTATGATGTACTAATAACTTGCCGTCCTTCAGAAGGGACATACAATGGAGGAATCTGTGTGGTTTCAGATCCTCATTTAAGATCCCTATCCAAATTATACCAAGATAAACAAAATTAGCACTCCAGTTGTCGCATCACTTGATTAGCCATAGCAGCTATAAGTGGCATTAAATTAATAAAAATTAATGCCATTCTTAAATAAATTCACTGCTCATTACAAAATCTTCGTGTTTATGTGTCAATGTTTTATCCTGAATTAAACTTGCTCAAAAATCTCTAGATTATATTTTTCTTTTTTTAAAAATATATAGATGTATCCGTATTGATAAGGATAATTGTATTGATTGATTTGTATGTATTATTTGACGTATTAAGTATAAAGTTTAATACTTGTCTCTTTAAGAGATAGAATTAGGTTGTATTGTTAGATTGTATTTTTCCCCGACGAACCTTTGTGCCTTGGCGGGATGAGTATGTATTGCTTATTAACGATTTGTATTCAAATATATGAGTATGTAAAAATGGATGAACTTGCTAAACGAATGGACGAGATCCAACAAGATAATCAGGGGTTACGTGAGAAAAATCAGAAATTGGTGGAACAAAATGTAGAATTAAAAAATCAAATTGTAGAATTAAAAGCATTAATGGACGACAGTTTAAAGAAAATGTTTGAGCAATTAAAGAATTTAGTTTTACCCCAGGGCGTCGGTAATCAATCTTGTGGTTCGGGCGAAATTAACGCGAGTAATCAAGAGAGAGCGGAGGATAATAACGAATTAGGGGATAGTACAAGCCGAATGAACACCACTTTGAATTTTTTGGGATAGACGGATTCAAAATTACCCAGTCATTTAGAGAATGCGGTCCGGGAGCTTCCGGTGTTGAAGACACATAATCCAACGAGTTTGTTAAATTTTATTGAGGCCCTTTATGACTTAAATCAGTTAGCCCCGAACCATTTTTCTAAGGTCTTCGAGAGAATTGCTTATGTACAAAAAAGCTCCGTATTAAAGGAATTTCTGAGAAATAAGATTATTGACTACGACGCGATACGGGAGCGATTATTTCAAAGATTTTCAAGTCCCAAAACTAGATTACAATATAAAATTGAGTACATTTTTCGTACACAGGAGGAAAATGAAAGCTTCAGGGAATTCGCCGATTCGATTTTAAAGTTCGGAGTGATAATCAAGGGTATTGAGACTAACGAATTAACTGATATTATTTTAGAGGGGGTATCGGACTAAGTACGTCGATATTTTAGTTTTAGTGAGGCACCGTGGAATTTAAAGGAGTTGGATAATTTAATCAATAGGGTTGAACAATCGATGATTCACAATTTAAGGGCGACATCTATGGAGAATATTCCCCAATTCTTGAACCGGCGAACAAATAGAAATGTTAGATTTGACGAAAATATTATTATTTTCCAAGCGCCCATCCAATTATTATTTGGAAAATAGATATCAACCTAGACCGCGTAATCCCCATTATAATCCTGACCGGGCCTTTCCTAGGAGTAGATTTAATGCGTTTACTCATAATAAGACTAAGAACTATGGCTCCGATCGGCGAGATAATAATAATTTTAATAAATATAGTAGAAATCGTAATTATGGAAATAGTAGAAACGATAATAATAATCATCGATATGGACGTAATAAAAATCATAATAATTATAATAACGGGCGCGATAGATACAATAATAATAATTATAACAAGGGGTATAGTAATAATTATAACAAGGGGCGTAATAATAATAATGATAACAAATCGAACCCTTGGAAAGAAAAATATAATAATTTATTGGCGGAGGTAAAATCTAAAGCGGCCCCCCCCCAATTTTACGTAATACCGCCCGATAAATTAATGATCGCGGAAAGTCCTACAGCGAATACTGTTAGTAATTAATCTACGTCTAAAAATTTAAAAAACTAGAACCGGGCCTGTTTAATGTTTACATAAGACTACAATAATAATAAAAAATTTGTCGTCGTAAATTATTGATAAAGATTATGAAAAATTAATGTATAAATTAAAAATAAATTAATTAGAAATTTTGATGTATTCCTACGAGTTAATAATAATTACAGTGAAGGAGATTTCATCAATGCGAAATTATCCTATAAATATTCGGTCCCCTATAGAATCACAAGATGGATTGTCGACGTCTCCTACGAGGTGGCCAATGAGTCGGATGAAAATGATATTAGGATGGCCCATGTGTCCCAATTAAAGAAAATTAGAGATTAATAGGAAATATATATATACATGTTGTTTTGTTTTTTTAATATGAGGAAATGAAAATTTTAAGAAAAAATTTAAATAAATAAAAGAATCTAATACAAGTCTGTTACCCTTGCATGTCCTAAGGCAGCAAGTATATTTGTAAAATGAAGGATGTTTATGCTTAGTTGAAAGTAAATATTATCTATAGAGAGATTAGAGATGACCTTGAACTTGGCCTACTAGTATATTAGTATCATATTAAAGTCATGTTGTAATGGAAGTAGAATATTTTTAATTTGAAATTGATTCTGTTTTTTGAGTTTCAGATTTTTTATATTTTTTATATTATATTTTATATATATATATATATATATATATATATATATATATATATATATATATATATATATTTATATATATATATATATATATATTTATATATATAATGTATTGTAAGAAGATTATGATACAAGATGAGAGATTATTATTTTGGTTTAATTTGAGAGAAGTATTATATATATTTTTATTTTGTAACCTTGAGTTATTTTTATTGATTTCCTATATATATATAATTGATTTTGTTTAAAGAAGTAATATGTATGTATATATGTTATATGAAAAGAATTTGTGATTTATGTCCGTAAAGTGTTGTAAATTTGTGTTGGGTAACTGAGTAAATAAATATGATAATGGCCAAGTTTCTTCGAAATATTATACGTGTATTTAAGTATTTTATGGATATGTAATATATGATATTATTAGCACATGTTTATGTATTGGTATAGGAAAAAATTGAATTAATTAATTGATATTATGATTATATACAATGTATTGTACAAATAATTGAAGATGTTTGCGGGCATCTTATATTGTCTAAGGACATAAATTATCAAAGTTTATATTCCAGATCGAGAAAATTGTTCGAGTTATGTTACAGAGAACACTGCAATTCCGAGCAGCACCTCGTTAAACTGCATTCCTGTGATCTTCACTCCAGAGATCACGAGCAGCATTCCTGAGATCTTCCAGAGATCTTCAAGCTACATCTCAAAAAAGAAAACTGCGATCCAGAGAACATCGAGACTGGACATCAGTGAACAACACTTCCCATCAAGAAGATACAAGTATTTTAAAATTATTTTGTATTTGTAAAAATTCAGTATACCTGCTAAATATCTTCAATAATATAATGGAAACGGAAGAAATTCCGATCTTATGGTCTAAATCAAAACTAATTCTACTACACAAAAAGGGGAACAAAAAAGATGTAGATAATTACCGAGGTATATCCCTGATCAACAATGTCACAAAACTATTCACAGCTATTTTGGCTTATAGATTACAGGATTGGGCTGAAAGTGAAAAACTGATCCCCGAAGAACAGGCAGGGCTTAGAACGGGAAGAGGATGTGTCGAGCACATTTTTTCGCTTATGGCATTGATTGGCATTAATCTACGTAATAAGGGGAGTTATGTTTTTGCTACATTTATTGATTTCAAAAAGGCATTTGATTCCATAAACCACCCCCTTCTCTGGCAAAAACTATTCGACATTGGTATCAGTGGTAAAATAATAAGATTACTGAAAGCCCTCTACGACAATGCAATAATGCGAATTCAAATCGGCGGCAAATTATCCGAGGAGATAGGTATTAGTTCCGGTCTCTTACAAGGGGAGAGTCTCATTCCAACCCTCTTTATCTTATTTCTGTCGGATATAATTACGTTTTTCCAAAATAATGGTGCCAAAGGAGTCCCCTATGATGATAAAAACGAAGTTAAAATGCTCCTATTAGCCGACGATATAGTACTATTAAATACTTCATGGCATGATACTCATAGAAACCTAGAATTAATGGAATTATATTGCGTTCAAAATTCTTTAATTTTAAATCCTGAAAAATCTAAAACATTAGTGTTGCATAAATCTCCCAAAATAAAAAAACTAAAGCCACTATTTTGGAATGCTAAAATACTGGAATATACAAAATCTTACACCTATTTAGGAGTCCCATTTTCATCCTCCGGAAGGTTCTTTCTAGCATCTGAGTATTTTATTGAAAAATCTAATGTAGCAGGTGCAAAGTGAGAGACATTCTCAGAAGAGGTAAAAGTGGTGCATGGGAGACAAAAATGACACTCTTTGATTCTATGGTATCCTCAACGCTCCTTTATGCTGCAGAAATTTGGAGTTTAAACTATTATACAAACATAGAAGTAGCTCAATTAAAATTCTTAAAATACCTATATTATTGGCCGAAATGCACTCCAAATTATATTGTACGTCTAGAAATAGGTCGTAACCCACTTATCGTAACAATCCTAAAGAAAATTGTTAACTTCTGCCTAAAAATACTGTCTATCCCTGATTATAGATTACCCCGTAAATGTTTCGATAAGCTTGTGGAGCTAGATAAGAAAAAACAGGACTTGACTTTTAACTGGATCTCACAACTTAAAATGGTAGCTACAACCCATCATATTGAAGAATATTTTGCAGATTTTCATAACCCCAATGTTTTATTAGCTAATAAACATGCTATTCTTGAAAAAGTAACAAATCATTTACTGTCGAAGGATATTGATAGAGCTCTTAACTCAAATTACAATCCAATATACAGAACTATTTGCACCTATACCAACCCTGAACCTGAAAGCTATTTAAAATTTAAGATAAACATAGAAAAATTAAGAACCGTGAGTCAAATAAGAATTTCAAACCCTGAATGCCTGAAAATATTTTATAGGAACAACACCTGTGTTCTCAGAACTGATGAAAAATGTCAGTGGTGCCATGGGACCATATTCAATACTTTGAAGCATATAATATTGCATTGTAAATTTTTTGTTAACACACGGAAACAATTTCTGCAAAAATATATTGTCCAACATGACGATGAATTATCACTTCAAAATTTACTCACTATGAACAGCGTGGAAAAATTAAACATTTTTTTCTATCTTCAGTTTATATGTAAAAATTCGGAATCCGGGCTTTAATTGTGGTTTATGGTTTCGGGTACTTCTACAATACCTTGATTGTAATGTATAGAAAGAATAAGATAACTGTTACAATAAAGTATCAGCGGGTTAGTACCTAAATACTTTAATTCCATTGTATTTTATTTATCTATTTCCTTAGGTATATGCCTTATTTGCGTTATTTGTTTGGAATATTGTTATTCTTTTGTTATAATTGATACTGTTCTGTTCTGACTAAAAAATTTTGTTTATTTATTTATTAAACGAGTGTTGATTATTTAATTATTGTAAAATATTTACATATTGTAGATATTATATAACTGTAAATAAAAATAACTGTAATTAAGTGACGATATACTAATTACTAAAAATTAACACTAAGTGGGCCAGACTCAATGGCTACAATATTATACATTAAAGCTAATAAAGAAGATGTATATATATATATATATATATATATATATATATATATATATATATATATATATATATATATATATATATATAAATTCAGTAATTAATATGGGGAAAGTTGAAAATAATTTTTATTATTAATAATTAATAAAAGTAGAAAATTGTGAAAAATTTTTTTTGGGGGGAAATTGATTGAAAATAATATGTGAATTTCTTTTTAAAAAAAGATGATAAACAAATTAAATTATAAGAGAGTCCTCATAAAATAAAATAAAAAAAAAAGAGAGAAAAATAATAAAATATGAGACAGAAGTTTTTTTCCACATGTATTTAAATTGATCAAAGACCATAATGGGAGCATACTCTCGGAGACGGAAGGAATCCTCGACAGATGGAAAACCCACTTTGAAGAACTCTTTAAGAAAGAGGAATATGCGGTCCCTCAAATTATTGCCAATGGTAACACAAGCCAGGAGTCAATAGAAGAAGAAGAGATAGCCGATGCCATTGAGAAAATGAAGGTTGAAAAAGGTCCAGGAAGATATGGCATTGCCCCAGAGTTTATCAAATTCGGTGGCCAAGAACTGGTGAAGGCCCTTCAAGGGCTATTTCAAGAAATATGGGATTCCGGGAGAGTACCAGAGGATTGGAACTTCAGTGTAATTATTCCGATACATAAGAAGGGCAACACTACAGAATGTAAAAACTATAGGCCGATTAGTCTACTCTCTGTCGTATATAAGATATACACATGCATTCTCGAAAAGAGACTACGGCGAATCGTGGAGAAACAGCTCGAACCGGAGCAAGCTGGATTTAGACCTGGTAGACAGACGCAGGACCATATTTTTGTTCTTAGAAAAGTATTAGAGGGAGCATGGGACCGAGACAAAGACATTTTCCTAGCCTTTCTTGACTTGAAGGCTGCTTTCGACTCTGTTCCACACCAGGAGATATGGAATGCTTTGGTAAATAAAAACGTCCCAGGGGATCTTATCAATGCAATAAAAGCAATTTATAAAAATGCAAAAGGGGTAGTTCGGATCAATGGGAGAGAGACCGATGCATTCCACATGGATAAAGGAGTTAGGCAGGGTGATAGCCTCAGCCCCCTACTATTCATAGTTTTTATGGATGAGATCCATAAAATATGTAAGAGAAGAACATCACCAACCCTAATTGGTAGATGGAATATGCGTCCTGTCGTCGTCCAGAGCCTTCTCTACGCTGATGGCATTGTTCTTCAGGCGGACTCTAAGGGAAGCTGCAGCAAGCCCTTGTGGAATGGAAAGAGGAGCTCCAACGTAAGGGAATGGCAATAAATATTGCCGAAAGCAAAGTTCTTGTTATATCTAGGCAGGAACAGGAAGATGTGCGTTTGCAATGCAACGGTGAAGTTCTCGAAGTGGTGGACCACTTTCCCTACTTAGGAACCATCATTAGCAGGTCTGGTAAAGTTGACCAAGAAGTAAGTAATAGAATCAATAAAGCGAATCAGATATATTACCAGATCTGTAATAGCATAGTTGGCCACCGAAATGTAGGGAAGGCGACGAAACTACATATATTTAAAGCAATATACCTCCCAACACTTACATATGGGAGTGAAAGTTGGGTCATGCTTGACAAGCACATCAGCCGGACAACAGGAGCTGAAATGAGGTACCTTCGCAGAATGGTCTGTAAAACAAAGAGGGACCGAGTGCGGAATACAAACATAAGGGATCAGCTGCAGGTAACAGAACTGAAGACCTCCATTGAAAAAAGACAGCTCAAATGGTTCGGCCATGTCTGTCGCATGGACGAAGAATGGCTTCCTAGAAAGGTTATGGCCCAATAGGCAAAAGACCCCGTGGACGCCCGAGAATCCTCTATGAGGATTATGTCCAAAGAATATGAGGAAAAAGAGGTAAAACCCTGGCTCAGATGAAGAGGAGTTGTCGGGACCGGGAGGAATGGCTCCATTGGATTGAGGCCCCTCTGAATGGCACAAAAGAGGTAGTGAAAGAAGAAGAAGAAATATTTAAATTGATTTTTGGCTTTGACAAAAGCAAGATCAACTTATATAGATGTTTTTTTTGTTTCAGTAGTAAAAAAAAAAATAACTAACTATTAAATATTAATTAAAATAAAGAAAATAAAAAGATAGCAATGGAATAGAGGACTGAATAATATAATTAGTGGAAGTTTTGAATGATGTTAAATTGAATTTATGAGTATTTTGAATTTGAAATTAATTCGGTTGTCTACGAGTATTGATTATAATTTGGTGAACGGATACTTTATACTATTGAAATAAGCTTCGAGTTAACTATAGAGCCCTTCTATTGTAAAGAAAAATTTTGATGATGGATTTTCAATTCAGTAGTGAATTCATATGCATCTTCGTGTTAAAAATGTGCAAGTAGTCTCTAGATTTAAGATAATGTTACGGGCGTACAAAGGAAGGCGGAAGCGGGGGATTAGCGGCTTAACTCCGTCAGCGGGAGACGTTTAAATAGGATTAGGACTGTTCTAGATCGTCTTCTTTTGTCGGAAAAGGATTAAGAAGATTCCGGAATTGTCTGGCCCTTTCGTGTTCTAGAATGTTCGGCCTAGCCTCTTTAAATACTTCCCCTCAACTCGAGGCAGTCAGTCTTAGCCTGAGAGTAGACCACGCAAGATCTGTGATAAGTGAGTGTTAGTGTGATAAACTAGTCAGTGTTGAACCGGCCCGTGTAGTAAGTGTATCAGTGAACTGTGACAGTCTCGCGAGTGTAATAAACTGTTTCTGTTTGTTACTGTGTGTCAGTTTGTCATACTTGGAGAATCTTACGGTCGGTGGACTAGTGAACTGTAAGTGTTAATTATTAGTTATAAATTGTAGTGTAATATATTCATAGAAACTATTGCAACTAGTTAAGCTATCTAGAATTAGTAATATCTAATATTATTGTAATAATTAAATAGGAGTTAGGCCTAGATTATAACATTTAGAATATTGTCATTATAAATTTATATTAGTTTAATAATTTAATTGTTAATACTTTACTTGTATCCTTTTTATCACTGTTGTTAATAAATATTAGTATCTTTAATTAAGGAATTGTTTAATTCATTTTTAGTACCCAGTAGCCCGTAACAAATTGGTGTCAGGTGTGGGGTTATTGTGTATTTGCTATTATTTTGCATTTTGTCTTGAATTTTGTAATTATTGGGCTACTGTATGAAGAATGGCTTCTAAAAGTGTTAAGTTAATTGATTTAAAAGTTGCGGATTTGAAACGTGAATTGGAGGAACGTGATCTTGATTGTTCCGGAACTAAAAGTGTACTGCAAGAGCGCTTGCGTCAATTTTTTGTAGATTTAGGGGAAAATCCAGATGACGTTCTGTTTGAAACTGATTTAAGCAAGTTGTCTGCAACTTTATGCAATGTAGATTATAAGCTAGGTAATTTACAAAATGAGTTAAGCAATGTAGAAAATAAGCTAGGTAATGAATTAGGCAATGTTAAAAATGAATTAGGTACTGTAAAAAGTGATTTATTGGATACATTAGAGTCTAAGTTGGGCACATTAGAGACTAAGTTAATGGAAAATGTAGAGAATAAGTTAGCTAATGTAGATAATAAGTTAGCCGATGTAAATAATAAAGTAGCTAATGTAGAATCTAGGTTAGGAGAAGAGCTGAATTCAATTAAAGACGAACTTAGGCTAAGAGTCGAAGCTCTCGAGGGACGTATGAGCAACCCACCGACGAACGACACCGATTGTTCCACAGAGGGCAGCTTTCATAGGACCATTATGCCCGCCAACGCTGGAACGTCACCAAATCACAACACTATTCCAGTATTCGACGGAAAGACGCCGTGGGAGGACTACATGACTCTCTTCGAGACTGCGGCTTCAATCCACGGGTGGTCAAAAGAGACCCAAGCTTCAGCGTTGTGCCTGGCCTTGCGTGGAGACGCCTTGGGAGTACTGCAAGGGATGCCCATGACAGAGCGGTCTAACTACGGGGAACTGGTTAGAAGACTGGAGATGCGTTTCGGCCACCGCCACATGGACCAGCTATATCGCTCACAGCTGAGAAGCAGGATCCAGAAGACCAACGAAACGCTACAGGAATTTGAAGCAGACATTGCACGGCTGGTGAGGAATGCTTACCCATCGGTCACCGATGATGTCTACGAGAGCCTGGCTGTCGACAACTTCCTGGATGGACTTCGGGACCCTGAGACGCAACAGGCAGTGAAGCTCGCCCGGCCAAAAACATTGGGAGACGCATTAACTCAGGCCATGGAGTTCGAGGCTGTCAGGCAGTCAGTACGGGGCCATGCGCGAGTTCGAGCAGTTGAAGAGGAGCCTACTGTGGTCCCCAGCGTCGAAGACATTCTGACAAAGGTTTTGGAGGCTCTCAGGACCCGTAAGAAGGAGATAGGTTGTTGGAGCTGCGGCCAACTTGGACACCCTAGAAGCAAGTGTCCATCCAAGAAGCAAGAAAAACCACAGGAACGAAGTAGGGTTGATGGGGAGGAACAACTATCAGCCCGCTACGTCAGAGGCCCGAGGAAGACCAGTAGAGTTGCGTCTTTAGGGAGCAGGACGAACAGCTTCTACGTTGATGGGAAGGTGAACGGGCAGCTGCGAAGTCTGCTACTGGATACCGGCGCAACCATGACTATCTTGAACTGGAAGACAGCTCCGGCTGATAAGATCTTACCAACGACTTGGACATTACGGACTGCCACAGGAGAGCCAGCCAAGGTCTACGGGGAGACAGTTGCCACCTTCATCATCGGGGGTCAACATCTGAAGCACCGCGCTCTCGTGGCAGATATTGATGAAGATGTCATATTGGGCGCGGACTTGATGATCGCATACGGGATCACGCTGGATATGGCGAGAGGGGTGATGACGATGGGAGACGAAGAAGTCATCCTTCGGCAGGGAAAGGACATCTACTTACGAGTGCGCCTACTAGAAGACACCACTTTACCTGCACGGAGCCAAATCATAACGCATGGGACGATCGAAGGACACCTACCTGAGGGTCAATGTTTGCTAATTGAACCTGGAAGGCAAGAAGAACAGGAGATCGGACGCGGCGTAATGGTTGCAAGGTCTCTCATCAAGGTCGGACGTACCACTCCGATTCGGCTAATGAACCTGAACAGCTTCCCAGTAACGCTGAACAAAGGAACACCGATAGGGGAATGTACAACCGCTACCTCAGTGGTTCGTCAGCTGCACCGTCATGCCACCGAGCTGTGAGGACTGCCGGAAGAACTAACAGGATTTGTGGACGAATCATGCCGGGAACTCTCGCCTGGACAGAGCGAGGAAGTGAAAAAGATGATTATCCGATGGCAGGACGTTTTCGAGATCAGCCCAGGGCCACGCGGTAGAACGGATATCGTCCAGCACAGGATTGACACCGGGGATGCTAAGCCCATCCGACAGGTCCCGCGGAGGCTGCCGTTAGCCAAACGGGAGGACGCTGAGAAGATCATCAAGGAGATGGCGGCTGATGGTGTCATTGAGCCTTCGAGTAGCCCCTGGATGTCTCCTGTTGTACTGGTGAAAAAGAAGGACGGCACAACGAGATTCTGCGTGGACTACCGCCTTCTGAACAACGTCACCAAGAAAGACAGCTATCCGCTCCCCAGGATTGATGATACGCTGGACACCCTAGAGGGGTGTGAACTTTTCTCTACCTTGGATCTCCGCAGTGGATATTGGCAGGTTGGATTGAAACCTGAAGATAAAGAGAAGACAGCGTTCTCGATTGGGACTGGACTCTGGCAATTTACAGTAATGCCATTCGGACTTTGCAATGCTCCTGCAACATTTGAGAGGCTGATGGAAAGCGTGTTAAGAGGTCTCTCTTGGGAAATTTGCCTGGTATACCTAGATGACATCATTGTGCTGGGAAAGTCCTTCGCTCACCATCTGAACAATCTGGAGAAGGTCTTCGAACGACTGCGTGCAGCGAACCTAAAATTGAACCCGAAGAAGTGTCATCTCTTCCGAAGGCAAGTCAACTACCTGGGGCATGTTGTGTCAGACAACGGAGTTGCCGTTGACCCAGAGAAGATTACAGCGATCACCGAATGGCCAGTACCTCGAGATAAGCACCAAGTAAGAAGTTTTCTCAGCCTCTGCACCTACTACAGGAGGTACGTGAAAGGATTTGCTAACATTGCAAAACCTCTTACCAGGCTTACCGAGGAAAAACGGACGTTCCTTTGGGATCACGAGTGTCAGGCATCCTTTGAGGAGTTGAAGAAGAAATTGAGTAGTGCTCCTATTCTGAGCTATCCCCGTCCCGAGGGCAAGTTCATACTTGATACAGACGCCAGCAACACCGCTATTGGGAGCGTCCTCTCTCAGCTCCAAGATGGAGAAGAAAGGGTCATTGGATATTTCAGTAAAGCGCTCTCAGCTCCGGAACGCAACTACTGTGTCACAAGGAAGGAGCTTCTGGCAGTGGTGAAATCTATAGAGCATTTTCACAAATATCTATACGGCAGAAGATTCCTCCTGAGAACGGACCACGCGGCTCTAATGTGGCTGCTACGATTCAAGTCACCAGAAGGACAAGTGGCGAGGTGGATAGAGCGCCTTCAAGAATATGACTTTGAATCTGTTCATCGTGCTGGAACGAGTCACAGAAATGCGGATGCGCTCTCAAGGAGGCCTTGTGGCGAAGACTGCGGGCATTGTTCTCGACAAGAAGAGAAGCAGGCATCAGTGTTGAGGACAACGGTGGTCATGGACAGTTGGCAGGATGCAGAGGTGTCAAAAGAGCAGGACAAGGACCCGGACTTGAAACAAATGAAGCAGTGGAAACTATCAGGGCAAGGAAGACCAACCTGGCAGGATGTTGCTCCAATGTCGAAGAATGTAAAGACTTACTGGGCCCAATGGGACTCCATTCTAGTGGACAACGGGCTGCTGAAACGGGCATTGGATAACACGGAAGGAGATCAGCGCAGACTTCAGCTCATCGTTCCAAAGAGTATAGTGCCCGAAGTACTCAGGGAACTTCATGACGGAGTATCTGGCGGCCACCTTGGAGTTCACCGTACATTGGAAAAGGTACGTGAACGCTTTTACTGGGCAAACCTTAAGGACGATGTGTTGGACTGGTGCAGGCGTTGTGCGACTTGTGCGGCTTCTAACGGACCCATAAGAAGAAAGAAGGCCCCAATGAGGAAGTACAACGTGGGAGCGCCGTTTAAGAGGATAGCAATTGACATCGCTGGCCCTTTCCCTGTTTTTCTGGAAGGTTTTTAGGTTACCTTCTTTACGGATGAAGGTAACCGGTATATTCTCGTGGCCATTGACTACTTTTCCAAGTGGGTGGAAGCTTACGCCCTTCCGAATCAGGAGGCAGTCACGGTTGCGGACGTACTGGTGAAGCAGCTCGTCAGTAGGTTTGGGGTACCCATGGAACTTCACTCTGACCAGGGACGAAACTTCGAGTCTGCAGTCTTCTCCGGGATGTGCGAAGCACTGGGAATACGGAAGACCAGGACGACACCTCTTCACCCTCAACCCGATGGCATGGTGGAGCGCATGAACAGGACTATGGGTCGATATTTGTCCAAAGTGGTCTCCGACCATCAGCGAGACTGGGACCAGTATCTTCACCTGTTCCTGCTGGCCTACCGCAGTTCAGTCAGTGAGGCAACGGGGCAGACTCCCGCAAATGTGGTATTCGGCAGAGAACTTCGGTTGCCTTGTGATCTGAAATTCGGTTTCAAGCCTGACGAGGAAATTGCCGGAGAGGAGTACGTCACGGATCTACGGAAGCGAATGGATAATATCCACGAGAAGGTTCGCACAAACATCCAGGGGGCAAGTGACAGAATGAAGGAGCGCTACGACATCAGGGCTGAGAAAGGTGGCTACCAACCTGGAGACTTGGTCTGGCTACATGATCCTCGAAGAAGGCGAGGCTACTCACCTAAACTGCAGAACTCCTGGGACGGCCCGTTTGAGATCGTCAAGAGGATCAACGACGTCGTATATAGGATCAGGAAGCAGCCTAAAGGAAAACCCAAGGTAGTCCATTTCAATAGACTGGCGCCGTACAAAGGAGACCATGGCCCGGCAGAAGACCAGCAGGTTAGGTACCTAAACAACGTGGAGACAAATAATGACCCAGTTGCAAATACTAAGGTACCAGGGTTTCGTGGAGTAACTCAGGTAATCTACAGGGATATCTTCTCGTTACCAGTGGAGTATTCTCTGGCCCATTGCGTTGCCGAAGATCTGAGGACTTCTCGAGGGATTGCAACGGTCTTCAGGAAGAAGTTCGGCGGAACTGAGGAGCTGGAACGCCAAGAACTAAGTGTCGGGAAGGCACTCCACCTGCCGCACGAGGGACGACACCTGTTTTACTTGGTTACCAAGCGGGCCACTGATCAGAAGCCAACATATGACGCGCTGCGGCGAAGCCTCGACGACCTTCGGAGTAAGCTTCTGAGACTGCGTGTCACTAAGCTCGCTATTCCGAAGTTGGGCTGTGGATACGACGGCTTGGATTGGAAGATTGTCAGGGACATGATCGAACAGACATTCGCCAACTCTGGAATTGCCATATTGGTGTGCACGTTCAACCCCTGGAAAGAAAGTGCGTCTCCATCAGCAGAAGCTCATAACTGCCCGATTTCTCCGGGCTATGCTCTAGGGCAGAGCACTTTTAAGGAGGGGGCAGTGTTACGGGCGTACAAAGGAAGGCGGAATCGGGGGATTAGCAGCTTAACTCCGTCAGCGGGAGACGTTTAAATAGGATTAGGACTGTTCTAGATCGTCTTCTTTTGTCGGAAAAGGATTAAGAAGATTCCGGAATTGTCTGGCCCTTTCGTGTTCTAGAATGTTCGGCCTAGCCTCTTTAAATACTTCCCCTCAACTCGAGGCAGTCAGTCTTAGCCTGAGAGTAGACCACGCAAGATCTGTGATAAGTGAGTGTTAGTGTGATAAACTAGTCAGTGTTGAACCGGCCCGTGCAGTAAGTGTATCAGTGAACTGTGACAGTCTCGCGAGTGTAATAAACTGTTTCTATTTGTTACTGTGTGTCAGTTTGTCATACTTGGAGAATCTTACGGTCGGTGGACTAGTGAACTGTAAGTGTTAATTATTAGTTATAAATTGTAGTGTAATATATTCATAGAAACTATTGTAACTAGTTAAGCTATCTAGAATTAGTAATATCTAATATTATTGTAATAATTAAATAGGAGTTAGGCCTAGATTATAACATTTAGAATATTGTCATTATAAATTTATATTAGTTTAATAATTTAATTGTTAATACTTTACTTGTATCCTTTTTATCACTTTTGTTAATAAATATTAGTATCTTTAATTAAGGAATTGTTTAATTCATTTTTAGTACCCAGTAGCCCGTAACAATAATTTAAGTACAATTAATTTAGAATAATTTGTGTTTGTGGTTGATATGTATATATAAATCAAATAATAATTAGAAATCACCACATATTACCACTTACACTCCCATACATTTTATTAAATGGGCAGAAATTTTGATGGTTAGTTTCCATAAATTAAGGGTCTCACATTTTACTCCGATGTGCTTGTTCCTGTATTTTGATTGTTGATATGACCTTTGGTCCCTTCAGTGACGTGGAAAGGGTGTGTGGAGTACTTGTGTCCTTTCCTGAAGATGGCACAGGCTAACTGAATGAATGGCAGGCTCATTCATGAGGTTAATCCTGTTGGCCTTATCCTTCTGGGAGATGGTGTCGGTCTATAGATCTTGTGGCCATCTTCCTACCCTTCCTTTGGTAGGCACAGGATACCACGATCCACCCTCGTCCACCCTTGATAGTGACACAATGACTACATGATAAAAAAAAATTTTATGTTGGAATGATATATATACATATTTTTGGTGTGTGTGTGTCTAGCATAGATATAGAATTTATTCTTTATTTATTTATTTATTTTATCGAATTTTAGTTGCCAAATTTATCTTCTTCTTCGTCGCATACGTTCTATCAAAAATTGAAATCATCAATTTTTTTTATTAAGAGGGGAGGTAATGTGGTGACTACATATATTATACATTATTTGATTGAGTGGTGATCCACATATATATATATATATATATATATATATATTATATATATATATTATTTAAATGTATTATGATAGATGACATTAAATGTATAATTAGTTATATAATATGATTTGATTAGATGTATCCGTATTGATAAGGATAATTGTATTGATTGATATGTATGTATTATTTGACGTATTAAGTATAAAGTTTAATACGCGTCTCTTTAAGAGATAGAATTAGGTTGTATTGTTAGATTGTAATTTACCCCGACGCACCTTAGTGCCTTGGCGGGATGAGTATGTATTGCTTATTAACGATTTGTATTCAAATATATGAGTATGTCTTCGTCTAGACCTGCCCTAAAATTTGTGTTCTGATTGGCGGAGAAAAGAGAGGGGGAGGTGCTATGAGATAGAGGGGGAAGCGTTAGTCATTTTGAGGCATTATTATTTGACGGCACTTCCATTCCAGGACTGATTGAAGACGGTTGCCTCCTGCTCTCTTAGATCCCCATATCAAGGCTTGTATTAGAATAATTGAATAATTGTATTAAATATAATAAGTAATTGCATGTCATATTGTTTTATCTGTATATATATAATTATTATATCAATTAGGGGAAAGGGTGATTATAACAGAATACATCAAGTAAATATAATGAAAGATAAATCATGTCTAGAGACAAAGGCAAGCAGAGAAACTGCCCAGTGGTAGTACTCAAATAGATTATATTTAAAATTGAAATAAGATATAGACAATCTTGTGTTATCGGTCAGTTATCTATAATATTAAGAAGCACAATGTGGCACAATATCTGTTTATTAAGTTACATATAAGGTTACACATCACATGATCACACTCGTACTGCGCAACTCGTGGGGATATAACACTCTCCCCCCGCATAAGATGATGCTGGACAATATACATTTGAAATAAAATGTATAAAACATTAATTAATGAAAACAATTAAACTTTTTTTTTTTCTAAAGCTTATAGTTAATAATGAACACTTAATATCTATACCCTGATGTGTTTACTTTTATCACAATGCCTAAGGAGGTCATTATCACATAAGAGATTTATGTCTTAGTCCACTAGTCATCTTTGATGGCGTGAATACAATATGGCCACAAGATTAGTCTTTTAGTCAATACTGGAAGTTCGATATGACTAGAGTCATGGTTAGTAATTATATATATTTACACACACACAAATGTCACTTAATTTTAGTAATACAATTTAGTCATGGAATATTGATTTAAGAAGGGTAAGAGCATTAATAAGAAAATACAAAACTTATACTAAAACAGAAACACTAAAAGCTTATATCTATGGGAAAGGAAGGAGACGAAGTTTGGCGATCACCCTAGGACAGCCCAATCCTCCTCTGCCTTTCCATTATCTCCAGGATTTTCTGAGCTTCATCGAATAGGTACGCTTTATCAGCTCCAAGTAAAGATATGACAGTATCTCTTGCCCAGTGGTCTACCGTCAACACCTTATTATCCCCTTGGGCCCTCAAAAATAGTTCAGCTTGGTGAGGGTCAACATCAGAGTCCTGAGCTCTGTACTTATAGTCCTGGAGAGTAGAACTGTCAGGGTGTTCCATCTTCTCAATAACCCCGGCAATTGTTATAAATCCTGCAAAATCAGAGGTTTTGAACAACTGAAGAGAAGGAAATATCAGTTTCGCAAAAGGAAGGTCGGATACTTGGAACCCTTCGTCGACTAGTTTTGCCTCTAACTCCTCTTTCTCCCTATAGAACTGAAGGAGCTTGGCGGGGAGGCCTCCCGTTTTAACTATTAATCCTCCCTTTACTATAACAGTATTGATGAGGGTATAGGTGGTCATATCGGTATAAGAGACGAGAAGTTTAATGTGAGCCGAGATCATCACTTTCAAATTATCTCCCAGTTTTGAAGTAGCCGCCCTGTATGCAGCCATCCTTAGAATTGGCCTTGCTGCAGCAGAAGCATTTACTTTGGTCCCTCCTCTCTGGTAGTCAAGCATAATATTTGGCGGGGAAAACTGGGTTATCGAAGCCATGAATGACTCGTACCTTCTTTGGATCCATTTCTGGAAGTTCTTCTTATTCATTACTGGACGGCATAGAAGGTACGCGCCAAACACAGCTTGGAAAGCTACTACTTCCCTCTTGACCTGTCTGTTAACTTGAAGTTCCACGTAAGTCTGGCGGAAGGGAGGAGTTACAAGTGCTTTATCATCCAATAATGCTTCCACGAGAGAGTCATCTTGAATCAGATCGGTCAATGGGATCTCAGTCATGTAGTAAAGGCAACTCAAATAATAAGTTGTTAAGATTCTCCCAATCTGATCATCGGAAGTTGTCGAGGCACCATCCACAACTTGGGTTACTCTCATCATTGGATCCGAGTACTCATTGTAGAAAGCTAATATTACTCCAGTGGCAGTTTCTCTTGTTATCGGGGCGTACACAGGTAATTTGCTTTGTTTCTTAAATGATGGCAAGGTCGTCTGTGTTGTCACCGCTGGTGCTGTTGTCACTTGGGGTGTCAACAATGATTGTACCGATTTGATTAGTGTAGCCTGTTGTTGGTTAAATGCGGTTAGAAATGGTTGAAATTGTTTTGGATCCATTTTAATTTTATATTAAATTATTCCTTCTGATTTGACTATAAATTAATCACTTTTAATTAATTAAATTTTTCCAACAATAAAATAGAAATTTCTTATCTAATAATATGTCTTATATTATTTTTATAGAGTATAGATATTTATTGCAATCATTTTGTAGTAGAAAGGTTAACTTGCGTTTATCTGGTATCAATGGTTGCCCTCAGTATTCTCGGTTATTGAATAATGTTGTTAATTTTTTCCTCTTTCCTTTTCACTTTGACTTCTTTTTATCCTCGTCGCCAATTCTGTTGTGTCCTCGGTCAGTTGTCTATAATATTAAGAAGCACATGTGGAACAATATCTGTTTATTAAGTTACATATAAGGTTACACATCACATGGTCACACTCGTACTGCCTCATCTCATGCGCGCGCAACTGGTGGGGATATAGTGATGGGCTTAACTGCTACTTTTCAGTAACAACTCTAACCGTTACTGTGATTTTTCTTACCTGTGATTTCTTAACTGCTACTAACTGTGATTCGTGATTCTGTCGAAATGCTACCAACAGTAATTGCGCCGGCGTTATTAATTCCACATCTTGAATATAACGATCACAGAATATACATTATAAGGATAATAATTACTTGTAATTAATTACTTATAATTACTTGTTATTATAATTATAATTACTTGTATAATTCACTATAATCCTGTCAATATACAAACAGATGGAATTATTTTCAATATCCGAAACAACGTAAATTTTGCTCTTATGGTTTAACCCATTCAAACGACGATTTTTTTCAAACACGTTCCCCAGGTGCGAAAATTTTTTTTTCTTTATATTGTTTATTTTTAATAAAAAAACGTTTACGATGGAAATCACCCAATTCGTAAGTGAATTCACATAAATAAGACATAAATAACACCGGGTGTGCAGCTCGCTCCTCGGGAAAGTTTTATTAAAATGTTTACCAAGTGTGCAATGCAAGGTAAAATGAAAATACATCATTAAAAAATGTGTAAACATTTATTTCAATAATAGTTAGATAATATAAAATCGCTATTTTGTTTTCAATAACAAAGAACAGAATATAATGTAAAGAAAATTTTTTAAAAAATATGTTTTTAGATTTATTGGTACACAGTAATGCCAATGCCAAATTTTGTTTTCTTGTACTTTACAGATTTCCTTAGTTCAAGAAAAATCTTATTTCGACGACTAGTTTACTCTGAATAACTGATCTAATAATTTTAATTTATTACTGAGCAGTTAATTTTCTACAATAAAATTAATAATAAAAGGGTGCAATCCCTTACGACGCCCTAACAACAGTAATCAATCATTTAACCTAAATCACAGTACCCACAATCAATTCCGTTCGCCGACAACCAGTCCCCAAATGCGAAGAACAGTTTAGAACTGTTGCTGTAGTCCCAATAACAATAACACTTCAATTACGTTCCCCTACGACCAGTTCTCAAATGCGAAGGACAGTTTAGAACTGTTACTGTAGTCACAATAACAATCACGCTTCAATTCCGTTCGCGTTCTATCGCCGATCACCGACGACCAGTTTCCATATCTGAAGAACAGTTTGGAACTGTTACTGATGAATTTCTAATCACAGGTAGATCTGTGACTTTTGAGTAGCAGTAAAAAAGTAACAGTTCGTGATTTCTGGTCCATCACTATGGGGATATAACAGACACCATAAATAAGCAGAGGTTTGAGAACAATGTGGTTAAAAACAACCGTAAACTAGTACAAATAAAAAACAAAATCACTCTTCAAATTGCTAAGTAAACTTTATTTTAGCATATAATCTCTCTTATCCTTCATTCTGAATATTTATCCTCATAATCTTGTTAATTGTAATAAATATCCTGTATATGATTTAAATGTTTAATATTTATATAGGAATATTGTATGTATATAAATGTTTAATATTTATATATGATATTCATAAAAAATTAGTTATAATCTTCAACCTATGGTTTCAGAACCTGAAGTCCTGGAGCACTTTCCTCCAGTGCTGACTGACCACCATCACTTGCTCATTGTCATTACCTTTTATCTGGTCGTGGTCAAAGTCTTCGGGCCTTGGATGATGAACGACCGGAAACCTTTGCAGCTGAAGAAGCTGCTGATGGTTTACAATATTTTTCAGATCACCATGAACAGTTATCTTTTGTATTTGGTGAGTGTAGAGTTCTTACTAAGTTTTATTTGAAATTTGAATAAAATAAATAACTATTTAATTTTTTGTGGTGTAGAGTGTATTAAAAAAGTTTTCCATTGTAATTGTAATTTTGTTTAAAATTATTTGAAACTTATAAACAACAATAAAATAAATAAAGGAACTAAATATAATTATCTATAAATATAAAAAGAGAGCTTACTAGTTTAATGAAAATCGTTAGTGCTCTTTTTTCACTGTTTTTCTGAATATTCTTATTTAACAATATTAAAGCTTTGCAGAAATAGCATGAAATAAGAAGGAGCTGACATGTTAAGTTGCAAGAAACTACTGTTTCTATTTTACTATTTTTTTTATTTATTTCTCCACTGTTTCTTTTCTCAATTTTAGTCCGATATCAACAAAAGCAAACTATTTAAAAAAAATGTTAGACAAGAATTGGTTGACTGTATCTTCTAATATAAGGAAGAAATAGTTGGGGGTGCAGTCAATAAAAACACCTAAATAAGTGTAACTTATTTATTGTGTGCCGACGTTTCGGCCTACAATGTAGGCCATCTTCAGGGCTAAGAGAGAGAAACAAACAGAAATATATAAAAAACGTGCAGTAACAAGAATATAGTGACAAGTAATGTAGTAAAGTGGTACAAGCGTGGAAATTAAAATAGTGACTAGATATGATGAAATAGTGAATAGATATCATAAATAAAGATAATGAATATAAAAGTGGTTACAGAATATAATAAAATTAAAATAGTGATAGATAAAAATAAAATTGTAGATGATGAACAGAAATTCAAATAGTGACAGATATAATAATTAAAGAATACGAATATAAAATACAGAAAATAAATGTCCAGAAAGGATAAAATGTAAACATAATATAAAGGGAAAGAAAAGTGAGGAGGTAAACGGAAAGATACAAAATGAGAAGATTAAAAAAGGGGGTGGAGTATGAAGGATTTAGAAAAAACTAGTTTAATTATAGATATGGATATGATACCAGACATCTAGAGGTTACATAGGTAAAATGTAATAATACAAGATTATATAGAAAGAAAAGATTGATAAATTTCAAAATTAAAAATTGAAAATAGTGTTATAAATATGAACTCTAAAGTATGACAAGAAAATAGAAAATATAAGTAAGGGATGTTAATATATAACTGTATACAGTTAGAAAGAAGTGGTATTAATATAAAATAAGATGTGAATATAACATAAACATATAGAAAATAGGTAAAGAAATACAGTAGATGAAAAATATGAGGCTAAATAATAATGAACTCTATGCTATTAACATATGATGGATGCCAAAAATAGGTGTGAGAACAGGTGCGAAGAAAGGTGAAGGTGAAAAGGATGGAGATAAGATAAATATAAAGATGTGTACTAACCGAATAAAACACGCGGCGGCTAGGCGATCTATGGCCCAAGTGAAAAATACGTTAGAATGTGAATGTCGGAAGCGCTAACCGCGATCTCTGGCAGCCAAAAAATAATGACAAAGAAGGGGGAAGGGGAAATGCAGATGCAGTGAATATAAGTGACACGTAAATAATGTAAATTGCGTGAAAAAATAAAAGTCAATGGTCAAAATGTGTATATATAGGTGAGATGATAGGAGAACAATGTGGTAATAGATAATGGAAAATAAAATATGAATATAGATAATGTGATAATGGAAAATAGGTGATAAAAGTGTATATAGGAGATGATATATAGATTATCTAATATGAGGAGGGCTGTATCTAAAGGTATGTTGGTAAATAGGCTTTCTACATCGAAGGAGGTGAGAACGTAATGATCAGGTGTGGTGAGGGATGCTAATAAATCACGTAGGTGAAATGAGTTTTAGATGTCATATGGGTTATTACGGCTTAGGACTTGTAAGGATGGAAGTAAGAATTTGCTAAGTTTGGATGCTGGTGAATTAATGTTAGAAGTAATAGGACGGAGGGGGTTGTTGGGTTTGTGAATTTTGGGAAGGCCATAAAAACGAGGGGCTACGGAATTGTAGGAAATGAGGTTTCTGTAAACAGGATATGTAATTAATTTAGAATTGATAAGGCTTTTAAGGTGGAGGTTGATTTGTTTTTGGAGAGAAGAAGTAGGGTCTCGGGATATAGGTATGTAGGTGGAAGTATCCGAAAGAATCAATTTAGATTCCTCTACTGTTAATGCCAAGACCGACTCCCATCACCTATCCCTAACCTACTCCCAAATTTTTAATTTACTAAAATAACCTTACATTCTTAAATTATTCTTGAATCCTTACATGTCTATATATCATCTCCTATATACACTTTTATCACCTATTTTCTATTATCATATTATCTATATTCATAGAGTTTGTGTTTACACTTCGAAGAGTGAAGATCTACGTTCGGAGCTCCTGAGGATTAACTACAAGCGATAAGTCACATTTAGTTCATTTTTTCCGTTTTAAATTATTTTTCTTTCCTTAAAGTATTTGTTTTACCTCTAAATAGAAGGTTTTTTTATTTTTTATTTTATTTCATTTTTTCTAACGAAATGGCGGAATCTCCGCCTGTAAAAAAGAAAAAAGTGAGATATAGAAATGTTATTTCTAATAATGAAGGAAACTCTTTAAAAACTAGTGTCAAATTCTTAATTATTAAAAGAAATGAAGCGGATGATGAGGGAAATTCTCTAGACTTCAAAAAAGTATCACCGTTTTTTATCAGTAAGAGCCTAAAATCTATAATCGGTGAAGCTAAAACAGTCAAAAAATTGAGAGATGGGACTCTTTTAGTCGAAACTATGTCAGCAATTCAAACGGAAAAACTTATAAAATCTAAAACCCTATTAAACCTCCCCGTTATTGTCGAGCCACATGCTAAATTGAACACCAGTAAAGGAATGATGTGGTGTGCAGACCTTCACAATTGTTCGATCGATGAAATAAAAGACGAACTAAAAACTCAGAATGTGGTATATGTTAAAAGATTGACGTTTTACAAAAATAATGAGCAACAAAAAAGTAATAACTACCTGTTAACCTTTAACAGCCCCACCATACCCAACGAAATTAAAGTAGGTTTCTATAACATAAATGTGAGACAATTCATTCCAAACCCTACCCGCTGTTATATTTGTTTGAAATTCGGTCATACTAAAAATGTATGCAAAAAAGAGCCGCTTTGCAGACTCTGTGGCCAAAATAAGCATGAAGGATCAGAATGTGTTAGCCCTATAAAGTGTGTTAATTGTAACGAGCAGCATGATTCTTTCTCCAAAAAATGTCCAATGTTTCAAAAAGAAAAAGAAATTAAAGGCATTCAGGAGGCCGAAAAGATAACATACTTCGCAGCTAAAAATAAATTCGAATCGTTACATCCCTTGTCAACACGTATGACCTTTTCTAATATAGTTAAAAATACTAAAAGTGTTAGTGTTCAAACAGATAATATAAATGACAATGTTAACATCTTTAAGAAGCCGTTAGTGCCTGAATGCAATAAAACCTCTTTATCTATTGCCCGTTCGGAAACGATTAAACCGGACCGGGCCCCCACTCCCATTCCCTATCCCCACCACCTCCCTACGTGAGCTGGGCCATCAGCTGGCTCCATTCCTCTTCCAACTCCTTTCACATCAACTTCTCCTCCAGCTGACCATAACCTTCCTTCCCTACCCACCAAACCGACTCCTTCCCTGGCTCCGGAACCGGCCAAAATTACGGAAGCTGAGTCCACTATCCCTAAATCTCCCGCGGAACTCCCAGTTTTATCTTCGGATAAAACTAGTTGTGACGGAACCACCTCATGTCGCAGGAACTTCGACGACATGCAAGGTGATTGGACACTAGTAAAAGACAGACGATCAAGAAGCAGATCGCGTAATAAGTCACAAAACCGAGCGCTTAGTAAGGAAAAAATGGAAACAAATTAAATAAAATAATTAGTATTGACCATATATTATTTGTTTATTTTCATATCTGTTTATTTATTTATTTTTTCTTTCTTTAGAATTTTTGTTTTCATATCTTGACCATTTTAACAACTTAATTTCATCTCTACCTGTTACCTATTCTTATTTCATTATTTATTCCAATATATTTATTTACATTCATACTTAAAACATGCCACTCACAACAAATATCATTCAATGGAATTGCAATGGTATAACTGGTAAAAATGAAGAGTTGAAATTAATCATTAAAAAATACCAACCAGTAGCCGTATGCCTACAAGAAAGTAAGTTGCTTCCTCACAAAAAATTTAATCTCAAGGAATATAATATTTATAGAAGGGATTTCGAAAACAGTAATATAGCTTGTGGTGGTGTACTGACCGCGGTTCACAAAAATGTTGTATCCGAGCTGGTCCAAGTAGAAACTTCCCTCCAGGCGGTAGTGGTTAAGGTCTTCCTCAAATTCCCTGTCTACTTGTGTAACATATACCTACCTCCAGATAATTTTTCAGAAAATAGTTTATTAAATCTTTTCAAACATTTACCATCTCCGTACATTTGTGTAAGCGACGTCAACGCCCACCACACTTCCTGAGGCTCCTCTCATTGCACAACTCGGGAAAATCACATTAGGAGAATCATCGATACCACCGACTCAGTCGTCCTAAATACGGGAGAGTCAACTTATTTAAGCCCGGCTTACAACACCTTTTCCTCCATCGATATAACCTGGTGCTCTTCAAGCATCTTTCCGCATTTATGTTGGCAGGTTGCACAAGACCAGTACTCTAGTGACCACTTTCCGATAGTAATCTCTCTCCCTAACGATAACCCCATAAAATCTAAACATCCTAGATGGATCATGGAAAAATCTGACTGGTTTGCGTTTCATAAAAAACTAAACATAAATGAATCAGAACTACTATCAGCTAGCGGCAGCGACGAGAAAACCCATTTGATAACCACAGCGATTCTGGAAGCAGCAGGCCTTTCAATCCCAAAGACCTCCAACAAAACGAGATCACGGAAAAATGTACCGTGGTATGATGAAGAATGTAAGGCCGTTATTAAAAGAAGAAGAAAAGCCCTGAAAATATTTCAAAAGGTACCCACTTCTAACAACCTAATAGAATATAAAAAGAGCCGTTCACTCTCCAGAAGAATAATCAAGAGTAAAAAGAAAGCATCCTGGGAAAATTTTTTAGATAATATCACAACTAATACTCCCCCAAGCACATTCTGGAAAAAGATACAGGGTATTACAGGAATATATAAAGAAAATCAGGTGGCTCTCCTAATCGGTGAACAAGTAGAACAAAAGGAGGAATTGTTAGCTGAGCGTTTTGCGGAATTTTATTCAGGACTATACTCCTCGAAAACAGATCATCCACTCGATAACTCCGAACAAATACAAACGCGAATCAAGCAGAAAAAGGGTATAACCTTCCTTTAGTCAAAACCGAATTGCGAGCCTCCATAAAGGATCTAAAACCTTCCGCACCGGGAATAGATGACATTCACAACGAGATGTTAAAACATTTACCAACACAGGTTCTGGATACTCTTCTGACCCTATATAACCACATATGGCGCTCGAGGGACTTTCCGAACGTCTGGAGAAGATCTGTAATTATTCCAATCCCCAAAAATGGAAAAAATAAGCTATTTCCACCAAGTTACAGGCCTATTTCACTGATAAGTTGTATGTCGAAACTGCTTGAAAAAATGGCGTACAAACGGCTGATATGGATCTTGGAAGAAAATAAATTACTATCGAAGGAACAATGTGGGTTCAGAAAAGGACGCTCTACCTTAGACCATCATGTTACCATGGAATATGAAATAATGAAATGCTTCGTTGAAAAAAAAGAATGCATAGGCATTTTTTTCGACATTGAAAAAGCTTACGATAATTTAAATCCGACGCTTGTACTGCATCAGTTGAAGGAATGGGGATTCGAGGGTCGCATTCTCACCCTGATAGGAAACTTTCTACGGCACCGCACGTTCCAAGTCAGGATAGGGAATTATTTATCCTCGGTTAAAACAATGTCAAACGGAATACCTCAGGGTAGTGTATTAAGTTGCGCCTTATTTGCTATTGCCATCAACAAAATCACTAGTGTTATTCCAAAACCCATAAAATCGTATTTATTCGTAGACGACCTAGCCTTACTACTTCCGTTCAGCAATCGAAATCAGGTCACGAAATCTTTACAGAAGTGTTTAACAAATTTAGAATCATGGTCAAGACAATCTGGATTATATTTCTCAGTTGATAAAACAAAATGCATGCTCTTCTCAAGACGGAGAACACCAACATCTCCCCCAGACTTAGTTTATAGAGGTGCAAACTTAAATTTCGAATCCAAAGTCAAGTTCCTGGGATTATTACTTAACTGCAAACTAGACTGGAAGGAACACATTAAGTGGCTGAAGGAAGAATGTGGAAAACGGCTAAACGTGCTCAAAGTCCTGGCAGGAAGCTCATGGGGAGCAGACAGAAAAAGTATGCTGAGAGTATACACTTCTTTAGTCAGATCGAAACTGGATTACGGCAGTTTTATATATGCTTCAGCCAGTCCCAAATTGCTGACTGCTTTAGATTCAGTCCACCACGCGGGCATCCGTCTGGCTACTGGTGCCTTCAGAACTAGCCCAGTGAACAGTCTTTGTGTAGAAGCAGGTATAGCTCCGCTGGCTGTTAGGAAACATCAACTGGCCTGCGGATATATCGCTAAACTAAAATTTAATGAAGAAAATCCAGCATGGAAACCAGTTTTTCAACCTAGAAGCAGGAGATTTAACGATGTCCGAACATTACCCACCCCACTCGGAATAAGAGCAGGAAGACACATAGAAGAAATCAGATCCTTGCAAACCTCAGTCAATGAACATTATTACCCTCCATGGACCCTCAAACTACCTACAATAGATCTAACTCTTTCCAAATTTAAAAAATCTAGCCCCCAGATTATGCATATATATCAGAATATCTAAGCATAAAAGACAAATACAGAAATAGCAAATATTTGTATACAGACGGTTCAAAAACACACTCCAATGTAGGATGTTCCTTTACCATAGACTCAAAGACAATTAAATATAAGCTCCCTTCCATATCGAGCAACTTTACAGCGGAATGCTATGCTATCAGTGCAGCACTCTACCATATCATGCAGTGTAATGAAGAAAACTTTTTAATATTCACCGATTCACTTTCCGCAATATCAGAACTAAGCAACATACATACAATCAAATACTTAAGAAAGCGCAGAGCTATTCAACAATGATAAAAAGTCAGGGTCAGAATGTAATAATAGCATGGATACCATCCCATGTTGGAATTAAAGGCAACGAGGCAGCAGATCTAGCAGCAAAGGAAGCAGCCATGTCAACTCTAGATGAAATAAGAGTCTACACTCCATCAGATCTCGGAAACAGCCTGAAATCCCTAGCAAAGAAGACCTGGGACCAGCTCTGGGAAAGTGTAGAGGACGGCAACAAATTAAAAGGCATCAAAAAAGAAACCTCATCCTGGGAAAGTTCTAACCGTACCAACAGAAGAGAGGAAGTTGTCCTAGCAAGATTGAGAATAGGTCACACCCGATTAACCCACGGATACCTCATAGATAAAGAAGCTCCACCTAAATGCACATCCTGCAAAGTACAGCTATCCATCGCTCACATTCTAGTAGATTGCCCGCGTTACTCAGCTTACTTTGAAAACTGCAAAATAGAAAGAAGACTCCACTGGATGTTGCAAAATAATGTTTTGAGCGTAAACAAAATAATTGACTTTCTAAAAAAATATAACCTATATAGCAAAATTTAAAATTAAAAAATAAGCCAAAACAAACATAACCTAAAGGACACGAATGACCTCTGTAGTTGAGTGTCCAAAAACCACAAAACCTAACCTAACCTCTATATTCATATTTTATTTTCCATTATCTATTACCACATTGTTCTCCTATCATCTCACCTATATATACACATTTTGACCATTGACTTTTATTTTTTCACGCAATTTACATTATTTACGTGTCACTTATATTCACTGCATCTGCATTTCCCCTTCCCCCTTCTTTGTCATTATTTTTTGGCTGCCAGAGATCGCGGTTAGCGCTTCCGACATTCACATTCTAACGTATTTTTCACTTGGGCCATAGATCGCCTAGCCGCCGCGTGTTTTATTCGGTTAGTACACATCTTTATATTTATCTTATCTCCATCCTTTTCACCTTCACCTTTCTTCGCACCTGTTCTCACACCTATTTTTGGCATCCATCATATGTTAATAGCATAGAGTTCATTATTATTTAGCCTCATATTTTTCATCTACTGTATTTCTTTACCTATTTTCTATATGTTTATGTTATATTCACATCTTATTTTATATTAATACCACTTCTTTCTAACTGTATACAGTTATATATTAACATCCCTTACTTATATTTTCTATTTTCTTGTCATACTTTAGAGTTCATATTTATAACACTATTTTCAATTTTTAATTTTGAAATTTATCAATCTTTTCTTTCTATATAATCTTGTATTATTACATTTTACCTATGTAACCTCTAGATGTCTGGTATCATATCCATATCTATAATTAAACTAGTTTTTTATAAATCCTTCATACTCCACCCCCTTTTTTAATCTTCTCATTTTGTATCTTTCCGTTTACCTCCTCACTTTTCTTTCCCTTTATATTATGTTTACATTTTATCCTTTCTGGACATTTATTTTCTGTATTTTATATTCGTATTCTTTAATTATTATATCTGTCACTATTTGAATTTCTGTTTATCATCTACAATTTTATTTTTATCTATCACTATTTTAATTTTATTATATTCTGTAACCACTTTTATATTCATTATCTTTATTTATCATATCTATTCACTATTTCATCATATCTAGTCACTATTTTAATTTCCACGCTTGTACCACTTTACTACATTACTTGTCACTATATTCTTGTTACTGCACGTTTTTTATATATTTCTGTTTGTGTCTCTCTCTTAGCCCTGAAGATGGCCTACATTGTAGGCCGAAACGTCGGCACACAATAAATAAGTTACACTTATTTAGGTGTTTTTATTGACTGCACCCCCAACTATTTCTTCCTTATATTTAAAAAAAAGTAGTAAAAACATTCAATATCACAAAATTGCATTTTTGAGTGTTTGGTCATTTTCCCTTTAATTCATTTTTTTTTGTTTGAACATCATAATTTTTTTCAGTATACTTTAATTATGGGACGCCGAGTTGTTGATTTTTGGGGAGATGTGTGCCAACCCGCCACTCTTGCCAATACTTACGATCCTAAACTTCAATCAATAGTAAGTATTCAATAGAATTGTAAAATATAAGAAAACATCCGTATAACATTTTTCATAAGTTGGTTGTTGAAACACATAGTTCAGTGTGTAATGGAACTTTTTACTTTACATTTTGTTTTTAAATGTAGTTTATTATAATTATTGAGGTATATAATAATTCATGAAAAAAATAAACAGACAAGCTACATATGGCACCACTATTACACATGCCATAAATGAAATTAGCTTAAAAATACATTTTTTATAATGTGTGGTTGATTCCTCTATATAAATTGAATTTTTCAGATTCTGGAGGCGAATTACTATTATTATATTAACAAAATAATTGATCTACTTGATACAGTAAGTAACAGCTCTCTCAGTTAAGTGATAAACAGGTTTTACTACTCGATATTAAATTTTTTTTTTTTAGATTTTCATTATATTGAGAAAAAAAAAAGCGCAAATTACATTTCTTCATTTGTTCCACCACACAACAATGGTATTCAGTACGTGGCTGTCCATTATTTACATTAGAGGTGATAAAGTAATCATATAATTAAATAACAATACTATAGAATTGGAATAAAATATATAAGAATAAGTTATTCCATTATGTTACAAAATAATTGAATTATTTAAAATCAAAATTTAATAAAAATAATGTGTATTTTAAAAAAATATAAAATTCACTGCAAAATAAATTACTAACAATTTATCATTTTTATTATTTATAGATGAAGCTAGTGTAATCTTTGCTGGTATGAATTCTACAGTTCATATTGTTATGTATCTTTACTACCTCTTGTCAAGTCTCGGACCAGAAATGAAAAAATATTTGTGGTGGAAGAAGTATATAACTAGTCTACAAATTGTGAGTATTTATTAATATTTTATATTATTGAAAATAACTATTTTAAAAAATATTCTTTGTTTCCACACTGACAAAATTATTTTATAAAACTTGCTGTCTTACTCGCTTAAACTTGTTCAACTTTTTTTTTTGTTCTGCCACCCTACTTTCCTGTAAGGCAATACAAGTATTTGTGGCTGAGTGGTGTTATACATTACTGTGCAACAACACAAAGCTGCGAGTAGTATCAATATAGCATTACACACACTAAAAACTTTCTGTCTAACCTACATGTGAAAGAAATATAATCAAGAATTCTTCTATTCAGTACTTATCCCTTCTACTGATAAGGCCACGCTATCACTCTCACTACTTGTGTATTAGCCAGTACCCAGGGACTGTTATCCGTCATTGTTTATAACATTGTAGCAGCCAGCGACCAACACATGGTTTTTTCATTATTAATTTATATATCTATGTAATCAAAAATATCAATTTTTAACTGAGCATTAAAAAATATATTTTTATTAGTGAACCTGTATATATTTCAATTGATTATACCTCACGTTTACTAAAACATAAACATTGTCAACTCTGATGTTGATAACACCAACCTTATGTTCATATTAATGGAAATTGAAATATACAAAATGCAAAATCTAGGCCCCTATAGCCGCATTCCTTTTCTTATATAAATTTTCCCCAAACTTTCGATGAAAACATCTCCATTTCTATCCTTTTCAAAATCCATTTGATGACCTTTTTTTCCATAATTTCATCTTTGGAATTATTCTGAACTTCTGGAAGTAATTCACAGCTTCATTATTTAAAGATGGCTAATCCCAAAGTGATATTGTGTTCATTTTAAATAGCCAATAACAAAAGGAATTAGACAAAAAAACAAAATTAAAATATAATTAAAATTACAGAAATTTAAATAGACAATAAACAAGATTAACAATTAACTATATAAAAATAGTACACAAAACAATTTAATAAAACACAAATCCAAATGAAAGGAGTGATAAAAAGAGGTTACAGGAGTTAAGGAGGTAGGTTTCATTGGCACCGGCTAATACACAAGTACTTCAACCTCCATCTGAGAAGTCAAAGAGAGTATCAGGATCTTAACTCATCATAGAATTTCATTAAAGGCAGCTTACGAGAATTTTTTCATGAGTGAGTTTTTCGTTCTTGAGAATAAATGATATTCTCTAGAGAGATATAATTATGAAGGCCTCTGAAAACTATAAAGAGAGTTTACCGAGTTTAGTTACGTCATGACAAAGGCTAGCCCCCTCTTCCTCTCAAAGAGTACTCTCAAGAAGTTCAAACCTGTTGTGAATGATTGAAACTACTCCCTGAAAGGTGAGCGGAACTTCCTATTAAACACATATCATTGATTTCCCAAAATATTTACATTTAGATTTTAGATTTTTTTAAATTATATGTTTAAATAAATTATAGAGTAAATTTATTCTGTTTCAGGGGCAATTTCTAATTGGGCTTAGCATTTTAATAAAAAAGAAACTTATGAATTGCAATAATAATCAATGGTTTTGGATTCTTTGGACTTGTAATCTTGGTGTCTTTCTTACATTATTCCTTAATTTTTATGTGAAATCATATATTAAGAAAAAACAACTGTAAACTTGCATACATTAAGTGTAATGTGAAGTAATTTAAGCACAAATGCTGTGATCTCAGAAATTCACTTATGTTTATTTTGTAAATCTATATGTATTATTTTGAAACAGCATTTCTATAGAATTATCATTATTTTTCTTTTAATTAATTAAAGAATCACCAACTTGTTCACGATTGTACAGTGTGAATTTAAGTTTATTCAATTATTATTTCAATCAGATTTCACTATCACATTAGAGAATAAATATGAAATAAATAAATATTAGAAAAAATATTTCAATATTATTCGGATACTGAATTAATGTCTTCTTGGGTAATGCAGCCAATCATCTAAACCACAATGACTCGAAATTTAACAATTTTTGTAATTGTACAATGCTATAAATTAAGATAAAAGTAAATATATGGAAAGTTTTAAAACTGGTGTGGCTAAATTAAAATACGTAGAGCTCATGTCATTCTGAAAAGAATGTCACTATTTTAGGTAGTTCAGGGCAAATAGTTTTTTAGTTGTAAGGTTTTCAAATTACTTAAAATGTGCCTAAGACAGTCTCTATATAATTTCATTTTTTTTATTTTTGTAAAAAATACATTACTCAATAAGAAAAAATGGGAAAAATATGAAATTTTTGAATTTCAAACTATAATAATAAATTTATTTTGAAGAGAAAAGATTTGTCCTGGCTAGGATTTGAACCCAGGTCGTCCGCATCTCTAGTCCAGTGCTCTAACCATCTGAGCTACCAGGGGTCGTATCCAAGCCAGACAAATCCATTCTCTTCACCGATCCAATATCACCCTGTTCTCGTAATTTTTGTGATGTATACTCGGAGAAGAACTTTAATTAGGATCTTGTTGACTTACATCAATTTTATATTTATAATTTATTTTTATTTATTGTTCTTTTGATGGTGATTATTTATAAATATTTTTATTTTGAAGAGAAAAGATTTGTCCTGCCCGGGATTCGATTTGTCTGGTTTGAATACGACCCCTGGTAGCTCAGATGGTTAGAGCACTGCTATAGAAATGCAGACGACCCGGGTCTGAATTCCGGCCAGGACAAATCTTTTCTCTTGAAAATAAAAATAATCACCATCAAAAGAACAGTAAATAAAAATAAATTATAAATATAAAATTGACATAAGTCAACGATCCTAATTAAAGTAATGTTTAATGAACATTCTTCCCCATGTATACATCGCAAAAATTGCAAGAACACGGGGATATAGGATCGGTGGAGAATGGATTTGTCTGGCTTGGATACGACCCCTGGTAGCTCAGATGGTAAGAGCACTAGACCCAGGTTCTAATCCCGGCCAGGACAAATCTTTTCTCTTCAAAATAACAATAATTAAAAATAATCACCAACAAAAGAACAATATTTAATAATACTTATTAATAGCACTATAATTGTTCCAATTTTTTCTTGTTTTGAAAAACATAGTCTAAATTTTTTTTTTTTTCTTTTGGTATGAAATATTCCTCATGTAATTATAAACAGAAAATCACTATTTTAATGAAGTATATTTGTAATTTTAGATAGAAAAAATATACATATTATTTTAATACAGTTTCAGTTTATGTAACTGAAACATTGTTTCTGTGATAGTTTCATAATCTTTAGTTAATATATTAACTTATTAATAAAGCTGTTGAATAAAAGTTTCTTTGTTTTGTTTATCACTTTTAACACACACGTTTTCTATAGCTATAATGCTTTTACAGTGTAAATATACTTACAGTAGTAACATCACATCTTTTCAGTGAAAAAATATTGAATAATTATATCTTTTATTACAATTGAAGACCATAGTAGAAAAACTAGTTGTCACTTTCAGATAGCAAAATTAAACTCTCAACTTTCAATAATCTTTACGTGAACAAAGTAGAGCAAATAAAATTTCTTCTGTCTTCAGTATCTTTTGTCATTTAATTTATTACAAAATAAAATGACATTTGGTTTATACTTTTTTTTTTTGTTCACTTTGGATCATTCTAAATGAATTATTCATTAATGATTTCTTTTAGGATTAACATCAATATTAAGTAAATTTAATATTAATTTATGACTAACAATATTAATAAACATTTTTTAACAAAAACCAAATGCTATATACGTATTAGTTTTGAAACAAGCATAAATAACGTGATATATACAACGTGTATCAGGAACTAATGTAATATTTTAATGTTTTTATTAATTATTTAGTTAATAATATAAAATAGGTCTTTTTTTATAATAATACTTCATTACTTGCATTGATGAGGCACAGTCTCGGTGACGGGATGTAGAGCCAGCTATGTATGTATGTACTTTATGCATAAGCTTAATTTTATCAAGCTATTAATCATTCTTGAATTAATTTAAATATAAAATTCGGAGGTATTCAATCAGTTTTCCAATATAAGATTTTTTTTTTTGCTTTAAAGGGCAAAAGCAATTATCATCTTAAACAAAATACAATTCTTACAAAGAAAGATGCCCATTCTATTCCACTTTTTTCTTCCTGTAAGATTTTATATAGAAGTGTAAAAAGAGAACAAAGAAAACTGAAATATTGAAACACCATAACGTCCAAAACCAAGGGCTAGTTCTGCAGTCGACCATCTTCATTTTTGCCAGTATTGCCAACATCAGAATAAATTGTAACTGAAAAAATATTAAGACAAATAGTTGGTAACAATAACCACATCTATCTAATTATTAAAATGGACTTCTTGCTGGATATGAAAGCAAAACAGTTCATTTATTTTCAAATAATTTGAACAACCAATTAATTGATATTGTGAAAATGTAATAAAGTGAATCAAAAACCACTAATGGCACGGTGATATAGCAGATTTATCTCATTATTTCAAGGAGTTCTAGATTGATTATTAGATAGAATAATGCATTTATCCAACACTTAGTTTTATTACCCTGTACTGTGTGGACGGGAAGGCTATTTTTTTTATCTTTAATTTACCAACCATTTACATTTATATAAGATTAGACACCAAAAGAAGATCAATATAATGGGTTCAACTCGAAATAACATTGACAAATTTAATGGACCGAGTTTTCATTTATGAATCATACGACAATAATGTGTGAAAACATTGAGACTGAAGTTCAGAGTAGCATCACAAATGGTTGCAAAGCTCTATTGACGCCAAGGAAGATAATGCTGAATATTTGGTGGGATTGGAAAGGAATTGTCCACCATGAGCTTCTCAAACCTGGCCAAACCATTAATGCGACACTCTGTGGTCAACAACGTCATTGAAAGAGGCATTTCAAAACAAACAAAATTAATCGATTGGAAAGGTTTTTTCTTGCATCACAACAATGCTAGATTATATATATCTATCTTTTTACATATGCACCCATCATAAAGCCCAGACACTGCCCTGCCCAACTACCATTTATTTTGGTCTC
The DNA here is from genome assembly GCA_037127475.1 of Arma custos. Classification (NCBI taxonomy): domain Eukaryota; kingdom Metazoa; phylum Arthropoda; class Insecta; order Hemiptera; family Pentatomidae; genus Arma; species Arma custos. Next base: position 95,318,131 of record CM073762.1, read on the forward strand.
TGCAGAACTCTCTTAATGGTGTAAAGTTGCCTTCAAAAGAGGCTTTTGAAAATCACTTGGTTCAGTTCACAGAGAAACCTCAGGAGTTCATGAAATCAAATGTAAACATAAAAGTCATAACCAAGTAAGATTTTGCCCTCATAGTATTTTTCCCTCTTGCATATATTTACATATTGGACTTGATAAGTTGATTATTTTTAATTTATACACATTTGTTCAAAAATCATCTGAAAACGCTTATTTAATAAAATAATGAAAGCATAATTAATAATTATTGTTAGAAGTCAAAATACTTTACCATCTGGATTCTGGTTAGATGTTTCTTCCACCACAGATATCTTTGCATTGATGGCCCAAATGAAGACAAAAAATAGTATGAATACATAATTATATGCACTGCGATGTTGAGAACACCAAGAAGAGAACCAACTTGTTCTGTAACCAAAGTTTAACGATTGTTTAAATTAAAAAAGTGCTATGAAAGTTAAAAACCAGAGCAGTAGTTTGATAAGTTATATATTTTTTCTTAATTTGGCTTAAAGGTATAATCTGTTGATTGAGGTGATTAGTTTCAAATTTTGCTATCCTCCTTCCTACATCTACTTCACCTAGCAAAACATGTAGCGCTAAAGTGGCACGATGATATGTTTTTGTTGTTTTTTGTAAAATATTTAAAAAATAAATACTCTTTAAAATGTTAGAAAGCATCTTAAATTGAGGCTTTGTTATTATTTTTAAATTAATGTTTAAAGTTCTTTCCTGCCACTATTAAGACCAAAAAGATGGGTTATACCTAAAGGTTACCAACCTATTCAAATCAGAGTAAACAGTTATAATTCATTCCATGGGCCTACTATGAAACAATTTTCAATTCAATAACGAAGGATTAAAACTGACATCATAGTAGACCCAAGGTCTCTAAGGTGGAACCGTAACACTATTACTGGCCTCTGTGGCTGTTTTGGGTCTGAAGCAATGAGTGCTTCAGAGTTGATATGTCTGTTTCAATGTAAAACATTTTACCAACTTCTACATGATATCAAGATTATTCCTGTATAACTTTATTTTAATGAAATAAATAAATGAAGTAGCAATAGTTTTGTTCTCTGGACAACTGGATATTTCTAAAAGACAACCATAATAATACTGTATTAAAGGATAACCATAATAATTTATGATTTGTATCATGTAGCCTTCTGGCCAGATATATATTAAGTATGTTTCTATTGCTGTTCATGTTTGTTATTCTAAAGGAACTTAGTCCAGAATAAAGTTACTTTTCTATTCTATTCTACTGCTTCGAAAATCATATAAACAATTAAATATAAACTTATTTTGGAGAATGAAGTATTATATCATCCAGTCAACTATTTTCCTCTCTCACATAAACTTATTTTCCTTGTCAATTATTATTTCTTTTTATAAAATATATCACGATTATTTAAGTAATATTCTGAATACCTCTTAAGTAAACAACTGTTATCCAGGTGCTTAATATCATAGTTGAGTGATGAAACAAATGCAGGAAAGTAACGTGTGATTGCTTTTTCCGTAAAACAAAAAATACCTATAAAAAAATAAAAATATCAAAAGAAAACCAGAAATAAATTTTAAAATATAGTTTATAACAACTATAGACTGAATAACTTACCGTGTCCATCAGATCCAAAATTTTAATAAGATAATAATAATACATAAATTTTAACATCTGAAAATAAATTGTATCACAGAATTAACTTGTATCTATTGAAATAAAATTTATTTTTTATGGATTAGGTCTTAGATAATAAATGAAACATTAAAAGTTTAACTGTTCTATTATTAACGATTATTGCATGTTATATATAGTTAATGATATTCGTCAGTCATGGATTGCACCCTCCAATAAATAATTAGCTGCCCTGTTTTTGGTGATTTTGTATGTATGTATGTTTATGGAATTTAAGTGGCATTATTCCACTTTCCCACTGTGTCTATTAGCACTTCATTATTAGCTTACAAAGTAGTAATCACTTGACAACAATATTTACATTATGATTAAACCCACATTGTAGGTTTTTATTAGTGCTGAAAATGAGTACCTATATAAAAACAAACTCAAATGTGAATGCATAGGAACCAGAAATAATCAATAAGTTAAAAATGATGACAGGTGTACAGAAAAGAAAAGTAAAATAAAAAACTAATAAAATATATAATAAAATAATTTAAGTAAAATTATGTTGTGGGGATCACATAAATTTGTTACCAACAGGGACCCATAACAATTACAGATATAAGGCCCTCAGATTTAAATCATTTTTGTACTTTCCTCTTATAGGGGCGCCATAACTGATCAGGGGAGAGGATACAGCAATCTTGTAACCTTTTGACATTTGTTAGTGCCTTGGTTATGCCATCCTTCTGAGGGGCCCTGAGCCTGTATGATGTCAGGCTCTCCTTAAAAATCCCTATCCTAATTGAACCTGGATAGGCAAAATTTAGAGCTGCCATCTGATTAGTCATAGTAACATAAAATTGCGTTAAATAAACAAACCAAACCAGCGTATGTTAGTGTTTGTATATGTTTTTCATTTGCGTCTTTTTTGTTATTAATTTATAAAACATGATGCAAATGTTGGGTCTTCCGAAAACAGAGATCGAAACGGTATCATTCTTCCAAGAAAAATGGATATTACTTCGGAAGAAGTGTTTGTAAAGAATGCCACAACACGAAATTATGTTTAAAAACAAGGACTTAGAGTGTTCTTCAAGAAGTTGAAGAGTTGAAACATGACTAGATTCAACAAGTTTATCGTTTGTTAACGCAGTAAGACTCATTTATTTCTGGTGTATGCAAATGGCATATGTAAAATTTTGACCAGAACTAATCGTGCCATAAAAAATTTAAGGATAGGAAAATACATTTGACCAAGTTGTGTACTATTGGAGTGAAATAAATCGTGGATAGAAAAATAGCAGAAAATAGGATAGTCGAGGTGGATGAAAGTTTATGTTAAAAAAAAAGAATAACGTTCTGCTTCACAAGAGAAGATGAAACATTTATACGCTTTTGTTCCCTGCGTCTTTGCAGCCTCATTGAATCTTTTTAATAGTCCTATCTATTGTTTAAATTTACTTTAAACTAATAGCTCTAACTAGGATATTTGATACTCTAACAAAATTACAATTAAATGATCTATAGTTAATAGTCTAGACAATTATAAAGTAAATACTAAATTTCTAAAGTAATATAATTACGATTATCTGGATCTGATGGTCAAAGCCGACGGTTTCGGTAACGGGATTACAAATATGGTTCCATGCCTCCAATACTCCAAATCCCCAACTAGTAATTATCTGAAATTAATATCCGACTAATTAATCTATACGCAATAATCTTAAAATTTATTAAAATAATTTAGTATTTAAAATATGGTTAAAGATTACTAAGGCTAATTCATTCTTATATTTTAGTCTAGATCAGTGGTTCCCAACCAGGGGGCGATTTTTTTTTTTTTTTTTATGAGGGGGCAGTAAATAAGGAGGGGCCATGAATATTAAAAGGGGCAATTATTATTACTAATTTTTTTTCAATTATTATTACTAATTTTTTTTCGGTTATTGTTACTAATTTTTCTCTCTTTTTTTTCTCTCTGTTGGAAGTTTTTTTTACATTTTTTCTTTCATTGTAAATTATGATTCACCAGAGATATATCTAAATTTGTACAATTATTTTTATTTGAGGCTGGTCTATTGGTACAGCAGTTTTATTTTGCGAAATGTAGCAAATTATACAAGAAATAAATAAATAAAAAAAAGGGACCAAATTAAAATAGAATATTTTCAAGTAGAGTGGTTAAGAATTAGTTTGGATGAAGCTTATGGAGACTTATCCACAACTGTTCCGGTTAACATATTTAGTTTAAAACAAAGGATTTAGTTCTATCCTGCTCCTCAAACAACAAAGAAATAAGTTTGGCCCTTGCCTCCTAGGAGATTTGCGCCTCAACTTGATGAACATGAAGCCGGATCAAGCTTTGACTGAAATCCACCAAGCAGAAGATAGTCATTGAAAAATCACAATAAAGTAATAACTAAGTTTTCAAACTTCCATTGATTTTTTCAAATTTTAACTGTAAACTTTCTTAGTATTTCCCGATTCCAATTTAAAGATGAAAGCATGTACTCCTGTTTTCAAATGTACGTCATTGATCTTGTAGTTAATTATTTCACTTCTATGCTCTTTAAAAACTCTGTCAAAATATTATTTTTTTCCTATTTTATTTAAGAGTGACCGTATAAAACTGCTTAGGTTGTTGTTTTCTATCATTATTTTGGCATTACGGTCCTGCAAGAACCCGGAACACCACCCCCACAGCCGACCAATCTCTGCGATCCTGCGCTATCTTCCTCCAGTTTTGTACACTCAGCAGCTTCAAGTCCTCTTCGACATCGGCTTTCTTTATTAACGAAACGATGTCCGGCTCTCCATCAGCTCCTCATTCTTTCTTCTTCTCCATACCCCATTTTCGGCCACTCCGCCCCAAATTCTTCTTAATATTTTCCTTTCCCATGAGTTGTTGTTTTTAATCCATTCATCACGCATTTCTTCAAGCTTCGACCGTGTCATAAAGTTATTCAACGACGTTTCGCTGGCCACACTACCTTCCTTAGGGCTTAATCAGAGGGTGAAAGGGTTCATCTATGCTTCGGTATTTACAGACTTCCAGCTCCGGGGGCGCTAATAAAATTGTTTAAAATAATAAAACTGCTCTTTTATGATTTATTTATTAGTATTTATTTTAATGTTTTATAATTTATTAGTATACTTAATGTATTATTTTCAGAACTAAAGTGGTTCACTTGAAATTACCAAATGCCGACCCTTGGTCTAGGTGATCCGTTGTGGATGAGCCCTAGAAGGAAATTGTCTGAGATCTGTAGTTAGCGAATTATATTTTCCTAACTATATATTTATATTTTATTTTATTTATTACTATATATTTATTATTATTTTATATGCAACTATTTAAAATTATTATTAACAATAAAAGTAACTATAACATAATGATAACAGCTGGTTTAATAAGAACAGCTGTTTTTTTTTGACAAAGTAGTATAAGTATGATCTAGTGCATAGGTGCAAATGTTTCTTATTGATTTGACATTACTCACTAAATCGACACTTCTCTGATACTACAATGTCCTTTAGTTACAGTGTTCTTTTTCAATAATCAGTTACATACCATAACTTAATACCAACATTACATTTTTTTTAAATCTGACATTCTTCGACCTTCGTGATTTGGTGTACGGGTATCTGTTCCGCAGGTTGTCGCTTCGAGTTGATGAGTTACAAGTTCCAACTGTTTATTCGTTTCCCGTTTAATATTTTCTAAAATTACAAGTTATCGTAGCTTTAGTATGGAAAAGAGAATGTAATTATCGGCAAAGAGTAGATTACGTGATAATTTCATCAAGAAAGAAAAGTCAACTGAAGTTTCGAAATATAGACGTTATGTTTATTGATGCTTGCTGATGTAGATGAAATGATTACCGAAGTATACAGATTTCGACAACCAGCAGAATAATTACCACAAATATATAATTACACGAGTATCACTTACCGCATATAACAAATAAGAGTTAATGAGAACTTGTGCTATGTTGTAAATCCTTAAAACAGTTTTCAAATCAAATGGTTTTCTTTCCCTCATCAACCTTGGACCAATCAACTTGGCCGTGAAAAAATAAAATATGAAGAGGATGGGAATGTGGTAGTATGTTGTAAAAAGCGTTGACATGTGTTCTTGAATATTTGGTCCTGTAAAAAATTAATACTCAAAGTCATTAGTAATGACTTAATTAAAACAATTACAAAAGTACATTACAATCATTCCATAGATCAATTGCATTTGACTTCGCATATTTTATTAACTTGAATACATTAATATTTTTTTTCAAAATACAAACTGCTTAAAACTTATCAACTAGGCAGAGGAAAACAAGAACGCAATCGAATAACATTGCTTTTGGCGATTAAACACCTGGTTACAGACCATTCGTAGGTTTAATCACGCCTCAACTATCATGTCACCATGTCACGGTTAAGTGGAATATCACAAAGCACCTCACGGATTTCCAAGTTCATTCAAGGCATGATGTCAACCTTAAGCAATTTAAATCAAACAATATCAGAGCATTTCTAAAATCTGATGTTATTAAAATTGTTATCTATATGGCACCTTGAGACTCTAAACAGTATTAAGTCGCGTGATGAAATGGAAAGCCTAAACATGCCTTGTGGATTCCGGAAGTGAACTTACTTGTTTATAAGCATGGCTTGCTCGATATTTGTATATCAGAGTGGACAAACTATGAATATGTTTAACAAGATCTATAAGAAACCGAATGACACAAGAGATAGAAACTTTATACCTTTATTGAGAAATAAATTAGTTAAAATAATTAGAGATAAATTAGTTAAAGAGTTAATGAGAACTTGTGCTATGCTGTAAATCCTTAAAACATTTTCAAATCAAATGGTTTGCTTTCCCTCATCAACCTTGGACCTATCAACTTGGCCGTGAAAAAATAAAATATGAAGAGGACGGGTATGTGGTAGTTGGCGTGGCATCCGTGAGGTGCTTTTATGTTGTAAAAAGCGTTGGCATGTGTTCTTAAATGAAATGAATGAAAATGAAATTGCATCCTTTCTTCAAATAATTATGGTTGCATTACATGTTTAAGCGTAAAAGTTTACCAACTTATGTCTGATAGAGACTTCAGTTCATCTTAAGAGACTTCAGACTTAATTTCATCTTAAATAATATTAGTGGTAATTTATTCCGCAGGTTGTCGCTTCGAGTTGAGTCACAAGTTTTAACTTTTAATATTTTCCAAAAATACAAATTATCATGAGCTTTAGTACGGAAAAGAGAAGGTCAAGATAACTTGTATTTTTGGAAAATATTAAAATTGAAACGAATGAACAGATAAAACTTGTTACTCAGCTCGATGCGACAACCTGCGCAACAGATATCGTCATAGTTTCTATATAGAATAATTACTTTATCTTATCCTACAATTAAAACCATCTCCACTTTTGTATTGTGTTATGCCATTTTTTTTTCTCCCATATCACAATGTCTACATTGGCGAATTTGAGGGGCGAGCATGGGGGCCATGCCCCCCCTAGAGTTCTCATTAGTTGATATTGACCTGAATTTTAGTTGGTTTCCAACAAAAAAAAAAACACGTTTTACACACAAAAATTATTCATTGTGTAGAATGCTTTCTCAATGGGTGCGTCCAAAATCGGCTATCCCGAACCCTTTTATGTTTTTCATTCACATATAGATAGCTACCGCTTTGATCAAGGAGCCTATTTTATCCATGTTATTGTTTTCTGGCCTCAGTTGTCTTGAATTAAAAATTGATATTTTATGTATCTTCATTCATATATGGATCGTATACATTGATAACAAATTCACATTGACCCATGCCTCCCCCCCCCCCCCCACAGATCCGCCAGTGAGTGTCTATATTTATGTTTATTCTTTACAATCTATCATATTTAATTTGACTGTATCTTGTATCTCTAGCAATGAAAAATACCTGCAGTGTGGGTCGAAACGTTGGCTTTAAAATAAATAATTCAACCCTATTTAAGAGAATTTTTTCTAACCTCCACTTGAACCATTTTCTTCCACTTAAAGGAGTTAGTGTTATTAATCACATTGGATAGGTTTAAACATAATAAAATGGGAAACAATAATATGGATGTTTTAATATTTGTGAGGCTCATGGGTCAATATTTCTGAATCATTGTCATTTTGTATCGAAATTAATTCCTTCATTTCAAAAGAACTGAAATGATTTTTATAAAAATTTCAAACGAAATTCAATTATTGATAACTCCTTAAAACTCTAAATGTGTAATAAATACAGCAAAGGATTCTCTGAATGCAAAATAAATATATTAGAACGCAAAATATATGATATTAAAGAAAACGGTAAGTTGATGATTCTTAAATATTTGGTGGATTATGCTAGATCATGTCTTCTAAAATAATGTATAGGTTGAGGTAAGGAAAAATTAATAACAATAAAAGCAAGATAAATAAGATTTAGATTTTTTGTTAGAAAAATATCTTAAGACGGCAAAAATCAAGTAAAAAAACCCACTAAGATGAAGTGTTTTGCTTTTTTATATGTAAATTTTCTTAAATTAAATCTAGAAAAGTTGTATTTATTTCATAGTACGACAGTCACAGATGTTTGATAAAGTCATTTAAATGACGTAATGAAAGATACAGGAAAAAATAATTGAGGTTATTTAACTCGGTCAGATATTGCTGATTAAAGAACCTAGTTTATGGCAAATCATTGGGAGTGCCATTCATGTATGGGCAGGCAAGACGGATTGTATTGTTCACAATTGCCTTTCTTGAAAATATCAGCTTCAAAAAATCATTACGATTCATAAATAATTCTGATTTACATTTTAATTCTTATCTAATATACTGGACTCTATTTCTATGTAAATTTTATCTTCGAAAAAAACCAGCTTCCAGTCAATTTATTTTATTCTTTCATAAACCAGACGTTTCGGCAACTTAAATGCCATTTTCAATATTAAAATACATCAACATTCTAAAACAATAACTTTAAAAAAAGTTATAAGTCAAAAATTCTCATTGTCCACTACTGGCTTGAACTTTGAAAGTTTCAAGCCAGTAGTGGACAATTGGCCATGGGAGGATAGTGAATCCCCAGGAAAATGAGGAAAAAAAAAAATTTTTAAATATTTCTTTATTGAGAATTTTTGACTTAGGTATAACTTTTTTTAAAGTTATTGTTTTAGAATGTTGATGTATTTTAATATTGAAAATGGCATTTAAGTTGCCGAAACGTCTGGTTTATGAAAGAATAAAATAAATTGACTGGAAGCTGGTTTTTTTCGAAGATAAAATTCTGATTTACATTAATCTAGCCTATTGTGTAGTTATATTTACTCAATTAAGAGATTTTTTTTTATATTTTAGGTTTTAGTTGCTAAAAATAGGTGGATATATTAGCCATTAATTGTTAACTTTGAAAGAAAAAACTTATAACTATGACGATTTTTGATCTTATTTATTCCGAATCAAACGGACAAAATACAACAATGCGATTTAATGCTTTTCATTGCATTTAAGACACTTTTCAAGTTATCTAGAAATCATTAAACAATGCAAGGACGCTTCTAACCATTGTGTATAGTGGCAATATTTTTTTAATGAGTAATTCTGTTTATAATTGATCGGTTGCATGAAGTTTATAAGATCAATTTTAAGAAAATTTGGTATTTAAATTAGTAAAGTGGCTTGAAATACTTTTTTTTAACGATTAATACGATCTAATATTTAAAAATAATAATAAAACAGTATTTAAACCAGAAGAATCATGATTTTTTTTTTATTGGTTTCTAGAATGTGCTAAAATAAATGCTATATTTCTTGGATATAATAAGTCTTAGCGAACCCGAAGGCTCGATGCCGATACCAACAATCTTTGCTTACTTATATCCACGGCCCACTATCCATAATTAAGTCAAATAAAAATGTATTATAAAAAAATAAATTAAAGAAAAACAAGAAGAGTATAAGGTTTATTAGGACCTGTCCGAGTTAAACATTCGCAAACTTAATCTCTACACACGAAACTGGAATTTTACTTTGGAGAGGGATAATAATTTCGGGATCCTAAAAAAAAAAAATATTTCTTCTTTAATTTTAAGGAGTTATCCCGAGTATTTTTTAAATAAAGTAATTTTAAAATGAACGATTAATTTATTGTTCTTGCAAAAATATTGATTTTTTTGAGTGAATAAGTAATATTAATTTTTTTTCTAAAATAAAAAATATCTTCGGAGAGCTCCTCCAGCTAGGGGTCAAACAGCTAATTGCGATAAAATGACAGAATAAGGCATCGTAAAAAAAAAAATCACTAAAACCATGAAAATATTTACAACAATGAAAATTTTGCAATTTCTTAAAGTAAATTTTTTTTTTTAAATTTAATTTATTGATATTTACAACTATAATAATATTACAATAAGTAAATCTGCTATATGTACAACACGACTTGAAAAACACTTTTGGAGAAACTACCCATCGGTAGCACTCCAATAAAGTAACTTAATACCCAAATCATGCTTTAAAACAAAATCTTAGAGATTTTTCCGTTATCATTTATAATGAATCTACTGCCGAGAACTCAGATAAAATAAATGATAGATACCGTACTTTTACGAACCCATTCCTAATGAGTACTCGCTACAGACAATAAATAATGTTCAATAAATCAATATATATACAAAAAAAAATTGATCCTCCTTACCGTTGTCGGCGACATCGAAGCGGCTATCCAAGTACATCACACTGGATTTAAGTGGCAATGAAGGAGTACTTCTACCAACTGTCATTGCTCCCCCCCCCCCACCTTTTTTGTGCTGAATGTAAAAATATCAATATTTCAACATTCTTGACTAATATTTATTAATTATTATTTATACCTTATAATACTTATATGTTTACTTATAATTAAAGCTCTAATTTTTAAAAAAGAGTATGGATATTAATGGTTTTTAGTGATTTTACAATGATGAACTGAAGTAAGGATAACTGTAAACTGTTAATTTGTCATATCGCAAAAGTACTGTTCAATGATAACCAAATTTCAAAAGTTCCAAGTTATGTCAGAAACATAATATAATGAATCAAATCAATAATGCAAATCTTCCATCAGATATCCTGCAAATCCATCATGGCAGCATATTTAAAAGAAATGTTAAAATTAATATAATACATTAAAAACAATAGTAAATATTAAATACAATTCTAACCTTTTAATAAATTATTAAATTTACTACTATCATCAGAAAATAAAAAACAAAAACGTTTACCACAATAACCCTTGAAGGGCCTTGGCTTCACAACATGGTAGGGACTGTACTGTTTCTGAGCCCAAGGCAGTGGAGGGAGGTGATTTGGCCTAGATCAATCTCAACCACCAGTTTTTTCCTCCAATTCAAGGCACCCACTTTATATAGGCTGGGCGAGTGCCAGGAGGGTCTGCAGATCAGACAGGGTTCATCCATGGCTATCAGATTAAAGAATTTATCCCCCACAGCTGGGTTGGGACCTCAAGCACATTAACTCAGCCTCTGAGCTAATCAGCTCCTATAATCACAAAATTAACTTTTATAATTCTTCTGAACAACCGTTAGGGTCTATATTAATTTCCTCGTGTGAAAAACTAAGTCATTTATTATTTAAAACCAATTACGTACTACTGGCTCATTTTTTGTGAAATAATAGATATGAGAAATGGGTGTGTAAGAGATTTCACTCATTAATAAATTGGTAAATTAGAAATTTCAAGCTTTGTCAAATTCATGAAAAGAAAAATGACAAAAGCAGTTGTGATTATGAGAAAATATTGTAGGCATCTTACTCCTTCAGCGTAATCCTCAGCATTTTTCATATAAGATTCATATAACTTTTTCATCAAAAGCTAATTAATGTAAACAGTATTAAACTTTATTTTTCCAAATGAAAATTATCTCAAAAAATATATCTAGAAACATGATTTAACACACACACACATATACAATAAGTAATAATTTAAAATTATTAGAAAGAAGGCAGTTTTACCAATGATAAGCTAACCATATTCATTTCTCATAAAGAATGAATCTAGCTTAATCTGATGACAAAGTAAATAAGAGTTTAATGTGGGATCTAGATAGTCTGGGGTGCAGTAAAAAAAAACAAAAAAAAAAACACTAAATAAGACAAACTTATTTATTGTAAGTGCCGACGTTTCGACCTATGTTGTAGACCATCTTCAGGGCTATGAGAGAAAAAAAAAGTTTGTCTTATTTAGTGTTTTTTTTTTTTTTACTGCACCCCCAGACTATCTATATCCCACATTAGATCTTTCAGTCAACCATTTTCCTCTCAATCATCAAAGTTTAAATATAAAAAGGATTTTTTTGAAAATAAATTACAAATTAAGTTCAAATTAAAAAACTTTAAGTATCGTTTTTTATTGGTTGAACATAATGCATATTAATGTTGATAACAACAAATAAAAATGAGTAATGATCTTTAGTTAAAAAAAATACATTATCAGTCACTAAATACTCTAAAATTGGCTAACATGTTGAAATAAATGCTCGAAGATTGAGTATTATTTCAAACTCCATACATGTAAGAGACATAACAATAGCTATAAAATACCTAAAAGGAAATCGTTGAAAACTTTGTACTTTCTATCTCATCTTAGATTAATACAATCTTTTTTAAAATAAAAAAACAAAAAGAAGTCTAAAATTAAGTTTTTTTAGATACAGATTAATTCCTAAAAATTAAAACAAGCATTTTGTTAAAATATATGGCAATAAGTCTAAATTAACAAAAGTTACAATACAACTTGAATCACAAAATACAATAATTTTCCTAACTATACGAACATCATTATGGTATGGACCACTAAGCCACAATGACATTCAAAAAGACGAAATCACATATTTAATACACATTTAAGTGATCAATAAAAATTTATAAAACACTGCTCTAAAAGGTGTAAAGGAGATAGTTGGGGGGTGCAGTAAAAAAAACACTGAATAAGTAATTAACTTATAATTATGTGCCGACGTTTCGACCTACAGTGTAGGTCATCTTCAGGGCTATGAGAGAGAAACAAACAGAACAAAAAATAAAAAATGTACAGTAACAATAATACGGTGACAAGTAATGTAGAAAATTAAAATAGTGGCAGATATGAAGATGAAAGATAACGAATATTAAAAAAGTGACAGAATATAATAAAATTAAGATATAGACAGATTTAAAAAAATTAATGATAATGAAAAGAAATTAAAATAGTGACAGATATAATAAAATTAAGATAAAGACAGATATAACAAAATTAATGATAATGAAAAGAAAATGAAAATAATGACAGATATAATAAAATAAGACAGATTAAAGAAAATGAGCAGAAATTATAAATTATAAATAACGCATATAAAATAAAATATAGAAAATAAATATACAGAAAGGATAGTAAAGTAAAAATAATATAAAGGAAAATCAAACCCTCTTTTACCTCCTCGTTTACCTCCTCTTTTTTGATTTTCCTTTATATTATTTTTACTTTACTCTCCTTTCTGTACATTTATTTTCTATATTTTATTTTATATGCGTTATTTATAATTTCTGCTCATTTTCTTTAATTTTATTAAATCTGTCTTATTTTATTATATCTGTCATTATTTTCATTTTCTTTTCATCATCATTAATTTTGTTATATCTGTCTTTATCTTAATTTTATTATATCTGTCACTATTTTAATTTCTTTTCATTATCATTAATTTTTTTAAATCTGTCTATATCTTAATTTTATTATATTCTGTCACTTTTTTAATATTCGTTATCTTTCATCTTCATATCTGCCACTATTTTAATTTTCTACATTACTTGTCACCATATTATTGTTACTGTACATTTTTATATTTTTTGTTCTGTTAGTTTCTCTCTCATAGCCCTGAAGATGACCTACACTGTAGGTCGAAACGTCGGCACATAATTATAAGTTAATTACTTATTCAGTGTTTTTTTTACTGCACCCCCAACTATCTCCTTTACATTAGATCATCCAGTCAACTATTTTCATTTCATCTCATGCTGCTCTAAAACAATCATTCGTTGTAAGAATAAGGAAATAAAACAATAAAAAAGAGTATTCTATAAAAAGTCAATACATCCACTTAAGGTAAATTAATAATAACTCATTTTATGGACACAGAACAAAGATATGGACAATTTTGAATTTAAACTTTTGATAGTTAATAATAAATTGGCAGAAAAAAATAACCATAATCAAACTATAATTATTTTAAAATAACTATAACTGTCATTTTTTCACACTTTAGTGCTATTAATTTTAGTGGCATGTAATAATTAAGTTTTTGAAAAAATTGTAAATAGTTTAAGCAAAAAATATAAGAACAAGAAAATTAAATTGCAGTATACAATGTATTAATTTTGATTAGGCATTATTAAAAAGTAATTGACTTTTTTTTTTAAGATTTGAATCTCAATAACAACTTTATTTTAAAGCTTGAAGAATGATAGTTTGAATTGTTAAAAAAAAAAGTAAAGGTATAAAAAGGTTCAAAACATAATAAAACTTGTTTGATTCATAGAATAAAAGTTGAATTAGAGTCGCTCCTGTCGCAAAAAGTTAAGATTACATAATTAAACATAAGCATTATAATCACATAGTTTGTGCATTCAATTTACAACTATAGTTATCAATCTAACACATGAAAACATAAAAACAATTCTAGCATATGATTAGCTTTAAATTATGGCACAAAACATAAATTAAATATAGCACAACAAATATTTTACAATAATAATTCACCTATCACAATTTAAAATTTATGTATCACATTATCTACATGTATATAGAAAAATACTTCTGAATCTTATCGACAGATACTTTAAATTTTCAAAAGTACTTAGAAGTCAATGTTCAAATAATCTTGATAGTAAAATATCAGAGAACAAGCTCTTCAAGACAGCTGAACTTCAGGTCAACAATAAGTAGTGTATTTCAGTAAAATGTCGTACTTCTTCAATCTTTAACATATGAATCATCATAACTTATCACTATTCATTAGAATAAATATTCAAATTCACATTGTTTCATTGATATCATTCAATATTGTCAAATTTTTAACAAAGAGAAAAAAACCTTCTACTTGATAACCGTGTCATCTCATAGACCTAGTCAAAATTTGAAAACAGAAAGCTCAAGGAATCTTATCAAATATTAATAAAAATGCAGAAACGTAACAAACCCTGAAGACTATATGAATTTAAAGCATTTCTGTTTATCATGAGGTATTCTCGTCTTGAACAAAACAGAATCAGCCCTGAACTGGGTATTCAACAAAGGTGTATACCCAAATACCTAAAAACATAAAAAATATATTAGTCAAATGATCCTAAAAATAACTCTTATAATGCAAGAATCAGTGAATTAAATAAATAGAATAAATTCTAATTAATGCAGAATAATTAAAGTAGACTGCAGAAAACTAAGCGGTGTTTCCTAAAGTATGCATTGTAACAGACTTTGAGCTTAAATAAACTGTAACTTGAAGTGCGTGTATTTTCAAATCTATGTGCAGTTGCTTTTTCAGCATTAAGCTGAAACAGAGGCATAATTTTTTATAAGTGAATCACACCTCAGATTAAAATTAAATATATTTTTTTATAAATATCATTTTTATTTAAATTTGTATCATGAATAAATGTGATATTTCATGATTTATTAGTTTGTAAAAAAGATTTAGTTTGATTGCAATGGGTATTCCTGTGCGGAGAAAAACTGTTATTTTTACCTGAACCATTAATAAAATTACAACTTCTTAGACCAGATGATATATGTGACAGTGATACTTCTTTAGCATGATACTTCGATTTGCTACCGAGCTAGTTCTTTTAAGGACTTTCACTAGCTTTCCCAGATATTTGTCTTTTAATAATTTAAAGTGTTGTTCCCAACTTAGTCATATATTGAATATTAATCCTAGGAATTCACAGCTGCTAACATAGATTATAGAAACATTTCTTGGTAATAAGCTAGATAACTTTGGTATAAAACATCAAGGCACATGAGTACTGTTGTATATAACATAGATAATCTGCGGAAAAGACCAATATCTTTACAAATTTATAATTTTTACTAGGTGTTCATTAGACTTATAGCATGTAGTATTTTATTTTTCTCATTATTATCTCAATTTCATAATAACTATTAGAGCAGAATCCAAGATTATCCAAAAAGCTCCAAAAATATTCTACTAGAAGCACGAAGATTGAAATTTTTCAGCTGTGAACTTACTTCCTTCTTATTAAAAACCTCTTGAAGGTAAGTTAAATGTTACAAGACCTCATGAACTCTTGGTAGTAAATGAATGAAATCTCCTAAACCAAATACATTTTTCATTTATGCATAAAAAAAAAAAAAAAAACCTGTATCACTACAACCCTTGAAAGGGTCTGGGGTTCAGTAAGTGGTAGTGACTGTACCGTTTCTTGATCAACGATTATGCAGGAACATGATTTGTCCTACATAGTTCAACCACCAGATTTTTCCTCTTATTTTGGGTACGCACTTTATAAAGGCTGGGTGAGCCCCAGGAGGCTCCTAGATCCCATAGGATCCATCTCCGGCCTGCTAACATATTAAATAAAAGTCGTACCAGTAGCAGGATTTGAACCCAGGACCTTCGACATTCCAACTCAGTGATCCACCACTGACCACTCTGCTACCGTATTTATGAACAAACTTTAATGAATTATTTTTTTTATTAATTGTTATAATTTTTTATTTTGAAGAGAAAAGATTTGTCCAGGGTCAGGATTCTGACCTAACCGAGGTACAAGCCAGGCTAGCTCAGGTGGTAGAGCACCACGACAGATACGTGGGAGACCAGAGTTCGAATCCCGGCCCTGGACAAATCTTTTCTCTTCAAAATAAAAATACTTAATGAATTTTATGTAATGAATTTAATTTTAGTCTTATTATGAATTGTTAAACAATAAAACTGTTACTACATAATATAATAATATTACCTGAGTAAAAAAATTAATACATTTATGCCGTTCTTGAAAATGCGTGTCATCTTCTGAAAGTGACACAGGACAACCAGGGCATCTGAAAGTCCACCTCGAAGTGACCTAAAGTAGTAATAACAGATAAATAAACAGTTATTGAATTAATAAATTTAGAAAGAGAAAGAAAAAGTCATAGAAGGATTTTATCTTGTATTTTTTTTTAAATACCAAAAATGTTTTAACCACCTCCAGCAGATCATTATTGGAGCAAATTATGTAATAAACAAATGGAAAACTCGAGTGATATAAATTAAGCGAAATAAAATAAAAATAAACAATACGATAAATTAAGAATAAATGCAGACCTTGACAGGAGGTTTTCTTGTTATGTGAGAAACAAGAAAATTCATGGCTATATCTTCACAATTCATAAATTCATCAACCTTGTCTTTGATAGCTTGGGGTAGCCAATGAGTATATAGATACATATAATACTTGTGAATAAAGGCTGCTCCTAAAATTAAAACGGTAAAAAATTCTTTATAGTACTAATAGGTATGTGACATAAAATAGAAAAATAAACATATTTTAATACTCTCATCATGGAAATATTACATTGAAAACATATTTTTAAAAAATCTTTATTTTTTTAAAAAGTCTTTATTAATTATCTTTATCTTCATGCAAATAAATTTTAATAATATATGATAAACATAAACAATGTCAAGGTTTTTCATTTCATTTCTAAAATAATAGGAAACCATAAAATAAGAAAAAATGCAAAAATTTAATAATTGCCTGCTTTCAATAATAATGAATAATAATAACATACGCATAAATTACCATTACTTATAAAGTACAAAAAAAAAAAATAAAAAATAAAAATCTTACCTGTTAGAACCATAGAAAGCTCACATGAGTAATTGGAGTTATACAACCATCCACCGTAATTAAGATCTAAAGAATGATATCTTCCCGGAAAACCAACAATCCTGTCTCGCTCTTCCCTCCAAACTCTAGAAAAGTAAGAGGTTTAACTTCAATGGCAAAATATTTATTTTCTTATTTAATTATAGAATTGAAACACTTATTTTCTATTTATCAACATTAAGGTTTTTAGATATGTGGAACAAATATTAACTATTTTTTTAATGTTTTGTATTTCCTTCGATAAACTTTAAAAAACAAATTTTTTTATGGAAAATCCTGTAGAAAACATTCAACTTTAGGATATAAAATAAAGCAGTTTCAGTGTCTTTTATTATTTTTTCTCAGCTCCAAGGGCCAAAACATTTGAATATTTGTCATTTTTTTAATACAAAATTATCATAATTTTTTTAATAAAAAATAGTGATCTTGTACTTCTCTTGTCATTAATTTAACCTAAACTAGTACAGATCGGATTGCAACATTTAATGCTGAAAACAGGACATAAAAGTATTATTTTTTTTAATTACCTAAAGCCGAAAATGATTTCATCGTGCCTTAGATGAGCATCATCATCAATTTGGAGAACAGCTTCAGTTTCGATCGCTTCATAGGGCAAAAACCTATTATTAAGACTATTTCTGCTTCCCTTTACAACCTGAAAAATTTTAAACTAATAAAAATCATTGAGATTAAAAAAAATATGAAATATTAGTAAAAATAAACAAACGCAATACTCCAATAAACAATTGGAGCTAGCTACATCCTTTATGCAGTAAATCATTAAACTTGGACATGATGTGGAATAAGTATAACAATTAATCAGTTCCCAACTCAAAAACTCAAATAATAACATTTTTCAGAATGATTAAAAAATAATAAGAATTTTTGGTATTAAAGATTATAGGATGGTTACTTTAATTTTACAATGATTCCCAAATAAGTAATTTGAATCAAATCTTTTGTATAAGTAAAATATCTATATATAGGAATGAACCTAATTACATAATTTAATTATTTAATAATATAAATAAAAAATTTGGTCATCTACAGCAGCACTTATTCATTAAAAAAACACTATGAAATAAACAAAATATATATATGAAATAAGCAATGGATAATCTAAAATATGTAAAAGAACTTGCATGAACTGGCACTCCGATTTCTGGCCATCTTAAATCTTGTAATGGAGGTCTTGGTGAATTCCACACAACTACCACCTTGTTCAGGTACGGTAGTCCATGAAGACTGTTTAGAGAATTCATGAGAACCTAGAATTAAACATTAAAAAAACAACTAGTTTGTCTTACTTAATATATAAGTATATATATTTAAAACTATTAAGTTAACCAAGTGAAATAAACAACATAAATTAATACTAGTAAGTAAATAATTGAAGAATAACAATAATTAAACAATAAAGACATCATTATTTACAAAAAAATAAATAAATTTATGATAATGGAATTAGCAATAATATCAAAACTTTAATTTAATTATTTAAAATTATATGCCAAAGTAAAAACCAATCTTAAAAAGATAATTACTTACCTGCTCCCTTTCATATGTTAGAATCACTATCGTAAACTGCTCCCTAGGAGAATTTCCTCCAAGACTTTCGCTAAACTCCTTCCCTGAACCACCAGCACCTGCTCCAATCGGACGAAAACCCATGCCAGAACCTAAAAACAACATTTTTCTTCACTCAAAACAGGGGTTTATCCTCACAGAAGAAGTGTTTTGAAAATAAAGTAAAGGATCTGTTAAGACAGATTTAGACTCATCAGATATGAATAATAATATTAGAGAAAATGCAACCTCCATTAATTTTATGTGTACTTCATGAAGTTTTTTATGAAAATCAAACATAAACTAAAAAACAGACTCTTTTTCCGCAACTAATAAATTTTTAAAAGTGTTTCTTTTGCATAATATTTTATAATAGCAGAACATTAATGTGTTAATCATTTATTAAAACGGAGAAAATTTATATTGTATAAATACAGTAGAACCTCGATTATCAGTCAGGATATGGGACCAAGATGGTGACGGATTTGGGAAATAGACGAATATGGGAGTGTGTGTATTTATATATATATATTAAGAATTTAATATTTTAATATATAAATATTTATTATTTTAATATTTTAATAGATATATAATATAATATTATGGATAGTTAATTAAAAATCTATGTTAATTTTTATTTTTATTTTATTACAAAATTTAAACTATTAAAAAGAAAACAAAACAATATTTGATTGAAATGAAATCTCTGTGGGTCAATGATAATTATTTTAAATTCAGGATAACTAGAACAAATTTTAAATTACAAAGGCAATTTTTAAAGTACAATGACTCAAATAAACACTTACAGATATATCTACCAATCTCTGTCTTGAAACTCCCTCTGAATCAATATATAATACCGTTCTTCTTGACAACTTGAAGATCCTTGCATCCAGGCTGCCACTGGTAGAATAGAATAACTTGGAATCCTGTCTTCTGGACACCTTGTACTCGAAAAGTAATGAATAACTGGACGGTCCTCTTCCCTGGACACCTCGTACTAGATTAGTGATGAAATACTGGAGAAGCTCTCTCTGGCACCTTCACACGTAAAGTAGAATACTTGGGAGGTCCTCTTCCCTGGACGCTCCTGTTACGAGTGATAAAATATGGCGGGAGACGCCGTTTGGGAGCGGCAATGCCATTTGTATAATATTTAAATTAAGTTTACTTATAAAAATTGTGTTTTTAATTGAACAAACCGAATATTAAATTAATAAAAAAGTATTTAATAAGTTTTAGAATTATTTTTATTTAATTAAATAAACTGCTCAGAAATTTATGTTAACTTTAAGGTGGTCCGATTTATACGCCAAACATCGATAGTTTTTTATTGATTTTTAACCTATTTTTTGAACCTCAACAATATATATATATATATATATACATAAATTGAACAATATATTTCAAACATTCGACAATATATATGTACTCGTAACTTATTTACGTACTAATAAGGTATACATATACAGTAAAAATATTTTTTTTAAATAATAATAATTACGTACATCGATGGCTAAAAGCACAATCATTTTATGTGCATTTTTTCCCTCTTGAAAAATTAATATAAATTTAAAGGTGGAGTTTAACTCTTTCCTCGTGCACAAATGTAGTATGCCCCATCTTAATAATCATTAAATTAGCTCTAGTCTTGACTGGCTTACCCACAACTAGTAGAGGCAGTCGATGTTCGTCAGTTGCATTTGCACAAACCATAATTATTAACTTTTTTTAAATATTTTATTTGAAAAGAAAAGATATGACCAGGACCGGGACTCGAACCCAGGTCTCCCACTAAAAAACATAATTGTTAACCTTTCTTTTTGGATTTTATATCCGGGAGCAGTAGTCTCTGATGATGAAGCGAGAGATTTCCGAGGAAGGGCTTTCCAATTTAGCCCGGTTTCATCACAATTATAAATTTTATTGTAATTAATTCACATTTTCGTATCTCCTGTACTAATTTTTCTTTAGATTCTATTGCTGAAACACTATTTGCACTCAGTTTTGCGCCTTATATTGATAGTTGTCGAATGAACTGAACAAATCACTGAAACAATGCTTCATCTTTTTAGTCGCATCTCCATCAGACAATTCCATTTCCACAACAAAATTTTCTATTTGCCCCCGTCACGTTTAATATAAATAACTGTCGTCCGAGGAATATCATAGATTTTTGCTAAGATAGAAGCACTTTCATCTATTCGTAAACGTTTTACAATTTCAAACTTAGCAGCGAGATCTAAACTCTTCCTTTGTCTTTTTTCCGGCATTATTATACGTACTTTTAAAAAAAACGACAAGTACCCATGAGACAAGAATAAAGACTGAAGGTAGTTCAACTGTGGTAGCTACATTAGGTAGAGATGAGGAGATAATTAATTTCTGAGAAATTTGTGCGAGGAAGCCTAGGTTTTGAGTAAACAACAGATTCTAGGAATCGAAGTTGTCAAGGCACAACGATTGATTCTTAGCCGGCACCTATGACTTTAGCAACCAAACAATATATACACGCCTTTTCTTTTTCGTTTATTTCCTGAAAACTGAGGTGACAGTTAACGGAGAGTGACGGATAATAGAGGTTTTACTGTAATAAGAAAAAAAAATCTGAAGCCCCTTCACAGCTATTTAAGATCTTGGGCGATTATAAACAGTATATCTAATAACTACCACAAAATTTATTTAAAATATCATCAATTCTTTTTGTTATTATTGAGTTCTATTACAAGTTACATTAGCAGTTACAGTCAACCAATTCTTCTTTAATATTATTGAGTTCCATTTTACAGAGTAATACATGGGTCCGAAATACTTGTACTTAATAATTAAACAGAGTCACACAGATGCACAGTGTTTCCATTAGTGGGAGCTAGCTGGACAAAATTATTTTTCCTCATTATTGCATTTCTTTCGACTAATTAAGTATTGTAATTATCAAAAAATGGTTTTTAATGAATTACAAACTAGTGCTCCTGAGTTTCGCCCTTGACGGACTTTTTCTTCACTGCCCATAAGGGGCTATTAAATGGTGATTTATCTACAATTATACCCTGACGCTTCAGCTCCTCTAGTTCCTCCCGTATATGTTTCTCAAAACCTGTGGGTATATTCTTTCCTTCACATATTTAATCTTCTCTGATTTGATCTCTGATTATAAAATTAGTAACATTATAATTTTTTGCTGTTGAAATGAAGCTTTGAATACAACTGATTTAGTCAATTTCTATGGATTTCTATGGATTCATGACTGGACTCTATTACTGACGAGATGAAGTGTGCCAGGCATAAACAAATATTGGGTTTCTATGTTTTGAACAATCGTTTACAATAGCCCAATAAATGTTTTTAGAATTTTGTCCAGCTAGCTCCTACTAATCGAAACACTGTGAGATGTAGTGAAATATAAAACGTGGTGTGAAATGAACGATGAAGAATAAGACAGATAGGTTTGTGCTGATTTTTGGAACTTGAAATAGTATAGGTAACAAATAGTTTTATTAGTAATTTGATGATTTCATCAATTAAAATCAATACAGTCTAATAATTTCATAATAGGTACTATCTAAGTACGTAAATACAGAACATTTTTTTTTTTTTTAAACTGCAATTGAAATAAAGCCAAACTAATTAAAAACCCTCTATAAATGTAAAACTTAATATTTAAATAATAAGTTAAATTTGCTTTGTAATTTACCAATGAATTTTGCATCTGATGGCAAAACAGGATCAAAAGGTAGCTGTGGATATTGTCGAAACGGATCACCCCACACATTCCACATTTCATAACCCTAGAAAATATACGAAATAAATCAAAAATGGGTGTAGTATTCAAGTGGAAAACAGTTGACTGGATAATTCTAATAATGGATTAAATTGGGTAGGGAGTGCTGCCTAAGACACACAACATAAAACTTATTTTATTGTGTCAACGTTTAGATAAACGTCTTAGATGTAGGTCACCTTCAGAGCAGCTAGCAGCACATTCCGTGTCCAAGGTGACATGTCAAACTATCAACTGTCTGCGTCAAACTATGATCTATTAACTGCCAACGTCAAATTATCAACTATTAACTGCCAACATTAAACTATGAACTATTAACTGTCAATGTCAAACTACACAATTGACACTTGATAGTTTGATGAATCACCTTGGATTCAGCACTCGCTGCTGGCTGTCCTGAAGATTGCCAACATCTTAGTCCAAACCGTTGACATAACAAAATAAGTTTTCTTATTTTGTGTACCTTTGACTGCACCTCCTGACCATTATAAAAATGGGTGTATATTTGATTGAAATGATTAACAGAATATTTCAAATTACCTGAGACAGAAATATTGAAAAATTTCTTCTGAAAGCTGGAGATGGGTAAGGAGGTTCCAAGGGCCCAAGATTTTCTTCAGGTTCTGCTTCAGCAACAACTGGTTCAGATTTTAATGGCTGAAAACATAAAATGACCAGAATGATTACAAGCAAATTATACAAGAGAAAGAGCATACTATTTTAGCTCAGGTATCATAATAAAATAAACAATTGAAAAGTAATTCGGATTACGTTGTAGTGAATTTGTATAATAAATAAGCACCTACTACAGTGCAAGCATACTTAAATGAACCATTCAAACCCATTTTTAACAATGGGTCTCTTAATTAAAAGTGTCACTAATTTAATAAGTAATAATAAAAATTTAGGTAAAACCAAATATTATTCATACTTAAAATATAAGTTAAAGTGTACTATGAGTGGACTTGGATCAACAAAACAGATTTCTATATAATTACCTGAAATCCCTCAGGAAATGCAGATGGTGCCGGACTTTCAACGGCAGGCGGTGGTGGAAGCTGAAGCCTGTCCCTTATTAGGGCAAGTAATGTGTCCACAATGGCCTGTAACGAAGATGCGTAGCGCTCCCAAAGTAACCTTCCTTGCCGCTTCATATACAGGATATCAGAATCGGGAAGGGAACGGACAAAGAAATGAAGCTCAGGTATTCGTGGAAGTGATATCCTTAAAGCAGCTCCTCTCCACCTAATCACCTTAAACAAATTATTAAAACTACAGAATATATCTAATTTATTTAATAAATATATTAATATTAATGTTACTCATGAGTTTATTTTAAAGGTTAACTTCATACGATACTTTTGGTACCATTGGTGAAAAAGTTGTGATCTTACTTTAAAAAATCTTAAAACAAAAATAATACCTCTTCATACGGTAAAGCCGCATCTCCGATTAGAACTGGAATGGCTGCATTTTTAAGAGCTTCGTAAAGGCGTGCACCAAGCACAGGACTGCTTGTTTTGGCAGGTAATAATACAAATGTGCTTTGTTTAATTAAATTAGCCCGAGACTCTTCAGAGCCGCACAACCCCCACTCTGTAGGGCTGTTCATAACTGTTTCATCACCAGAACACTGCGTATCGATGAGGATCTCATCAGATGTTTGAGATATATAAGATTCTAGTTCACTCACTATAAAAAACAAAAGAAAAACATAAATATTAAATACACCTCATTTATATGTTAATAACAAATTAAACTATTGAAAAAAACCGTAGTAAAATAAAAATATTTATTGCACAGTTACTTGTTTAAAAACTCAAATGATTATTAATAATTAAAAATTGAAATAAAGCCATGAGGAATTATTTTTATTATTGCAAACTGTATAAATACTTGCTAATAAAATGGATCAAATAAAGATTTAGAAGTTAGTAAATTTCAAAATTATACTACCGGATATATCTTCTTTGTTTTATGTTTCTAGCAAAGTAGAGAATAAATATATAAAACAGAAACATGTCAGCAAATAAAATTATATTGATCCTATACCTTCATTGGGGTGTAATTTAATTTTAATACTATTAAAAAAAAAATTAATGTTTTTTCCTAATGCTGAGTTAAGCTGACAAAAACAAAGGAAGGTAGTGCACTTACTTCTTTCCTTTCTAATACTTCTTATCATGATCTACTCCAGGTCAGTAAATCAAAAGAAAGTTTTTGTCTGTGCACACTAAATTACACGCAATTTTAATCATTTACGTTTATTCTCATTTTGTATTAGCCTTAATATATAAGTTTTAAACAACGTTATCGCAAACATCAATAAAATAAAATTTTAAAAAATGTTCATGGAAAAAAGCTATTAAAGAGATGAAAAGAACTTGCACTATTAATGGCTAATTATTGCCCAGGAGCTGTTGATAAAACTTTTTTTTTCCATTATTATCTCTAAGCCTATGAAATTGTACCGAATAAATTAAAAATAGGTGACTAGCATAAGGCATAGTAGGATTATTTATCATGGATTATATTAAATGGTTAATTTTAAATAAATAACCAAATACAGAATTTAACACAACACTTTTTTTATTGAATATTTTTGAATAATATTCTAACAAGAATCAATTCTTCACCATTACCAAATTTTCTAGGACTAGATACTGTTTATAATCCTTTAAATTTTAAGTAAAATTAAAAACTATAACTGAAAAGTACAAGATATTTATAATGAATAACAATTTATTTTAACTCACTATTAAAGTAAGAAGGAGAATGAACTGGTGGTAGCCCCTGAAAAGAGAAAAGGTAACGCCTCCTGGCTGGAAGCATACTAGCTGCGTCTGCCCAAACATCACCTCCTGGTGGCCCTTCGGCAACTCCTAATATAACATCGAAGTCTGAAAAAAAAATTCAGAACTTAATTTTTTTCATAACAGAAAGATGATAATTAATTTTTCTTTTCAATTCAATTGATGAAACGTAATGCAACAAAAAAAATAATAAACTTAATTACTTAAAACTAGTTATAAAATAAATTATTAGACAACTATTTAAACAAGTATGTTTAATTTTTATTTCCTTGCTTAAATTTGTGGTTTAGTGACATCATTGGAAGGTAAGGAGAATTATTGACATTTTCTACAAAATTAAATGTAATTATCAGAAGAAATACTTGAAATTTCATTTTTTTCTTCTTTGTTTTGGATCCATTTCATTTCAATGAAACTTTGGTGCTTTCTAGGTACATAAGGTACTGTACTTAGATAGTGTAGTGTTAGCTTTACCTTAATGGATTTGATATTTGAATGTATTTTAACTCAACAAAGTTTTTAATATTTTTAAGCAATTGTTTAAAATACAAAAGATTAATTAATATAATTAAGAATAATTTCCAATGAATCAAATGCCTATTATTAGGACCTTTTGAATAACACTATAATGGTCGCATGTCTCTGTAGTCAAACATCGCCTAGGACCGCAAGTATTTTTGAAAAAGGGATTTAAAAAACTTTATGTGAATTCACGAAATAATTCAATGTGTGCGAATAAACACTTAAAACATAAATAAACTTTTTATAACTTGAACAGAAAGTGACACTTGCGTTTGCACGGTAGCTTTACATACCAAACCAACATAGAGCCGCCATAATTTTTGCAATGTTAATTAAAAATAGGTAATTAAAAAATAATTATTTAAAATTAAATGCATAGCGATGAAATTTGAAGCCAATGGCAATATTCAAATTTGTCAGCATTCGTCTATGATCACCCGAAAAGCTTGGTACTGGGCAAAAACTTTCGGGCATTAACAGTAGTTCTGACTATCACACACGTGTGAGCAGCCATTAAAATGTTAATTAAAGATAATTTTACTTCACCATGACTAATAATAGCAATATTGTATATTACAGTACAAGACTAAACATAATTAAATATTTTAGTAATAATATTAGTGATTGGTAAATTATCATCTAAACATTATTCTTAAAATTTAAGAATATTTATCCCAATGTTATCCTTATCAGTATTATTAATTTATGATGTTTAATTTCTAATATCTTTATCATAAGCCACTAGATTATTAAAATAGATATCAAAATCAAACACTACCTCTCCTAAAATGAATGTGAGTGAACTGAGCTATCATAGCGCGACCCGTCTTGGTGCTCGGCCCTAAGGAACTTTCCTTTCTAAGGTCACTTCTTGATAAATGAAGAAGGACATGGTTACGACCTGGAAGAAGCAGAATCAAACACTATTATTAATTATCAGCATATAAATAATAATGTAAATGAATTATAGTAAAAACGAACACTATGTGAAATGAAATATTTTTAATTAAAGTTTTATTCCCATCTTAGGGCTGATTAAACAATAATATACTCACAAGAAATTCATAACATTCATATATTTGAACATCCTTCTTCAAAATAAATGTAATAATTAAAATTTATTGATACTTAAAAACAAATAGGAAACAATCATCAAAATAATTACTAACCATCACCTCCCCAATAAGGCAAATGTGAGAGATGATCCAAATCAGGTTTATCACCTTCTCCGATAAGTACAAGATAAATGCACGCATTGGCAGCACTGGTTGTGAAATGAGGATTGTACCCGACAGTCTGCACAACAGCTGTACGAAGAAACTGAGAAGCAGGAAAGGAATTCGTATCGTAAAGGAAAACAGGGAATCCAGAAGCTAATGAACAGCGGGAATGATCAAAGCAACTTGTCATAGTACAAGATAACGGATTGACAGGAGGAGGAAAATAAGAAGGGGTAGATGAAGCTAAGAGAGGCAGTGGAGGAGCCAACTCAGGACTGTTTCGTTGAACTGCTTCCTTTTGTGCCACTTGTGCCTATGAAAAAATATTGAGTTAATTAAAATTATTGCATTTTTATTTAAATAAATAAGTATTATATGCTGTGAATAAATATATCGCAGTAAGAACAACAATTTACTAAAAAGTTATTGTAATGAGTTTGGAGAGGTCCTTTCTCAAACATGAATTGTATATAGAGAATAAACAAAACAAGCAATAAATCATCCTTTTTCAAAATCAATTTAATACTGCTGAAAATGTTACCTAACTAGAAAGTAAAGTAAAATTTTAATTCATTAATTAAAAATTTAAAAATGAAATTATATTAAAAAAAAACATACATACACAAAAATACAATACATATAAATAAAGACAAAACATACAGACACTCATTGATTCAGAAATTATTACAAGAAAAATAAAGCTAAAATAATACCTGCTGAACTGATAATTTTAGTTTATTCAATTCAGATTGCTGGCGACTTAATTCAGATTTAAGTTGTTCAATTTTATGAGTAAGTGATGCAACATCAGACTGTAGGCGCTGTCTTTTAGCCTCAAGGTCTCGAAGTTCTGTACTGACTGATCCTACAATACAGAAGGGTTAACGTTTGTATTTGAACTCATACTGAATGACAACTATTGACCTCTATCCGGACCACTTTCTTCCACATTTATATTTGAATATTTGAGAGATTAGTTACTTTAATTATTAAAATTATAAAAAAAGAGGAATTGATAACTGAAATTCTCTTTCTATAAAGTTCTCACTAAGTCAATCAGGAGTATTCAATCAACAAGACCAAAAGCTTCTATTTTAAAGAACATATCTCAGTTCAGAAGTAAAAGTAATCTATTAAATAATATATAGATGAAAATTAGTTCTTATCTATCAGTATTTGAATAAAATTTATGTTTCATTTATGAAATAAAAACATATACGATTAGAAATAATGGATTAATAATATTCCTTATACATTATTGTACTAGTAATATTTATGATATCACATTTATAACCAATATTAAAGTTTATAAATGATTCAGGACCAAGTAGATTGGAATAAACTTGCCTCTTTACAAAAAATGAACTTGATCACTTTTACCTCCAACTCAACAATAGAAGTAATCGAAAATAATTTCATTACAATTACTGAAATATTGTATTTCAAAAGTATTATGAACTTATTCACATCATTCATTAAAAAAATAATACTACTGAAATTAAAGAATCTGTGGTTAAAAAATTTGAGAGTAGGTACACTAAATACCAATTACAAAACAAAAAGCTATAAGAGTATTTGAAATAAAGCTATTAACAGTATAAACTTTAGGTAAACACAATTAATGTGAAAAATGATATTATTATCAATAATAAAAAGGATGAACAATAGTACAAAAAACAATCAACTTGCAAATGATTGATAGAATATAAAAAAAAATTTACATATACATAAAACCACCTTTTATCCGAAGCATTTCTTGGATTCGCATTTTAAGATCAGAAGCTTTCAACGAACTATAATCTTCATATGCCTCAAGTTTGGTCCTGGATCGATGGACATCCAGTAAAGGCTTATCCCTATCCTTTTCCACCTAAAAAATAATACAAATAAAACAAAACTGGGGCAGAAAATTAACTTAGAAATTGTAAAACTCTAAACCACAAGAATACCAGAGAAATATCTTGAGGGCACTAAAGCCTACATTACTGAATAGTTTTAAGACACTAACAAGGGAGTTAAATATCTCAAAACTATTAATACTGTAAATCTATGAAACAGTCCTTTAGACCATTCTTGTAAACGTAATTTCCATAATGAATAATGTCAGGAATAAATAGACTATGGTGGCCAAGCATATTACAACGATGATCCCACCAAGAGTGCCTGGTTTGGATTTGTGAGGGTTCAATACTCACTTAGCGAATTAAGTATCCTTGAAATCTCTTATATAAATGACATAAATTATTTGATTTGTTGCCATGTCGCATTGTTTTAATACAATCACAGGAATTCACTGAATAATCTCAGCCATAAGATTTAAAATGCCAAGGGGTGGCCTACAGACCGTCTCTTAAAAATCCTCACCATACCTCCAAAATAACCAAGAATCCCAGAAAGTCTATGCCCACTATTAATCAAGAAGTTCCAATACTATACCTTAATATGCATTTCCACAACATCTGAAAACTAAGTTCTAAACAAAATTACTTAATTAGCCTGCGGTAGGACATTCATCGCAGGGTTAGCCTCACATAGCAATTTGACGCTATTATTGAGTAAGCACTGGCTGTGCTTACATGGTTGTTAGAGAAATCCTTTAAAGCTAGGAAAAGGTGAATCCTAAAACAAATCAAGTGTGTCCTAGACCAGCTTTGATAAAAGCAGTTAGCCTGAAAGTTTCATACTATTTAGTTGATAAATAACACTAGTAAAACTTTTTTCTTTAAGTAAGGAAGTTAAATCTGGAGCAATACAGAAATTGCTTTAATCAAAGCTTTAAGTTTGACTAAAAGAGATCGAGCTACAGAACTTAGTATAAAACTTGATTAATAAAAGCATATAGGATGTTAATAAAAAATGTTAGATGTCATGTGTACAAGCATTTAGGGATAATGATGATCCAAAAAAGACCTTACCATTACCAAAATGTAGAACATATAAGTAATATTCCTAAAAGCTAAAACTTAACTTCCGTTATAAGCGGGAAACACACTCATCATTACTACATACCAAGATTCTATAAAACCCTCTTTAAACACTAAAAACCCTTCACATAGAAAACACAAATTGAAAAAATTATTACGATCAATCTGATCTTCTTTAATACTCAATGAACCTCCAATATACAAGATTTAATTGGTATGACAAAACTTTGCACATATAAACCTAGGTTTACAAAGGAAATAATAAAAAATAAAAATATTTAAAAATTTACCAATAATTATAAAAAAATAAAGAATAAATAGTTTAAACTTTAACTTACATTTGAAATGTAGTAATGGGTGAACAAAGGTACAATAACCAATGCAAGAGTGACCAATAATAAAATTCGGGATAACTTTACATTGGCCATCCAATGATATACACACTCTTTTGTTAATATCATTTATATTGATGATACTTCTTTCTATCATGTCTTATTTTCATAACTGAAGCTAAATTGAATTTTTAATATGAATAATAAAACATGAGAGAACGGAAAAATCTAGCAGCCTTTTTTCAAAAGTGAATATCGCCCGAGAAATAACTCATTGTTTACTATTTCAAATCAATAACTACCGTAACCTGCAACATAAGGTTATGCAGTAATTGACAACCAACAACAAAGACATGTTAGTTTTTAGACATGTCATATTATGATGTATAATACACCTTAATCAGAACATGCTCGATCAAAATACTTTTTAAGCACTTAGTAATCTGCTTAGTGTGTAGAAATCATTAGAAATCTGCTGTGTGATTGTAAGATAGCAAAAGAAATCTTAAGCAGGAGGATGGCTTTATTTGCAATTGTATTGATAATTAAAGGGATGTCATACACATGATTTTCAGATTATTTTTTCTTTTGTAGATAAATGTGTTTTGTGCAGTTCTCCTCCTTCTAAATTAATAGCCGAAAATTGTTGTAAATCAAATGCTTTTTCAGTTGAATGAATAGATTTGTTTGAATTTCCCCAAAGTTAAGGCTTTCTCCAACCAAATTTTACAACAGTATTTTTCCAGGCATTTCTGTCAAGAGTACTTCTTCATTGATACCTTATCCCGTCATGTCTTCCTGAACTTAGTTATTCCATGCGATTCTTGGCCATCCTCTTCTTATTCCTTGAGGGTACCAGTACAGAGGCATTTTTAGTATTTTTCTAATTTCATCGTCAATAGGTGGTTCAATTGGTTCAAACCAATTAATCGCTTGATGGTATTTTTTTCGATAATGTTATTAAGAGTACGCATCATCTCTTGAGCTACAGCATTGTAATTCTATCACGCTTGCATACTCCGGCTCCCCTTCTCCAGAAGTCTATCTCAGCTATGGATTGTTTTTATTTATTTTTTTTTTGCTTCCCTATTCATCTTTCACAGCCATCTAACATTCTATCCATTATAATAGCATGGAAAACTCTTTTTTTTTTTTTTTTAGAATCGTATTATCCAACAATACTCAATTGAGCATGCCTATAGCTTTTCTTTCTTCTCTGGTTCTCCTTGCTACATGCCCTTCGTATGTTCCATATTTTTAAAGTGCAGATCCTAAATATTTGAAGTTGGTAACATTTCTAATCGTAACAAACTACTATGCCAATTTACGGGACAATATGTTTCTATATTTTATTTGGCATATGTAAGCATTGTTTATAAATAGGAAATTCAAAACAGGAAAAGGACTTAAGCAAAGAGATCCACACCCAAATCAAGAGATTAAGAGATCAACCCTATTATTCAATCTGATTTTAGAAACAGCCCTAAGGAAAATAAAAACGCAAGGTGGAAGCACAATTTACAACATCTAGCATATGATAAGCTCATTACAGCCCCAACGGTACTAGCAATTGCAGGCCTTCTTGAAGAATTTCTCAGGGAAGCTACAGATCTAGGCCTGAAAATTAATGAAAAAAAAAAGAGCATTTACTTGCGAACATCCAGAGTGGGCAAATGAAAGAAGAAGAAATACAGGTAGGGTACAGAAATACAGGTAGGTGCGCCTGTAAGTAGGGAATGGCAGAATAATTAAGCAGAAGCCAAGGTTCTTCAAGGACTGTAGAGCCCGGAAATAAAAAATAAATTATTGTATATACTCGTATATCTTCTGAAGTCCTTCCGAGCGTTCTATCTTATAATATCTTCTAATTGCAAAAAGATATAAACCACCCGCTAACATGTTATCTGCTTCATGAGATGAAGACCTGTAGGTATAGAAAACATCCTACTGATCTTGTTACCTAGTGTTGCTCTGCATTATCGCTAAACTTTCCCCACCTGTATACGGAATTCACATATCTCAGAAAATATATATTATTTCTTCTTTGTGACAAGCCGTTAGCGTTGGAAATCTGAGGCCTCTAGTATCGTGAGTAAGTCCATCCACTTAATGTTACCATTACGCTGGTTTTCAAATAGTCCAAGCAAGATTATTTCATATCTTCAAAATATTGCTTCCAATAAGAACTTCACCTCACTTTGGTGATTATTCTCATCACGCAACTATAAAGTGACAGAGCGAGTTTTTCTTATCAGGAAGATGGTCAACAGTTGCAACAAATTTCTGGCTCTTTCTCTCGTACTATCTTGAAACAAGGTTAATGCACTGATCAACATTAACCATGAGGGTATTCATCACTACAGCCAAATCATACGCGGCGTACGTATGGTAAGTGGTATCAACAAAAATGCTTGCCGCTTATTCAAGACTGCCTCGGCATGCGCGAGATTTGTCAACGTCCACAGAAGAATCTGATTATAAACCATTCCATTAAGAATACCCCAGGAGTTGATTCTACAGTCTTCTCAATAAATGTTTATAAAATATAGGTTCCAATTAAGTATAATTATTATATTTTTTTGCCGTAACTGACCCCGCCCTGACTGACCTCTTTAATTGCAATTATAATAAATTATATTCACTCCAAAGTTTTGTAGAATATTATTCAAAGTCTGAATAAAATTTTAATTATTAATTAACCATAATTGAAAACAATTATCAAAATATAAGAAATTATTACGATAGATTAATTACTTTAACATTTTTTTGTAATATCGTTGGATTCAGATTCCTGTATTTTGTATCGTTTATACTCACTGAGGCATTGGATTTTTGAGTGCAACGTACATGTCAATGCCGCCATTTTCTTACGTCTTAACGGTTTCTCAGTTTTAATTGTGCGTTAAGGAACAAATATGAGTGCTACGATTAATGACAGTCCCGGGTAAATATTTTTAACAGTTACAATAAATATAACATTTGTTTTGCATGTCAGCTTCAGGAAATTCCATATTTTTTAAAAAGGTTTGTTCACAAGGGTTAATAATATAGTATTTTGAAATTTTCTATTTTTCTAGTCATGTTGCGGAACGGACCTGTGACAATATTCGAAGTATGGCTTTGGCTTTAATAAATGACTTAATGTCAAAATGGAAAGCTATGTATGATATAACTGAAGAAGAAAAAGAAAGACGAATTGAAAAGTTACTAGACTATGTTAAGGTAAGTTCAGAACTGTTGATTTTATTTTATTTTATGTAATTTGATTTTACTGAACCTTGATTTCGGTTGTTTTTGTATTACTTTTCTTATTTCCATATTTATGTGACAACCTGCTGACTAGGCAGACTACTTTATATTTTATACTACAATAAAAATTATTCCTTATTAATGTTTTGTTGCTGAATGGCATTCTCCTTATGCCAGTAGTTTGCATTTTTCTTTTGTCTTGTAAGTTTATTATTTTTATAGTAATGGCAATCAATGTATTATATCATTTGTCTAATTCTGAAGTTTACCTATATCCGCTGAGTCAGTTTCACACCTTTCGTTATTTTAATTTTTTGAAAATATTTGATGTGGGCAAAGTACCTTTTGTAGTGCTTGGTACTACTTGGACAAAGTACTTTGTGGTATCTGCTAAAATACCAGCAATTGCCACATAAGAATCATTCATGCCTTTTGATAAAATAGTGTAAGATTGGATATAGAAGCAGGAAAATAGGGCTCTTATATATCTGGACGAAGGAAGTCCCTTTGAAATATCCCTAACTTGCAAAGCTACCATTTTTTCTAAAAAGGAAGTTTTTGCTTGAATGTCTTTTGATTAAAAAGTTTACAAAAATTTCTTATTTGAAAGTGCATCTAAAACTTTTTCTCCTAATCAGTGCAGTATAACCAATATTTTATAAAGTAATGCCACTGCAGCTTTGGCCAATGCTGTCTATCATTTGTCATAAAAAAAGTTATTCCAATGTTTCACAAATGTGGGAAGGAAGTTTTGCAATCAAATTTTATGTTCTATAAAATTTTATGTAGTATAAAATCCTGAACCAAACTTGATTTAAAATGGGAGTATAAAACAATGATTAAATTAGAACTTTTTACAAATACAGCAAGATATGTAAAACTAGTTCATACTAATGTTAATGTGTAATTCTTGAATAATAATAGATAATTTTTAGCCTGATTCCTATGTCTTTTATAGCAACAGATAGACAGCACTTTAAGGTCTCAAGTTTAGTGTCACTTCTGGTACATCAACCATATCTCAATATATAATTTCTAATGCATGCTTAAATATAATTATATTTATTTGTTTTGAAAAGAGGAACTTTTAAACCTTGCTCAACTGTTTGATAAGTAAGGATACTCATTATGATATTGATTTATTTACCTTTTTTTAATAGTACAAATTATCTTGACTTCTGAGAAATAACTTAGATATTTCAATTAGGTAACTTAAATGACAGATTAAATATGAGGGAGGAAAAAAAAAAATAAGCTCATAATTTTAAATCTGAATCCTTTTACAGAAGTAATGCAATTGCAATTGAGCAGATTTCATACTGTACAAATTGATAGAATTAATTTTAATTTTATAACAGATTTTCATATAGTTGATAATGATAATAATTTTCTGATTTGTGCCATTAAAAGTTTATTCTATTTTTTCAGCTTATTCTTATTTCAATATTGGAACATGCTTTTTATTTATCTTTTTAAAATTTTATCTAGGGATTCTTTAATGACATTGCTGAAAGTGAAGAAGAAAAGAGGGAAGAAATGCTGAATAAAATCGAACGCAAGTTGCAAGAGTTTTATAAATTACAAAAGGTTCAGTATCATTTAGTTAATTTGTTGAAGTGTTTTTGTGTCTAACTTATGTATGTGAGTGAGATTATTATCCTTTTTTTTTTTTTTTTACAGGAACTGGATATGTATGATGAAATATTTAAAATGGATGTCAAGGAACCTTATACTTTGTTTTTGAAAGATGTCGAGAAGTCAATGGCCCGATTTGTGGAAGAGAAAGATAAAAGAATGGAAAGATTAAATAAACTATTGAGCGAGGTATGTATTTTGTCAAATTGTATTACTTACTCGTCATACCTCTTCGTATTAATTTTATATGAATATGAGCATAAGCAAAATTAAAAAAAGTCGTACTGTACACTGTCATGGATTTGATACTTGAAGAATTGTTGAATAATATAGATTGTTATATATATAATTTGTTCAGTATTACATTAATAGATAATATTAATGTGGTTTCCTTAATTTTTTTTTTTTTTTTACAAGTTATTGTATAATCTGTCATAAGTCCTTTTTACTTTCTGCTTTATATATATATTTTATAACTTTTGATATCATATATATATATATATATATATATATATATATATATATATATATATATATATATATATTTATTGTTATACAAATAGGGGTATTCTTGCTAGCACATTTATGTTTGATTTATTAGTTGTAATTATTTGCAGGAAAAAGAACTTTGCTCCGCTCTGGGTTGTTCCCAACAGGGTTCTTTTCCTAATCCTGTTCCTTCTGAAAACCAACTTGATGCATTGCAATTGAGAATATTTGAATTAAACGAAGATAAGGTTAGTGATTTAATATCCATTGGTTTTATTTTTATAATATTGTTATATGTTGTGGCTCCGACTAATTTGAGAAGAGCCAAACAAAAAAAAAAACTGCTGAAATAATAATATAAGGTTAGGAAAATGAGGAAGGTAATACAAAGAATCTGCATAAAGTATAGACATATGAAACATCTTGTGGCATCATATTATATACGTGATTTGAATGATTTAATTTCCTTTCTTCTTTATTAAAAAAGTATCTTCATAATAAATATGAGCCTGCTAACTTTAATCCTTTTATTAGTTAATTATCTGTTTCTAAATGTACAAAGTATTTTATATTATGTTTCTGCATAGGTACATTTAAAATTGTCAAATGGTAATTGTTTTTAAGTTTGAGACGTCTATTTGGTACAGCATATAATTTTTGTGGATTGTAGCAAATTATACAAGAAATAAATAATTGAAGTTAGAGAGGAAATATCAGTTAACCTTCTTTTGGTAACATGAATCCTGTATTGGTCATTGGTAACTCAGGATGATTAGTCACCTCAACAAATAAAATATGTTTTATATAAATATATTTTGCAATATTAATGCTTTAAATGCTTCTATGGCTAAGACAACTTTTATAGACTTTGTATGAAATAATTTTGTGAATAAAAAAAATATATTAAATCCATTTAAAACACATTTACTTTAAGAAAGTAAAGAAATAGTATTGTTTATAACTTTTAATTTCTACAAGCAAGATTTTGAACATGTATTTAATTTTTATTTTAAAATACAGAATAATTACTGTAGCAAAAACATTGCTAAAATATATGCATATGATCGTATATATGTATATGAAAATGCAGCTCAAAAATCACACACACAATTAGTAACAGGGGTTACACAACACCCCAAGCCTTACAAACAAACCACTTTGGAAAGAGCAATAAATACAAAACTATATTTGGACACACCTCAGACAGACTTAGGAATACCAACATCCTACCCACAGTGGTGCCACTATCAACAAACAAAACACCTGCTTGGGGTGACACGTCAACCCTGTTATCAACTGAAGGTTAACCATCTATAGTTCTACGGCTCTCATAGCCGTCTCTCCTTCTATTTGCCCTGAAGATGGACTACAACCTAGGTCGAAACGTTGGCATTAATAATAACTAAGTT
Organism: Arma custos; assembly: GCA_037127475.1. NCBI lineage: Eukaryota > Metazoa > Arthropoda > Insecta > Hemiptera > Pentatomidae > Arma > Arma custos. The sequence continues at coordinate 95,355,665 of CM073762.1, forward strand.
TTACCTATTTGGTGTTATTATGACTGGGCCACTCAATTTCATTTAAAATTCAAATTAAATATATATACAAAGTAATGTTTTTACATATCTTGTTGGCATGTTTTTCAAGTTTTCATTAAATTTTATGAATTATTTATTTTTGTAAATGTTAGCTAGATTTGTTTCTGGGAAATGGGTTAGTTAGAATAACGAATCAAAATTAGTCATTCAGATTGTTATGCTAAAACATTTATAGTTTCTTTAATGTTCCTTTAGATTAACCGCCTGAGGACTTATGCTGATGCACGATCTGTCATTATCAACTTATCTAAAAAATTAGAACGTGAACCAGCTACGTCATTTGAAAAAGATATTCACAGTTATAACGAGGAATCCTTCCAACCAACTGCAGAAAATATGAAGAAATTGGAGGTAATTTTTCAGTTTCTTGTCATCACTGTTATATATTCTCTAATAGAAGAAGCTTTAAAAAAAATTGTCATTTCCTTGTTTGCATGCACAGTTTTAAGCTTCCCTTTTTTTGTTTTATTTTAAAGATGTCTTACAATTGATTAAGGGTTGTAAATGATGCTAACAGATGATAAGAAATAATACTTTTATTATTAATATGAAAATTTGAAAAAGTCTCTACAATCTTTAGCACAAATATATTTTTGGGAATTCATTTGAAGTTTATTGGTTATTTTTTATAAAAGAAGACTCATAAGAATAAAATATTTGTCATAAAAATTAAATAAAAAATCACTTAAAACAGTGAAATTATTTATTAATACTTGAATGGGAGATTTGAAAAGTTCAAAAATATAGGGATCAAAAACAGTTTATGGGTACATAAGGAAGAGAAACACTTATGTACATTAAAATACACTTATTTTTCTTAAAGCTTTTTGTTATATATAGATCTTCACACAATCATATGAAATTATTGAAGAAGTAAGTCAAAGTGTGCAGTAAAAAACAAACCTTACAGATAAGTATGGGGGTGATTACAAGATTACAGGCCACTTTGAGAACTTGACAACAACAACAATTTAGGTCAATAAAAACGTTCCAGGCTGTTCATATTTACTAAGGCTGGTTCCCTGATGCTCTTAAAATGCTTAGGTAGAATTAGAACTGGTCCGACTTGAAATTTAAATTTTTTAATAATTTGGATGTGTACAGTGCCGTGACAACTGCCATTATGGTAATGACAATTATGCTACGGAAATTTTAAATCATTATGGACTTTAAATCATATTTATTGTTATCCAGGTTTTAGAAAAAGCCAGTTTTACTTAATTTAAGGAAGGAGGAGGACCAGATTACACACATTAAACATATAAAATTTTAATTTAATTTACATATTACATACCACAGAAATAAATAACCATAAAACTTTTTCAAGAAAGATTTTCATAAGAATTAATTAGTTTGTTGTTTGTTTGTTCATTTAACGTCACTTTATGCTGCTATGGCTAATCGGACGATGCTACAGTGGGAGCTCTAAATTTTGCCTATCCAGGTTTAATTAGGATAGGGATTTTTAACGAGTACCTGTCATCTTACAGGCTCGGGACCCCCCGTTTAACGTCCCTTCCGAAGGACGGCGTAACTAAGGATTTTTTACTCCCTTAAAAAAATCCTAGGGCCACCTGCCGGGCTGCGAACCCGCGATCTTGGGTTTAGTAGTTTGTTACGCTAACCACTAGACCACAGGTGACCTTTGAGAATTAATTAGTTTTTATTTTTATTTATTTACTTTTTCAGTAAAATAATCCATAAAGTCAGTACCGTACCAAAAACGTTATTACCGTTACTAAAATAAATGTTACGGTAATGACCGCTTAAGGGTAACGGAGTAGACATTTTTGGTTTAAAGAAAACATAATTTATTAAGCAGTGATTAAACAGTCAAAAACTCTTTATGTTTATGATAGTACTTTATGTTGCCGCTTTCAAGATAAAATAATATGAAATAACTTTTATCATTTTTGAACAGTTAAGTAATACGGTAATGAACAATGAAAAAGTACGAATCTGAAAGTTAACCTTGATTGTTGGACGGTTGGTGTGTGACTGATGGAAGGCGCTGGATCACTGCTCTGTTGTCTTCAATAGTGTTGCCACTTTTCAAAGAACAAACCATTTCACAAAATTTCTCTCTGATATTCAAATCCTACCTTTCTATGTTTTGGGTACGGGAATGGCATAAGAACATGTGTCTTTTTTTAATTTTTTTCTTTTTTTTACCTACTGGAAATTGTATGGACTCTACTTGGTAGGATATTAATATCCTATTATAGTTCTTTGCTGCAATAATTTAATGTGAACTGGATTTAAATGAATCTTTTAATGAATCCATAATAATATTTGATAAATATATTGCATTAGCTTAATTTCATGTGATTTGTTATTTTCAGAGTTTGAAGGTCATGCTGGAAAATATACATGAAGAGGCCATTCAAAAACGTGAGGATTTATTGGAAAGATTGTCCAAGCTTTGGGACCGTCTCAAAATAGATTCTACTTACAGAGAAGAATTTCTTTTCAACTATCCTTCAATTTCCAGGAGTAACATGGAAGCTGTAAGTAGTTTTTTACTTTGAGTTTTAATTTAAAATTTCATCTGTGTTGTCATTTCTGTAAAATCTATCCTAGATGAGACTGGTGTGTAGTCAGTTGCTTTGATCATTGGAACTTATTCTTCTTTAATTTCTTGTTCATTATGACATATTTCTGCTTAGATTGAGCACGAAATCGAACGTTGTGAACGCCAGAAACGGGAGAATATGCGTCAGGTTATCGAATCAGCAAGAGAACAAATCAGAGGACTGTGGGATAAATTGACCTATTCTGAAGAACAGCGACAACAGTTCAAACCTTTCACCACTGATCATTACTCTGAAGATGTATTGGATCTTCATGAACTTGAAATAGAGAGACTAGAGCTTTTCTATCTTCAAAATCAGTTAGTAAAATTCAAATACATTATACTAAACATTAATTTTTTGATTAAAATTAGTCAAAACTTCTTAAGTCCATTTTTTTATTTATTAGTTTTAGATTTCTTAAGTGAAACAAAATGATAAACAATAGAAAGCTATATAATTTAAGATAATCTGACCAAGACAAGAATGCAAGAAAACCAATATTTCATTACAGTAATAATAAACTCATATTTCACTAGCTTTTGCCCATGGCTTCGCTCACGTGGAATTTGGTCTGCCACATAAAGTTTCATGAAAGATCATTTTCAATAAATAATTTAATTTTTTAAGTGTAACTATAAGTTACTCATACATCCAAAATTTCTGATGTCCAACTTCAAAACTGACGGATTCCATGTAATCTTTGAACCCTATTATATTAAGGGGGAAACCCTTGGGGGGGAGGGAGGTGGAATTGTCCAAATTCCTTTCTTAGTGCTCATTTAAGCTATACAAAAAACCTATCTGCTAAGTTCAGTGGTTTCTGCTGTGTGTTAACCATTGGGTGTGTTAATCAATCAGTTTATAGTTTTATATGAACTTCGCCTGTGTAGTGTGTTGATAAAAAGTAGCTTATGTCCTTCCCCAGACTTGAGATTATCCATATCAAATTTCATCACAGATTGATCAGCACAGCCGTGAAACATACATTGACACTGATTAACAAACGGGATGGACAGAAGTTTTCTGTTGTTCGTTTCAGTAAAAGATTGGTGTGTAATGTTATTGAATTTATTGAAAAGGATTACTTAGTACAATGGTTTCGCTTGTCTTACGGCAGCAGCGAGATATTAAAACTGAAAGGTTTAGAATAACGGACATGTGTAGGTAATTTATTGATGTGTTTTTAGTTTTGGCGGTCTTACTTACCTACTGCAATATTCTCCTGTAAACTATGTTACTTGATTTGTTTTGTTCAGCGAAAATATGTAAATTTTGCAAGTAAGAAACATGTGAGCAAGCATACAAACATTGCCCCCTTTTTTCACCCCTTAAGGAGTATAATTTCGGAAAATCCTTTCTTATCGGATGCCTACCTCATACAAAGAATATACCCTCCAAGTTTCAGGTCTCTACGATCAGCGGTTTAGGCTGTGCGCTGATTTTTCAGTCATTCGGGACAAAGCATTTTATATGTATAGATTATAAAAATAAAAACAAAATCAAATATTTCTTTATATACAAATTTATTATTTTGCATGTTAGATAATTGCACGGGATTAGGCTAGCAGTGTCTTCGGTGAAACCCATATTCCAACCCATTTACACAAAACCTCGACAAATTATATACCTAAACTTTCCTGGTGAATCACTCTATCTATTGGTGAAAACCGCATGAAAATCCGTGCAGTAGTTTTTTAGTTTGCCGAGGATTTTTCTTTACAATATGTATAGATGTATATTTGTGAAATGTTAAATATTCTTTATTATTGATTTCTAGATGTGGATTAATATTTTTATAAACACTATTTAATCACGAATCTTTAAATTTTCAGTTACAAAATTTCTTTATTTTTTTCCTAAAATGCTGATGAGATTTAGTATATAGTGTTTTCTTTATTACTTTTCTAAAGGCATATCTTCGAGCTTGCTGATAAAAGGAATGAGCTCTGGGAAAGGATGCTTCATTTAGATTTCATCGCACAAGACAAAACAAGACTTTTCAATAACAGAGGAGGACAACTGTTGAAGGAAGAAAAAGAAAGAAAGGCCTTAGAAGCGGTAAGCTATCTGATAATAAGAAATCTTGTTTTCTCTTATGGGGGGCAGTGTCTCATTGTGAATGAGGATGATATTGGATTGAGTCGAGAATTATATCAAAACCATAAAGAAAATGGGAAAACTATGTTGACTCTGCAGGAGTTAATGTTTGTTGAAATGAAAAAAATACTATAATGTTTAAATCTTGTTTGTTTGTACAGTTAACATGTTATGAGCTTTTAATTTTGAAAGTGTGATAGGTCCATTTGAATAAAAAAAAATTGTGTATTCTTTTAAATGATTTTAATAATTATGATATCAAAATAAAACTTAATAGATGATGGTTTAAAACAGGGGTTCCCAAACTTTTTTGTACCACGGTCCCTTTTGTTGAAATGAATGCTTCTCGCACCCCCCTTAACAATAAATTGTGTGGGCCTAGGAACAAAACAAAAACAAATAAGTTTTACATTGAAAACAAAACATTTATTTATATTGCCATAAGGTACAACAATATCAGTTTTCATAAAATACAAAAATTATTAATAAGAGAAAAATAGATTAGGTTGGTTAGTGAGATGGACGGGTTTCCATTTTTCTTTCTAGTATGCCTATTCGTGGCTGAGTTTTAGTAAGTGCACAATGCAAGTCACTAGCAACATCAAGTTTATTCCGATACTTTGTTTTAATTGCCACAAGTGTTGAAAATGCTTTTTTGCACAAATAGGTGCTTGAAAAAGGCAAATATAAACAAAGAGCTTCCCATGATACACTCGGATACACTTTGAAATATTTTAACCATAATGAAGATTTGTCCATTATATCAAAGTGGTCAATTTTCTAAACATCATGGTTAATTTAGAATTTCAGAAAGACTACTTAAATTCAACTTGTATCGCGTCCTCCCTGACATCTCCTCACGCCCCCCCAGTTTGGGAACTGCTGGTTTAAAACAACACTCTTTACTAAGTGATAAAAACATTAGTCCGTATTGTTTGTTGTGAAGTAAATGTATTTGTATTTAATTATTTTATTTTTACCTTGTTTAAAATATAATTAAAATAGTATTCCTTTTTTGTGTCCAACAAAATACGCCTTAATTAATTTATTTTGTCTTCATTCATATAAAATTGTTTAATTATTTAAAAAAAAAATATTTTATAATAATTTCTTTCCTATTATAGAATTTACCTAAAGTCGACAAACAGCTGAAGGCAGCCTTACTGGAATTTGGAGAACCATTCTATTGGCATGGCCATGATCTCTTGCAGAAGATCACTAATGATTGGGAAGAGAGAATAGCTATGAAGGAATCAAAAAAATTAGCCCGGGTATTTGATAATTAATGATTCTAGGTTAATAATGTAATGATTATATAATGACAATAACATTCTATAATTGTTATTTTTCCCTTAATTGTAATTTTGTTGATTAAGGTGTAAACTTTATGGTAAACTAATTTGAAAGTACCGGTAGGATGTTACGGTTGTTTGAGGCTTGTGATTTCAATTGGAAATCAGCATACTCTGGGGTACTATAATTAGCATGATTAAATTTTTCTTATTTAATAATAATCTTTTTCGGTTTTCATTAAAAAGGTTTCTAAATATATTTTTTTTACATTTTTTTTTTTAATTTAAAATATTTCCGATGTTATTAGAATTGCATTAAGTAAAAAGTCAATCTTTCTCTCTCTTTAATAGGTTCTATTTTTATTTTTAATGCTACAACATTTTTAGAAGCCTTTCTTATGCCTGATTTTATTAATTTTGATTTAGTTTTTTCTGGATCATTTCCATTGCATGCTTTCTGAACTGCTTTTTTGAAGCAATGTTTTAATTGTGATTGATAATTATTATCAACTTACTGCTGTCACCTCTGAGGCAAATATTAAATATCAATGTTGATTGCAAGTTTTAATTTTAATTCTATCCCATTATATCGTAAGGGCTTGCTTTGAAGTAGTATTTTTCTCTTTGTAAACATATAGAGAGTTATAGTTAGTTTTACTGCAATTATATGCAAATTTACGTTACCCACTTTAGTGAGTAAAATTTGAAACTTCTAGTATTTTTTAAGGTTGTTGTATCCTAGATAGGACATTTTTTCTTGTAAGTTTATATTTATATATTTTCTCATCTTTTATAAATTGTTTTAAACTAATTAGAATTCAAGAATGTTTTTTTCAAAATTTGTTAGAGATTCTAGAAACACTATAATTACAAATGGGTACCTATTTGCAAGTAGGAGACACTTTCATACAAGAATCGAGTTCAACAAACCACTACTGTCGTTGCAAATGTCAGTAAATATATTCACATACAAATACACATTTTATTCTAAATTGTTTAAACATAAAATGTACATAAAAAAAATATATTTCTTTTATAAAGAAATGATTTCGACAATGTATCTGTTTTGCTACTGCAACATTATGTCGGTTTAATAAATATTGAAAATCAGTGAAAATACTTTCATAAATCTTATTATTTTTTCTCTCATGTATTATCAGAAACCCATTAAAATTATTCCTTTAACCAGTTCAAAGAACATTTAATGCAATGTGGTGTCGGTGTGCCCAATACATATCAAATATTCCAAAAATTAATGTGCTAAAAATGATCTATCATTAAAATTTGCATGTTAATTATGTTGTTAACATTAATTTTTGTTTCTGTTTACTTTGTGTTGTGTTTTGTTTGGTTTTTAGTTTAATATATTCATTTATATAATAAACAAAATTTAAAACATTTTATGATTTCATTTTTGGAGCTACATAAAATCTTCAATGAAATATAATTATTTTTAATTGTCAAATTAAATTATTAACATATTCAATGTTGCTATTTTTTATAGTTCTGTTGTTATGTATCTAATTTGTTCCTCATTAAGTCATTTGATGAAAATTCCTCATTTTAGTCTCCATTTTTTTCAAGTATTAATATGTTATCATCCTATGCCTCTTTAGTATGGTATGCTTTATTTTTATCTCTGTTTTTTTTATGTATCCTATTTGAAAACAAATTAAATTTTTTGTTAAAAAAAAAGAACTTCGAGTTCTTTTATACTGGAAGTAGAAATCCTAGAATATCTTATTTGAAAATAATTCCTGTTAAATCTTGTGAATTCAACTTATTCAACTTGTCCTCTTTAAATTAGTAAAAATGTGCTGTAAATCCATTAGTAACTTGTTTGAGATAATGGTGATTTGAATTTGAGAAAACTCAATTATTGTGTTTTGGTTGATAACTTTGTTAATTTCTTTTTTAGATTATGTTTATTTATATGAATATTTAGGTTTTTTGTTGTACTTGTAGAAATTTGAGAATCAGAAGGCATTGGAAACAGAAGCCATGTTGGGTAGTCGCCCGGCAGGAAGTCAGCAGAAGAGGAAGGGTTTGCCACAGACGGGTGGAGGTCAGCCAAAGGCGAGGAGGTGTGACCTGGCTGATCGCACTATTACTCTCAAGGTCGGATATAACGATGGTAACAGTAGAAGTGTAGAGCATGGTTTAGAAAGAGCAATTAGCGGTTGGACTCTCGTAGGTCAGTTTTCTATTTCTATTCTTGGCTCTCGCATGATATTTTCTATTCCAGAACCAGAGTTTCGTTGGCATGTAACTATATTAATCATGTATTTATTTTAATACAGAATTTAAAGTTCACTCTGATGGGCATTATTTTCTTATAATGGTAATTTCTTTCTCTTCTCTAACTGGTGATGTGTTGTATCTCTTTGTTTTACTCTCTTCTTATTCCATTAACTTCGCATTGCATGATTTGTCGAAAATATTAAACGGAATACTTGGTTTGTTATAAATAATAATTTACACACTAATATTCAACCACAATTAATCTTAATTTTATTTCTCCCATCATAAAATTGTCACTTAATTGATTGAATAATTAGATATTATGTGCTATATTATATTATTATAGTAAGATATTATCATCGGTTCCCCACTCCTGAAAAAAGCAACTAAAAAAATGGTTGTGTATGATAATGACGTCCACCATTTTATTTTCTCTGATACAATTATCTGGTTCAGTACTTAAATGCATATAAGTACATAAATTAATATTGCAATCCTTCATAATTTCAAATATATTTTTCTTTTTTAATAAAAAAAACTGTTATGTACATTATTTGCACGTCAGAAAGCATGCCTTTTCTTTAGGTGGATTGAATCCTTAAATATTATGAATATTATTATATTAAAATTTTTAAATAATTTTCATTTTTGTTTAGACTGGAGTACGGACACCTGTAGCTTTAGCTAGAACGCCACTCAGCACCAGTACATCATCTCTGGCTTCATATTCTCAATTCCATGTAAGTTGGTTACGCTTTAGTTCGTTTATGTTATATTTAATAATATAACAAGAACAAGCATTGATTTGTGACATGATTTAATTCAAGCTTATCATTATTGTTTTAATATAATTACTTAAACATATATACTATATAACATTATATAATAGTGTCTTTCTTATTAAAAAAAATCTAATACCTTATTCTATCTAAATTTTTATTAAATGTATTGTTACAGGAAGGAATAGAGAGATCTGTTACACGATCCGCTTTGAAAGAAGTAGGCAACACTCCAGGTATTGCACACTCATCACCTACACTGGTCACCCCCCGTCGTGGAACCCCTGCCTCAAGCAAAAGGACTCCTCAAACGATTCCTCGTCTTACTCATTGTCGTAAAAGGCTACCGATCAACATATAAAAACTAAACATTGATACGCTTCTATAATAGATGTACATTACTTACTTCGATTGTATAGCTTATGATAAAAATTTTAGTTATTAATGTCAAATAATATTAATGTTTAAGATTGTGATTTTTATCCTTGAACTATTTATTATTTTTTATATTTTATGCTTTAATGTTAGTCTAAAGATTGTTTCTATATAAACAACTATTTGTTTTTAATCATATATATTTTTTATTTAGACCATTTCATTAACCAAGGTACTGTTTTTTTTTCACTTCTCAGAGTTTTTAAAATAAAAGGGAGTTTGCAAATATAGATACAGTGAAAATTGAACTCAAGATGAATGTTAATGTCGACTTTATACAATCCAATTTAATTTTTATGACAACATAAAAATCCAGTGTAAAATGAATAGCAGTTAAGGTCAAACAAGGTTTTAATTTAAACGACTTAAACTATGATTATATTAACTGATAACTTACTGTATATGTTTTTAAGTATAGTTATCTGCATTTATAATTGTGTTTACTAGGATGTAGTAAATGGAATTAAATCTCAAGCAGTTTCTCCTTAATGTATGCTTTACTTCTAAAAACCATAAACTGTCATACACGTGCATAAAAGGTCACTTAAGATGTCCAACATTAAACAATTTCAAAAACTCATTTTTTTTTTATATTGTAACGAATTTGGAAGGTAATGCTAAGTTTAGTGCTGATCTGTTATATCACCGATACAAATCCAAAAATGAGATGGGTTTTTTTCTCATGTTTGATACTTTGCATTTTTATCAACCACATGGCTACTTAAGAGCAACTATCCATGCACCCTCACCTGAGGAGCTTTGGCCAGTCTTAGTGAAATAGATTGTTTATAAACATATTCAAACTTGGGATAGTTGGGTGCTTCTCCTTGTATCTGTGTGGGTAATCAAGTTGATGCTTTGGCAGAAGAGGCTGTAGATTCATTTAGGTTTAAAAGTGTATTAATTGTTATATAAAGTTTCAGTATTCATTAATATCAGCTTTACTAACAACACTAATGTTTTTTGGATTGATAAGATTACACAGATGTGTTTTCAGATCAACGATTCAAAGGGGGCTTGTGGGTTTTTGTTTCAACAGGAGGTGCTCGTTATAGCCAAAACCTCTTGAACATTGGAAAATTTCAGAGATACAGAAACAATTTAGCCAGTATTTTTATATAACAAATATAAAAATTAATACGTCAAAGGAGAAAAAAAATATTTTAATTTTTTTCCTTCTACATTGGGAGTATATTTTTTCTTTTCTGGGTCTCCTTGGATTATTAGATTTGTGTTTATAAGATTTTATTTTACAATGTATTTTAAGAAAATTAATAAAACTAAGGCTTTCGAAAAATATTGTTCTTATATGATATTGGTGGTGGTGATAAAAAAGCACCTTATTTCAACATTTTGAAAGTATAAACACTACAAAATTTTTATATAGATTTACAAATCCATATCAAACATTGGACGTAGAATTTCATTCCTCCCTATCTGCAATATTTAACAATTACTAATTTCTGATTAGGCAAACTATGTCAAATAACAAGAGAAATTATTTTCTTTATTGGTAATTACTTCTCATTTTTTATATCAATTGAGAATGTAAAATTGTCTGGGGGTGCAGTCAATAAATTAAGCAAAGTAAGTAAGACTTATTTTATTTGGGCCTAATTTTTAGGCCATTTTCAGGGCTGATAAATAGAATTTTACACTGGATTTTAAAATATATTTCAGCACTTTTAGCTAAAGCAGTTGGCTCATGTAATAACCAGAAAAGATTAATTATACTCTATCTGCATTACAATATTAGGAAAAGAAGGAAATAAGAATAGCTCTTTTTAAAACAATTATTTTATAAATTGTGTAAGGCAATTTAAAAAAGTATCAAGTGGAGTTCAACTAAAATGGTTGCATTATGTGTACCATAGGGATGATGCTAGAGTGGGAGTCCTAAATTTTGGCTGTCCATGAACAATAGGATAGGGATCTTTAACGAGTACCTTACACAACACAGGCTTGCGACCACCTTTTGATGTCCCTATAGTCCTATGGCCATTTACAGGTGTAGAACGCATCGTCCCCTGCCATTTCCAACTATCGAATGTGAAAATTGGTACTTTTGAGGAGAATTAACAAAAAGGAGTTTCAAGGTTCAATAAAAATTAGTGCCTATAGTCAAACCAATGACATTCGTTTTACATTGTTTTTGTGTCTGATAGATGCCTCTATATGAATTTTTTATCAATTATCAATCCTAAAGCAACTGCCTAAGTTGAAAACGAAAACTGTTTTTTTTTCACATTCGATACTTTGCCATGGAAGGGATGACATGATCTTGAACATAAGTCATGCTAACCTCTACACCACATGTAACCAACTACTACAGGGATCAGCATGTAAGATGGACTGAAGCAGTTCTTCCATGCTGATGGTGCTATGGAGGTAGCAAAAGAAGAACCCAAACTGGATAAAAAAAAAATAAAGATCACTAGACTGAACTGTTTGAAACTTCTTACTCTGCTAACATCAAGTATGTTCTTTCATATTAATCTCATTTCTTAGCATGATTTCTATGTTTATTTATTTAGCACTGATGAAGACCTCCCTTTGAATTAAAATATATCAACCGATTATCATTCCGCATGTTTAATTTGGATCACATCATCTTACCTTGCTTTTATTTGTAGTCAACTACTCCACTGTTATTTATTTTTTAATGTATGCTTTATAGTAAATAAGCACAAATTAAACTGTAAATGTTCATAAAGATCTTTACTACCAATACGTCTTATTATTTCTTCAAAATTATATTTACAAACAAATATCAGGTGTCACATCAAAGCTAGACAATAAATACATCTGCTTAAATATGAAACTTTTCATAACTTCTATGTTGCTGCTGTTATTGTCTTTTTACATACTACCAATTGAAAAGTTATTGTATATTTACTTAAGTATGTTTTCTGAAGAGAACTAATGTTATGACCCTTTCCATAACTGCTGTTTGTTAAGGCTTTACACATTTATTATTCCAGTTACTTTGATAAGAAGGGATGTTTATCATTAAAACAGATAACCAGTTTATTCCAGATATGGAGAAGGTCAAAATGAATTATGGAGGTGTTCCTGTCCTCACAGGCTAGATTCAAACTTCAATCAATAAAAATTCCAAAACTAAATTGTTTGTTACTTGGTGAGTTGATAATAAATCAAAAAATCTGTCAGTAAAACCATTTTAATCATCTTTCTTTTTTCTTTTTCTTAAAACTTAAAAGTAGCAGTTATTAAATAGATGACAAATTTATACTATATAATATTTTACATGGATATCAGTCTTATCAAAAAGCAAATACTTATTCATTTGATGTTTTTGGAAGCTCGTGTTTAAAAATACATTAACATTATTAAGTTTTTATAAAAAGTACAAACATGGTTTCAAATACTTGAAATATTGTATTGTTATTATACATTTAATGTTAGATGTAACATCTTTACATGGACTTTAAATATTTACTACTTAATATCACAATAATCAAATTAATTTTTAATGTTAGTTTAGTAGAATGATTAATCTCAATATTTTATCACTCAATCAAGTTTTTGTTTCAATTAATATGGTTTCATTAAACATTTCAACATAAATTTGGTGGACAGAATAGTTCCATATTGACCACAGATAATTTGTCTCTTTTTAAGTAACAGCAATAAGTCTTTAGTTGTAGATTCAGTTTCTAATGTGTAAGATTGAATCTTTAAGAGAAGAAAAGATATACGATTATTTCATTAAATAATGTTTATGAGATTTTGTTTAAAAAAATAAATGATTGAAGTACAAATTTTTACTCAAGGAAACTTCAAGATAAAAACTGAAAACAATAAAATATGTTTCATATTTTAATTATTATGATCCTTGATGGCACTGTTTTCCTCACTTATTGGTTGATAACAAACCCGAGAGGAAACCGTTTAGCATTTAATGGTAAAGCTAAAAACCGGAGGGAATTATATTTATGGATCATTAGCCGTAGTATTAACGGGGAGAAGACAGTATCTGATCTAATGTTTCCTTAATAGCAGCAAGGAAGTCTTCTGTATGAAGATACATTCCTTCTTTCACATTTGGAAGGCCATGAATACACGCTGCTAAATCTTTTGTCATCTTTCCACTTTCTACACATTTAACGCAAGCTTCTTCCAGGGCCAAAGCGAACCTGAATTACAAAAGGTTATCAATTACATTGTCATATTAATAGTTTACCGTAAAATGATTAAATATAAAACATTTCTTTAAAAATACATATATACTTGTAGCTGGTACCCATGGACTACTATCCACCATTGTTTATAACCTGTACACTGATAATTCTAATACTGATGACACCTACCTTTTATTCATATAGATGGAAATTGAAATAAACTAAATGCTATAAAAGAATGCTAATTCTAGACCCCTTTAGCCACATACCTCTATTTATATACATATATTTTTTTTCTATACTTGCAATGAAAAAAAATCTCCATTTCTATTGTCAAAATCCATTTGATTACCCTTTCACATAGGTTCATCTTTGGAATTATTTCGAACTTCTAGTATTTCACAGCTTCTTATTAAGCAGGCTACTTCCAAAGTGTAATTCTGTTCATTTTAAATAGGCAATGACGAAAGGAATAAGTCAAAAACACAAAATTAAATTAGATAAACAATACATAAATTTAAATAGACAGTAAACAAAATTAATTAGACAAAAACAATTTCATAATGCACACACAAATAAATTAAATGAGATCAGTGATAAGAAGATAGGTTTCATGGGTACCAGCTAATACAAAGGTACCAAAAAAATTACCTAGCTAATTCAGGTGTTTCATCTAGTTTAGCTCTATGTTCCAGGCCACGGGTCCAAGCAAAAATAGAGGCAATTGGATTTGTTGAAGTAGGCTGACCTTTTTGATGTAACCTTCAAATCAAACAAATGAGGTTATTTGAAACAATCCATAATATAAATTTATTTTTATCATGTCTACACTAAACAAATTACTTTTATAAAAATATTCTTGTAAAATACCTGTAATGACGAGTCACTGTGCCATGAGCTGCTTCAGCTTCGATAGTTTTACCATCTGGACACATGAGGACTGAAGTCATCAAACCCAGAGATCCTGTATATAAAAATATTTTATTTCAATTTCATTTTTGAAAAATGCAAATCATTTTTTAATTTGCTATCTCAATTGAATAAATTTATTGTTATGACAATGCATTTCACTGGTATATTTATTTGATACTAAAACTAACATTTTAAATTATAGCAAAAAGAAAAAAATCTAGAAAGATTAAATAAAAACATTTTGTTAGTTAATTTATTCTCTAGAGAAGAAAATATTGATGTAAAAATCTTTCCATAATTATATAAAGGACTGAAAGCTTATCAGAAGTATAATAATTATGATTGTGAGATAAAATGAATGAATGGAGCATACCGTATCCTTGAGCTACTATATCTGATTGTACGTCTCCATCATAATTCTTACAGGCCCAAACAAATCCTCCACTAGACTTAAGGCATTGCGCTACCATATCATCGATAAGCCTGTGTTCATACCATATGCCAGCCTTGTCGAAGTCGACCTTGTATTGTCTGATAGAAAAATAAAAAAAAGGATACATAAAATATTTTAATAAAAAATTTAAGGTCCTCTCCTGTGTGTCTAAATTTTAGCATTTTAATTAACATAGTTTATTGACAAACTTATTAGTTATACCTAATAAATAATGTTTTGATTTATTGTGCATTTCCTTGCTTTAAAAGCAACTTGATATTATTACAACAAAAATAAGCTTATTCTTAAGTTTATTAGTTATTCTTCTTTTATTAAACTAGTACAGTCAGAGAGATTCTGTGTTAAACATTGACTGAAATGTTATGCGCATATCACTTTGATTTAAAATTGTTTGTGCTGATTTATGTTATTGAAAGAGTGATGATAAGTTACTTGTAATTTTAATTGAGGGTAACTGTTGATATTAATGTTTTATTAATTCACAATAAAATTATCCTTTTACAATCCTGGCATTCTCTAATGAAGATTTAAATGTAACAAAATAAAAATTATGAAAAAGATCCTTCAAATTACCTTTCATAAATTTCTTGAAATATATCTTTGAATCTACCATCATATTTCTTCAAAATAGTGTTCTTTGTGGATAAATACAAAGGCCACTTCTTTAGCAATGCCACCTAATAAACAAGAAAATAATTAAATTAATGGAATTCCTTAGTGATATAAAACATTAAATAATTCACAGAAGTTTTGTCACAAAGAAGGGTTTCATTTCCACCTTGATGACACACAGTGTTAGTTACAGATGTGTATTAAATGAACGTACATAAGTTTCATTTCATTTCAATATGTAACTATATGTTTTAATTACATTATAGAAAAAGAATGTTAATTAAAAATATTCGGAAGCTTTTTATTTATTTAATTCATAATGCCAATAATAATAATAATAAATAAGTTGTAAAACTGATTTTATAATTAACACTTGTCTAATACTTCCTGTTAGTTGTACATTACTATTTAAATCAGAATGTGCGTTGGATGATTTTATTTACGAGCATTTTGTAATTTCCTATTGTTTGAGTTTGATAGGGATAGGGAGATTTGAGAGGTGCTGGTTATTAGCTTTCTTCCGAGATAAGTACATGTTTCTAATATTTTATTTCTAATACATTAGCACTGATTAAAAGTTTTTTAATGCTTGATTGTATTTTATAACTTTTTAGTGGTTATAAAAAAGATAATATTTGATTTTATATTTTGAAGTTTTGCACCGAAGGAAGAGAATTGACTTTCATTCAGCATATATTTACATGAAAAATTAACTGCATAATTTTCTTTCACCTAAAACTTTTAAAAACATCTATGGGCTGTTTGGTTTTGCTATGTATCTCCTATCTAGCCAAATATATCTTGTCCATATTTTAAATTTCAGTGTGTTTTAATTTCAGTATAAAATTTCCATTAAATACAAGTGAAGCGTAAGAAGACCACAATACTAAGAGAGAGGTTTAAAAAAATAACTGTTTTAAAATTTGAATATGAAAAACTTTTTTAATGAATACTTGTCCTTAGCGGGTGTAAAAAAACAATAAAATAAACATAATTAAAAAAGATAACAGAACTCATAAACCAACTTATGAAAATAAATGTAAAAATATGCTGAATTGATAATATTTAAATGATATGTTCAAGTTAGATGGTTGTCCTTGAAAATATTTATAATGTCATAGTTATCTTACCTGAAAACTAGAATGAGCAAATGCTTCTATGGACTCATCTGTGTTGTACATAGCAAGTGCAACTCCTGGGGTTTTGAAGTTGAATACTAAAATTGTTTGTTTCTCACCTTTATTATTAGTGTACACCATTTCAACCTAAAAATTAAAGTTGTTATGTCAATAAGCATACAATGATCAATGCTTATTAAAACTTAAGCTTAGTAAAACATTATTTTGTTCAAATAAATATTAAGCTAAATAAATTAAACTGGTGGACCTAAGACTACCATTTTAGTACTTGATAAAGTACAATTTGTTGCCCCTATATTTAAGAGGAGCAGAGTGGCTTAGTGGTAGAGCCATGCCAAAAATCCTGATTCAAATCCCGCTGCAGGCAAAACTTTTATTTAGTCTGTTTGCAGCCAGTGATGGATCATATGGGATTTAGGACTCTCCTGGAGTTTACCCATTCTCAATAAAATGTTATAATAATTAAAAATAGGGTACCCAAATTAAGGGGGGAAAATCTAACGGTTAAGCTTGATCTAGGACAAATCACCTCCCTGCAGAACCGTTGTCCATGAAACAGTACTGTCTCTACCATGTACTGAACCACAGACCCATTCACGGGTTGTAGTGGTACAGGTTTTTGTATTTAAGGGGCACATCATTAGTAATAAAGGAAAGAATAAATATAAATAATATTTAAACTATACTTATAACTAAAATTTGAAGGGAAAAAAATAATTTGCTGATAATTAAAAAAAAAAACAAATGAGAAAACCATGGATGTATAAATACAAAATATTTGTTTACCGTCCCAGGTAATGGCACAATGAGATCGGAAGCTTTGTATTGATCACCATGGGCATGCCTGCCGATAACAATAGGTTTTGTCCATCCTGGTACAATACGTGGTATATTTTTACATATAATTGGCTCTCTGAACACAGTACCTCCTAAGATATTTCTAATTGTGCCATTGGGTGAAAGCCACATCTTCTTTAGGTTGAATTCTACAAAAAATAATGTTGGTATTTTAACATGTATGTGTAAGCAAACTATTTTTTTTTTATTAGGAAGAATGAACTAAGACAGCAGTAACACGTTTGTTCATTTAACATCACTTTATGCTGCTATGGCTAATTGGACGATGCTACAGTGGCCTAAATTTTGCCCTATCAAGGTTTTATAAGGATATTGATTTTTAATGAGTACCTGAAATCCTACAGGCTTGGGACCCACGTTTAACATCCCTTCCGAAGGACGGCATAACCAAGGATTTTTTACACCCTTTAAAAAATCCTAGGGCCGGGCTGCGAATCAACGATCTTGGGTTTAGTAGTTTGTTATGCTAACCATTAGACCACAGATCGCCCCTGCAGTAACGCCCTTTACTGATAGTAGCCTTAAGACACATTAAATCAATAAAGAATCTAACTTATTCATTGATATCATATCGAATCCCTCAACTACAGGAAATTCTATTACAAAACAATTGAAAAGAGAAAAAATCACTGTACACCTAAAAATATTCAAATACTAACTGTTGACTGAGACATATTCAAATAATTTTTGGTTTTTGTTTTACAACTACATAAACATTGAAAACCAAACTTATTATTTATTTATTTTATTTTTTGGCGTGCCAACCGTAGGTCATTAACGCCAGTGGATACTGGAATTGTTGATATTTAATCCTTAAACTAAACTTAAAATTCCATTTTTTTAATTACTTCATTAGATTATAAATATTTATTTATTTTTTGGAAATTAACCCTAAACTACTCAAAATGTATTATAAATTAGTAGTTAGTTGTTAGTCAGAGGTTTTATTTGTTTGCTACCTTTAATGAAAAATAATAGATTATATAATTTATTAAATAATACACATTATGTTATTCGTTAAAATATAACTATGTCTTTACTCTATTTCTATAAGTAGTTAACATAAAAAACATATATTAATCAACTTATAATGTATTTTATGCAAATGGGATATCTAGTTTAGTATAATTTTCTGAATAGTTGCCATGGTTACTGTGTAAAAAAATAGAAAACGCCTGTTTTTATTTGATTACTGTACATATTTATGTATATAAATATTTAAAAACAAACTTCGACTTAAAAAAATGAATTAGGAAATAAAGTCATTTTAAAAATAATTATATACCAACCTTCAACTCGAGCTTCATCAGGTGTGATAGTTGCGCATTTGATTCCAACATTGTACTTTTTAACAGCATGAGCTGCATCAATAGTAACTTGATCGTTAGTAGCATCTCTATGAGGAAGACCAAGATCATAATACTTAACATCTACCTGAAATAGAAAATATTAAACAGACAATCTATAAAGCAATTAATTAATTAGTATTTATTAACTTAGTAACAAGCAAATAATTGTTGCTTCTAAAAAAAATTAAATGACTGCAACATTTATTATAATTTTATTGGTTGATATATTTTTCAAAATGGAAGCTTTTATGAAATATAGCGCGAATCATTATTATATCCATAGAAATAGACTATTCAGAAGGAACCTTCAATATTTCTTAGCTTTATTAAATTATAGTTCTGCATATCTTTGTACTAAATTTTACATTTCGTTCTTCATACATTTTTTTTTAACCCTATTAGACCTATTAATCATAAATTCTTCTTTTTTTTTAAAGATTTATTATAGATATTTACAACTATAATAATATTACAACAGGTAATTCTGCTAATATGACATGAAAAAAACCACTTGTGGAGAAAGTACCCATCGGTAGCACTCCAATAAGGTTCTATAGTAGAAGGTCTTGAGGCCATCTTCTTTTCAGACGCCTCAGAGGGAATCCTAAATTCGAAAATACATTTTGAAAATTGAAAATTTGATTCAGCTCCTTCAACTGATAATAAATCTTAATAGTTTGACCCATTTACTACATAAATTGATTATTAAATAATTAGGTACTGGAAAATCCAATAAAGTAATCCTATTCATTGGGACATAAGTAACCTTATTCAAATGCATTAGTTTATACAATATGGTTTCTTTGACAGGATTACAGCCTTTTATGATTAATCAAATTATAAGTAAAACATTTTTCCCATGATTCATATATTTCTGTTTTTACATAATCAGTTTATTAAATTTTAATTAGTATTTTTTTAACTTGATCAATAATGATGTTACTTTCAAGAATATAGTTATTAAAGAAATAAGACTACCTGAATATATACAGTTAGTCTACACAAATTTCAGTTTCAAATAAAACATTCTTATCCACTTTTTTCAAGCTCAATTATGTTTCTTTAACACATATAATAGAAAAAATTATAAGTGACCTATAAAACTAGAACAGATGGAATCCATTAAAGTAATACAAATTGAAAACAATATAAATAAGAGATGATAGATGATTAGGGGATTAAAAAGATACTTTAAATGGTAGAATTAGTGTTGATCTTGTGTTATGGAAACTACACAAAAATCTATACAGATAAATGCTGATAGGAAGCTCTATAAAATAAATAAATCAAATTATTAAAACAAATAAGGGGAATTAAAATTGTAGACTAAATTAATCGATAATATTATCAATAAATATGGAACCAATCTTCTCAAGGTGTACATGATTTTAATATTAGCTTGATTTAATTATTTTCAGAAATTTCCAAAAGGTTTAATTTATTCTTTTTAATATAAATACCTTGACATAAGGCAATATTAGATTTTCCTTTATATTAGCCCAAATTATCCTCGTCATTTCATCTCCATCCATGTCGACCACAGGGTTTGCTGCAGCGATCCTTTTTCCAACAGCATCTTAAACAGAAACATATTCAAATCTTGTACATTATTTAAAATGTACATTTCAGAAGTCAACAAATGAAAATAATGATAATGCCTTTTGAACCTGGACTTTGAACAGATTTTTTAAAAATTCCATTAGAAAATACTTTCTTCTAATTTAGCAGTGATTATAATTATGAATACAAACTACTTACAATTCCTCTTGGAAGTATAAATAGGAACAACATTGTTGGAATTAGTAAGCTTGGTTAGACTTCTCAAAAAATTAGACAGTTTGTTGGTAGCCATTATAGCAAGATTTAGAAGATTATTTGTTGAAATGCTTCGAAAAAAACTTATTAACTTTAAAATAGAACTAACTATCAACCTCACACGATAACTGGGCGCCTACTGAAAATAACTCCAAGAAGGGGAAAGAGTGGGGGAAGGCAAAAGGCAGAAGGCATGGGCAATATCAAGTGCTACGTTCCCGCCCATTTTATCACCAGTTAATTTCTGCCACGTTTTCTCTTTCGGTTTTAATTACTTCTTTTGTACACATTTCCCTTTCTACTGTATTTATTTTTATCAGTAATAATTCCGCAGGCTGTCGCTTTGAGTTAAGTCACAACAAGTTTTAACTTTTCATTCATTTTCCTTTTAATATTTTCCAAAAATACAAGTTATCATGAGCTTTAGTATGGAAAAGATAATGTAAGTATGAGAAATGTGTATCCTTTGGTAATTATTTCATCTAGAAATAAAAGTTTCAACTGACATTTCGAAATATAGATGATATATGTTTGTTGTAACATTCTTTTCTTGATGAAATGATTACCAAAATTACCCATAATTAATAATTTCCATACTAATAAATCTCAAGATAGCTTGTATTTTCGTAAAATATTAAAAAAGAAACCAATAATCAGTTGTTGTAACTCAATATGAAATGATTATCTTATTCCATGAAAATTCAAGTTTAAATTGTATTTAGACTAAAGAGGACGTGGATGAGGGATTTATTACAGTAGGAAATTGAAGCAAGCCAATGGAGAGGTACCGCTGGGTACTATTCTTCGTCATGCCTTCCATGTCATTCTGTATTATTATCCAGTCAACCAACCTACTGATTGTCAATTACTTGTATTTGACAGGTGTGGATGAAAATATAAAGAGAATAAAAATTGTAATCATTATAAAAATATGTTTGTTATTTTAATTTCCTAAACAACTACAACTATTGATTTTGTACTATGTAGTAGAGACTGTGTTGCTTCTTGGACTACGGTTGTGCAGGGAAGTTATTTGTCCAAGATCATGCTCCTGTATTTTGTGTACCTACTTTATAGAGGCTAGGAGAACCACAGGAGAGTCCCAGATCTCAAAGGATCCATCCCCAGTTGTAAAAACTAAATAAAACAGCCCGATTTGAGCCCGGGATACTCGGCAATGCAACTCAGCGCTATACAACTGAGCCACTCTGCTCCCCAATAGAAATAATAAATAAATAAGCTTATTTGTTTCATTATGACACAATTTAAAATTAAAATTGAAAGAACATAAGAATCTTTTTTTTCAATTACAGTTTTGGGTAAAAGGAGACTCACATTAAAAAAAAAAAGTATTGCTTTTTTTTCGTCAATGACAGGTATGTATTTATTTTCAAACAAATATTTAAATAATATCAATAATCGATAATAAAATAAGCAAACTAATTTCTTTTCTACCCTAATAACTTTCATTTTATAAAAAATACACGATTAAATATGAAATATAATGATCAATGCTTTTATAGAATGATAACAATTCAAATCTTTTAAGATATGGGTCATTCCATGAAAATAGGATGATTTGGGAATTTTATTTGTCTGTATAATAATTAAATACCAAGGAGATCTTCATTGACTTAAGATTTATTTATTAATTTTATTAAAATTCTAATCAAATGTTTGAGTTCAGATGAATTATTTTATGTTTATTTGTCCTTATATCGTTTATAACTTATTAAGTTAATGGATTGAAAAATGTAGGGCCCCAAATACTAACTTTTAATGAACGGACATGGCTAGGGACTGACATTTTTACCATTGTATTGTTGGATTTTGGATAAAATTATAAACTTTTTATAAATTGATGCATATCTATAGAAAGAAATACACTTAATTAACTGAATTAGCATTAAGTTTTATTTAACTAAATAAGTGGAAGGGTCCGAAGACATAGAGTTGTCCAATATTCCTTTAATTCATTATTCATTCTTTATTGATACGTTCTACATTACACGCTATTATTGTTTATGAAATCATTTTTGATAGTATTATATTTAAATCCTCTCTAGGTTATTTTCTTTCAACCTCTGATAAGAGTTGTAAAAGGAGTGTCAGAAGTAATAATCTTTACTTAGGGTCACTTCTTATCATTCATTGACGCTCTTACACGTTCCGATGTTGTTTATCTTCTTTTAGATACTTCTGATCCTTATTAGACCAGTAGTCGGATAACCCAATTTGGAAATAATTCTTGATAACAATTTTATTGCCTTGATATAGTTACTTAATATTATTAAACCAAACTGTTCATATTGCGTGTGGGCGAAAACACGCCCGTAAATCTGTCTATGAGTTTTCATTTAAAATTTCCGAACGGGCAGTCAAATTTAAAAAATTACACTATAATATAACGGACTAAACATTCTGTGTTGAATGCGATTATAATTAATCATTAAAATGGCCTCAATTAATTACAATTAATCATTAAAACAGTCTCATTTTATTACAATGAAATGAGTAAAACGACCAATTATCAATTAACAATTAATCAGTAAAATGACCTGTTCATAAACTACAGTCAAATAACAACAATTTTCCCCCTAACTTTGCCAATAACTAAGATATTAAACTCCATCTACCTTAATATGAGCTGTTAATTTTGAAAGTGGTATAAGTCCATATTTTCATGTATCGAGAGATTTAGGGGTTTTCATTTCAATTAACTTATAAATATAAGCAAACGTTATGTTTTTAGCACTTAGCAGAGAGTGATATTTTTATCACATATTCTTTTTAAATTTTATTTTGTAACAATAATCATTGAGATTATTTAAAATAATAAACAATTTTTTTTATCAGATATAAGACTTTAGTTTAAGCGCCAATACTGTAAAATATGAGGTTGCTTTTTTCAAGATATGTACTTGATAGAATTTAAAAATGTGGAACTCAATGAAATCATAATTAGATTATGTACAACTTCTATCCCGTAATAGAAGGCAAACATAATATAAATAAATCTATAATTTCAGTAGTTGTTATAGTTAGAATAAATCGCTGTATTTTACCGTAATTTTCGACCTGCAGTAACCAATAAAAAGGAAATAACTAACAATGAAATCGAAATTTCATTTTTTTTTTTTTTGTTATTTGACCAAATCTCAAATTTTTTGATCGAATTGCAAGGAAAAATGAAAAAAAAAAGTTTCCGGTCAGCTTTCGCTACTTGCGTGATAGAAGGAAGAAATAAAAATTAAAATATTATGTCCTAACTAAAGTGATTAAAACAATAAAATCACGAATTTTTGTAGGACTGTACTACTTTTTCTGACTAATGAAGAGACTTTTGATTACACTACCGAATATTCGAGGATCAATCATTTAAATGACATAAATCAAAATTGGTTGATAAGATAATAAATTGCTTTATTCGAAGCTAGCTGTCATAAAGGGTAGAATGTCAATGGTAAGCGATGAGCCTCTTAAAACTGATAGTCATTGTTGGTTAAACATTTTATTAGGTTTGTTTAATTATTGTTGCATCAAATTATATATTTTATTACAGTTATTTGTTTATTTAATTGTGATTGGTAGTTAGGGTACATTAGTTGCGATATTTTGCTTTAACACGTTAGGAATTGAGTTATTATTTTTGATAGTCGTGTAAATCCACTTTATTATTATTATTATACAATAATCACTAAAATTATTTAGTTGAGTAATATTATTTGACCTTATGTATATAAGGAAGGAAATTGTCCGGGTAAAGGTCAAGAAAACTCTCTATTATATGGAGAACTTTTTATTGATAAGCCAACGTTTCGACCCACATTGCAGGTCTTCTTCAGGGCTAAATATACATGATACAAATAAATTAAAATAATACATGGCAACGAAAAACACTATATGTAGTATATTGATAGAATAATGTTATATTTAGTAAGTAGAGGAGAAAGTGGTAATGTGGAACCCTGCTGGTAAAATAGAACCTCTAATTATCTAAATAACCAGGTGCTTCACTCTAGAGGTATCAGGTGGAAGTTGTTGTACAGTTGCCCATTAGTTCGTGAAAAGCGCTGAAGTCGCCGATTCATTGAAAAACGCATGTAAGTAGCAATTTAGTATAACCTAATTTTGTGAAACATTTCGAGGTGTGACAGTTTTGTTTATTACGTGAACCAAAACTATTTCGGGCAGCTTTTGAAGGTAAGTGCTTGTCAAGTAGGCGGTTAACAGCATCAATGTGGTAGTTAAACGTTGTCATGTTTTTTGAAGCTAGATTGTGCTGATTGCAACAGGTTGGTTGTTTAAAATATGGAACCCCTCTAGGCTGGTAATGCGGACCCTGAGTTCCATATTACAGGCATACTTTAGTTTTTGTAACCTGAACTGAAAGGTTGGTTTTTATTGCAGATGCCGCGGACATCGCTTGTGGTGACGAACAAAATAAGAAAATCATGGGACAAAGACGACATGAGAGATGCTGTTACAGCTATACGGGCGAAGAATATGGGGTCAAAGTGAGCGGCGAAGCATTTTCATGTCTCGAAAACAGCATTGAGGCGACTAGCCCTCGATATTATGCATTTCTCTGAGGATGTTGTAGAGAAAAAACTAGGAAGGAAACCAATACTTCCAGAGAATTTAGAAAAGGAACTTGTTGCTTATCTACTGCTGATGGAAGTTTTTCGGGTTCACCCGCATGGATGTCCGTAGAATGGGTTACCAGTTAGCATCCAGAAACAAAATTAAGAATCCTTTTAGTGGTGAATGTGCAGGTAGAGCTTGGTTCGACCATTTCTTACCGCGTCACAGTGAAAAGCTTTCCATTAGGAAACCAACTGAGACATCTTACGCACGATCTGCTCAACCTGTGTATCCTGATCTTGCTATCCCTGGCTGTTCACCCCATACTACGCCACCCACTAGAAGTCCTCAATCCACTCCTGCAAAAAAGAAGTCTCACGTAGTTTCACCCTGTACCTGCACCAAAGAAGAAAAAATCCACAAGGGGGCGAAAAGCATGTGCTGCAGCTTTTGTGACGTTGATGTATGGGGTCACCATACAAAGCAGATTTGGAGCAATCAGTTAAGAGAATTCATGAAAAAAGACGCGAGCTATCAGAGGACATGGCAGTCAAGGTCGTGGAGGAAAAGCAAAAAGTAATCTGGAATGTCAAAACAAATCCGGAAGCGATGATTCAGGAAGTGAAGAATCTGTAAACCTTCCATCAGACCATTCTGATAGTCAATTGGAACTGCCCATCGGCGAGCCTCAGCCTGATAAAGACGATGCTTCTTGTTTGTTCTGCGATGGTAAGTTTATAGATGACAGAAAGGGGGAATTGTGGGTCCAATGTCTAATGTACGAGATGTAGGCCCACAATGATTGTGCTGGCGCAGAAAAAAGTGCGTATGTGTGTGATTATTGTGAATAAAGTAGGTTATATTTTATAATCATAATGTTTTTTTGCGAATAAACACCATTTTATACATTTACGAATGTTTTATTTACATTTTTCCGAAAGTGTTGGAGTTCCACACCTTAGAGCAGATGACATTTTTCGCACTTTTTCGGAAATACTTAAATATTAATTTTTCTAATTGGTGTACCAAGTAATAAAGTAAGGGACCAAAAGTAGATCGATTGCAGATGCTATATGTCGAAATTGGTATGAATCGAGCCCACACCCTAAGATTTATTAATTAAAAACAAAGTGGGGTTCCACAGTCCCACCTTCTCCTCTAGTAGAAAGACAAAAGAGGTACTGTTTAAATCCAACAAAGTGACAAATAGAGAATTTTCTTGATCTTTACCCGGTCCATTTTCAATTATTTAGAATAATAATTGATTTTTTTTTTTTAGATCGAAATGGACCACTATCCATAATAACAGGTCTATACAGATTTTCAAAAATACTATTTCAAAATATTAATTAAGAATTATAGTAAACGGATTTCAATGGAGGAACAAAAAATGGAAGTAGCTGTGAGACTGTAACTAACGGGACAGGTGTAAGACTAGCCTGAGCCGAGCCTATCTCACCAATATCAGCTGAGGGCAATCCGAGTTCATGATGTTTATGCCTCAGGTATGTAATTTATTCGAGAAGTACAGTTGTTTGAAAATAAGAACTATTAACGGAGAAATGAAGGTGAGGGACGGTGAAAGTGTTTTTTTTAAATGATCCAAAAAAAAATTTTGATAGAAATTATCAATAGGATCAAATTAATTGGACCTTCTTTTCAATATTCAACTCCACAAGTGTAGGTATTTTAAATTGATATATCAATATTTTTTATCAGATATTTTAACTAACACATGTTATTATTATTAAAAATAAAACCTGCAAAGTTTCTTAGAACTCGATTGGTCCATAAGATTTTGAAAGGATTTATTTTCGTGTAAAAGTCAAAAATTATATAATCTATGAGTGGAATGGAGGGCTGCTGGAGTGTCAAGGTTGGTCACCATTCAGTTCGCAGGCTACCAGCTGGTTACGTCAAATGGTTGTTATGGAATAAACGTTGAGGTAGCTCATTGAATGTACGTACACAATCAGATATTGGAGCTAAGACAAAACAGTTCAGAGAAAACGGAATAGATATGTAGTTCAACTCTCCTGTTACGGCATTACGTAGACTGGATCATCCCAAATCACAAAGTCCTGTTTTAAAGTTTCTTTAGGATGACATTTGTACCTCTTCGGTACTATACAAACGGATATAGAAATACATATAACAAATGGGAAAAAGTTGTAATTGGTTTTCTAAACGATGTTTTATTTTTAAAACAAACGGGTATTTGGAAGAAGTGGATAGAGGACTTAAGAAGGGAAAATATAAGAAGGGAGAGATAACGAGTATAGGAATATATGCAAATAGCCGGAATAGAAAACCCCAGAAAATGGAAAGGGATAATACGTGAAGACACCATTGATGAGTGGGATCGGCACTGGGTTGACAACCACAAAAGCTGCTACGTTGAGAAAATATTTTCCCACGGGATGACCTCACCGAGAATGAATTCCCTCAATTAATGGCCCGAGACAATTACCCGTACTTTGTGTAAAGAGTTTGTGTACGAGTGGAAAACGGGATCAGGAATAACACTCTTCCATCTTGGTAGGAGAACCCATGGAAATGACCAGTAGGAGCCATAGAAAATTGGAGTGAAAAGTTTATAGACGACACAATTATTGTCTGATAATTAATATTGTGTTGCCGTAAGGCAAGGAAGGGTGTTTAATTAAATAAATAAATTTATATATTGTATTTTATTTTTTGCTGATACCGGCATGTATCAAAACAATATTTAAACAAATTATCGAATACATACTCCAGTTATTAACCAGTTATGTAACCAGTTATTAACCTCTAATGAGTGCACTATAGGGGTAAGATCGCGGGTTCGTAGCCCGGCAGGCGGCCCTAGGATTTTTTAGAGGGAGTAGAAAATCCTTGATTATTCCTTCCTTCGGAAGAGACTCGGAACGGGGATCACGAGCCTGTACGATGTCCGGTACTCGTTAAAAATCCCCATCCTAATTAAACCTGGATAGGCAAAATTTAGAGCTCTTCCGATTATCCATAGCAGCATAAAGTGATGAAAATGAACAAACAACTCTATCTATGTGAATTAAAACATATAAAGATGAATAAATAAACATAAGCAAAGTAACAGACCATGGAATTAAACAATAGCATACAAAATATTACCATACAAAAGCATGCATATCTACAACATATCTCATTACAAACATTTAATGTGGGCCCACTAATTGATTACCATTTATAACATGCATAATATAAGAAAACAGCACAGTACTTTTTTTACAGTATTTTTTAAACCTAACTACCGGGTGTTAACTCATTAGTTATGGCCGAATACGTCTTACGTTACAATAATAACTAAAAATGAAAAATTAATCGGCTGTTGTTGCCGTACTTTTATATTGCCTCCACATATATATATTTCAACTGTTTTTTACATATGTTTTGTTGATTTTTATAGGTTTATATCTTATTTCTGATAAGTTACCATCATTGGTGAAAAGAAAGTTGCTACAACCTGTTTTGTACCTATTAACTTTCTCTCATGATCTGATTACAAAATATTTTAAAACAGCATGAAAGAGAAGTGCAGGAAATGTTTTGCTGTTTAAATTACTGTTTTCCTTGAGAGAGATTAAATTTTCTTTGTAGTCATCAAGAATAGCTTTTTAATAGTAATGAAATACTTAACACCGGAGAAGGAAATTTCGTGAATACTAAACAATTCCCTTCGGATTCGCCTCCAATCGAAAGGTTTTGTATGTATACTGCATGTTGAAATTACTTATATATTGTATTATTATTTCGGAGGAATAAAGGGTATTCTGATAGAAGAATAACTAGGCGGTTTTATAAAATATATAATGGAGAACAATTGATTCACATTTGCAAACTCTTATTTCAGGTAGAAATAAGAAAAAAATAAAATACTTTTCATTTATTTATACTTCACCTTTTGGCCAGAGATGAAAAATGATTTCTTGTATATTTCCTTGAGGCCTATAGTAGCTCGATAGATAAAATATACGATATTTGGAGAATTATCGGTGTTGACATGAAGTTGTCTTAGACTAGTAAACAGTGATCAAAACAACTGTCATAAAATGTATGTATATCCTGGAATATACAATTTTTTGTATACTTCCACATAGTTTTGGTGAGACCTAACTGCCGAAATATATATATATATATATATATATATATATATATATATATATATATATATATATATATATATATACATATATATATACATATATCCTGGAATAAGACAAGGTAAAGTAGAGTTTGAATGATGTTGCATCACCTATAATTATTATACCTATAATTATATGTTTACCTTGCGACTGTGGCCAGTCATCGTTTTAACTGGAAATTTACTTGTCAATACGGAATAAATAATTCCATTTAGGTAATTCGTTGAGAAGATTTAAGTTTTCTGATAATTTATTTATTATATAGGCAAGGAAGAAAATGGTCCAGGTGGTGATAAAACAATTCTCGTAAGTAGGGGGAACTGTTTATTTGGTAGCCGACGTTTCGACCCACATCACAGGTCTTCTTCAGGGCTGTTAAAGTAGGATCACACTTGACATTTAGGGTCTCTACCATCTCGTCCCTGCTATTTCCAACTATCGAATGTGAAAATCGGTACTTTTGAGGAGAATTAAAAAAAAAGCAGTTTCAAGGTTCAATAAAAATTAGTGCCTATAGTCAAACCAATGACATTCGTTTTACATTGTTTTTGTGACTGATATATGCCCCTATATGAATTTTATATAAATTATCAATCCTAAAGCAACTGTCTTAACTGCTATAGGTCGAAAACGAAAGCTGTGTTTTTTTTCACATTCGATACTTTGCGATGGTAGGGACGATATGTTGACTGTTTATTTATTCATTTAAAGTCATATTTTCATATCTATTTTGGCTAATTGGACGATGCAATAGAGGGAGTTCTAAATTTTGCCTATCCAGGTTTAATTAAGGTAGGATCTTTATCGAGTACTTGACAATGCACAGGATCAGAACCCTATTTTACGTCCCTGCCAAAAGGCGGCATAATGAAGGATTTTTATTTCCTTTAAAAAATACTAAGGCTACTAACTGCCAGGCTGCGAGCCCACCCATGGTAGGTTGTTATGCTAACCACTAGACCACAGTGACCCTGTATTGTGGTCTGTTCAATGTTACTTTATACAGATAATTTGTATCATCACTAATAATTACTCATCAATAAAGGTTTGAAAATACATTTCATCGCATGATGAAGTTTTTTTTTATCATGAAATATCCATTAATTCAACTTAGATCATAATTTGAATAGATATATAGTATAGTACTAAATTAAATTATTCAATATTTTGATAAAAATGTTCAAGTTTAACAAACAAGTTTTACTTGATCTTCAGCACTTTTTTTCTTCGACGACAACAATTGCTTCAAATAATATGATCGATGCCAACTTTTATTTTTTGTTACAGATTGGAAAATAGAATTAGTATAGAAAACATACTCAGAAAACTACGTTAATTATTTTATTGTAGTTTATTAAGGCAGCAATGCACATGGTCACTTATAATTATCTGTACTAGAGTGTTTTAAACCTACCAGAAAGTAGTGAGGTTAGTTCTGGACCAAATTCTTCGTTAGTGAAATCAATTTGCTCAAGCATCGTGGCCCTGCTATATTATTTATAATCTTGGTAATATTACCGAAGAATAATTATGGATTTAATCAACTTACATTCATGATAACTAAAGCGTTTAGGAGAAGCTATGCGTCATTGTTTGGGCACCTCCCTCTCTAGCAAGTGTGTCGAACCGCATAAATTATTCTTTAACCAATCGGCATCAAGCACAATGTAAATTCCTCTTCTGTTCTTTCTATCAACAGTGAATTGACTTTTAGAAGATGTTATTGGAGCAGACCCAGCTTTATCATCTGAATATATTTGGTTTTGACGCTCTGGCTGGCATCCTCTTGAATTCTCACTTAATAAACTAACCTACTTAAGATGAAATATGTACTAAGAACTCGTCAGAAGAAATAGTATATTTGCTTTATTTTAATGTAAATAATTCTCAGGATACACGTCAATGTTGAAGCGTTTGTATTTGATAAATTATGACAATGGAAACAAACCTCAGATAAAAAAATCTGTAATAATAATAATAATAATAATAATAATAAATTCTTTATTTATTCTGGGACAAGTCCCTTTACTATAACATAACTGTACATTATTGTGGGCTTTAGAGCCTTAGAGTACATAGGAAAAAAAAAGTAGAAAAGTCAATCTATAAAGCTGATTAAATAATAATAAATAAAAAAATAGCTTCTTATGATAATGAAAAAATGAAAATTTCACATTACTTCACATTAAAAATAAAAATAAAAGTGAATAAACCAAATAAATAATATGTAGAAAGGAGGTAGTTGGGGAGTGCAGTAAAAAAAAAAACACTGAATAAGTACTAGACTTATAATTATGTGCCGACGTTTCGATCTACAGTGTAGGTCATCTTCAGGGCGATTTGGAGAGAGAAGCCGTTGGGTGCAACGGCTGGCTAACAATGCCGAAACGTCGGCACATAATTATAAGTCTAGTACTTATTCAGTGTTTTTTTTTTACTTCACCCCCCCCCAACTATCTCCTTTCTACATTTGATCATCCAGTAACTATTTTCCTCTCATTCAAAATAAATAATATTCTATCGATAATTTTATGTATGCTCCTCGGGGAACTGGAGGGATAGAAAGTAATCAAGTAAGCGGGATTTGAAGGTAGGAAGGGTCTTGGAACAGCGAAAGGAAGGAGGGATAGAATTAGACAGGGAAAAGGACCGAATCAGAAACGATCTGTCGAAAGCAGCGGTTCGATGAGCCTCTATATAAAAATCGGAAGGGTGAGAACGGGTATCACGGGAATGGATGGAGGATTTAAATTTGAGGAGCTCATATATGTATAACGGAGGGCGAGATTGGATAACTTGATAGAGGAAGGATGCAAGGTACCACTAAAACTCATGAACAGTCTTGGATTCAGTGAATGGCAGAGTCTGTACTGTTTCTTGGAAAACATTATGCCAGAAGGTGATTTTTCCTAGATTCCGCTCAACCACAGGTTTTCACCCCTATTTTGGGTACCCACTTTATAGAGGCTGGGAGAGTTCCAGGAGGGTCCCAGATCCCAATGAATCCATCCTCGGTTGTCAACAGCTTAGATAACATCTCCCACAGCCGGTTTTGAACCCGCAATCTTCGGCACGGCAACTCAGCGCTCTACCACCGGGCCACTCCAACCCCCAAAACACTCAGGTAGCCCAACTCAGCGCTCTACAACTGGGCCACTCCACTCCCCAAAACACTCAGGTAACCCAACTCAGCGCTCTACCACTGGGCCACTCCAACCCCCAAATCACTCAGGTAGCCCAAATTAATTTCAGTTTATATTTTAGAATTATTCACTGAAAATCATACCAATGGAGAGCAAATCAATGTGTTTATTAATCTGTCTTCTCAATAGACTATGCTAATTCAAGTTCTTTGAAATATATCTAATCAACTTTTATTTTTATAATAAAACATAAATATGCGAGCACTATGATATCCGAATGAATGTTGTTCATTTTTCAGGCTATCTCTAGAATGACGTTTTGATCATTCTGATTCAGATAAAACATTATATATAGATTTTGTAGATAATTTTAATCGAATCGGATATTTTAATGGTTCAATTTTAATCTCGATTCGTTTCTTATTGTATAAATTATGTATAATCTTTACTTGATTGTTTTATATATCTGTTTTCTCATAAACTTGTTGCATAATATTTTATATTTTCAAGTTAATATTAATTATAAATTAATTTTATAAATTCACGATTCTGGTTTTATTGCAATTTAGATTTTACTGTTATAAAATATAGTTATTGTATTTATCAGTATTGTATGCAGAATATTATGGAGCAGGGTAACATGGTGGGTAGAAACCGGCCATGGTAGATATTATTTATCTGATTAATAGCCGTAGCCTGGGCCCCTTGGGGCGAGGGGACGCTCATGGGGTTCACTCTCCCTCTTTAAAGTTGGTACATACTCTTAATTACAGAAAAACCTGGCGGTTGTCAATGCACTTTCGACAGAACAGAAGATAAATTTACATTGTGATTTATGTCCATCGGTTGACGATTAATTTATGCGGTTCGACACACTTGCTAGAGTGGGAGGTGCCTGTATATTGACACGTAGCTTCTCCTAAACGCTTTAATTTCTTTAATTATCATGTAAGTAGGCTGATTAAATCCATAAGTATTGTTCGGTAATATTACCAAGATTATAAATAATATAGCAGGGCCACGATGCTTGAGCAAACTGATTTCACTAACGAAGAATTTGGTCCAGAACTAACCTCACTACTTTCTGGTAGGTTTAAATCACTCTAGTACAGATAATTATAAGTGACTATGTGCATTACTGCATTAATAAACTACAATAAAATAATTAACGTAGTTTTCTGATTATGTTTTCTATACTAATTCTATTTTCCAATCTGTAACAATCAATAAAAGGATCAAATTATTTGAAGCAATTGTTGTCGTCGAAGAAAAAAAGTTGTACATTTTTATCAAAACATTGTAAAGTCTTGAATAATTTATTTTAGTACTATACTATATTTCTGCTGATGGTTGAGCGTAATCTCGGACAAATCACCTCCCTGCACAACTATTGTCCTAGAAACAGTACAGTCTCTACCCTGTGTTGAATCCAAGACCCTTCAAACGTTGTTGTGGTACAGGTATGTAGAATATTGAGTTTACTCTTTTATAAATTATGTTTTATCTCTTAATTATTTCTGATCTATATTTTCATATTTAATAGTACTATTATTACCGTTATACTATATTATTGAAAATCTTTTTAATCAGGGTCATCAACTTTTATTTTGGAAATAAAGTTTTTATTTATTTTATTTTAATAGTATTTGTTTACAAAGTGATTCTCTTTATTTTTTTTTTATCATTAATTCAGAGTTGTGTTCCCTCAGCGCAAATACACTATACCCGTACGGACCGTGCATACGTTGCTGTAAAGAGTCGTGTGTGGGATTCAACATTCAACAGCTGGTTTGCGGCGCTCGACTTTCACCTCCCAGGTGACAGGATGGCTAAGAGGAAGGGCGTATGAAGGAATTTCTTTAAGAGGGGGGGCTGTAGTCCAGAAAAAATATTGTGGCCGTGTTTATTGAAATATAGATAGTTTATTTATTTATAATAAGCGTCTGAAAAGAAGATGGCCTTCTAAGTTGAAATTGTTATTTGAGTACTACTACTGGGTAGTTTCTCTACTTGTCTTTAGCTATACCTTTGAGTATCATTCCTGCCAGTTACTTCTTGTATTTTTATAATACGATTATAAATTTCAATTAATAAAAATTAAAAGTAAACAAAATTATCTATACACATTTTCACAATTGCGAATTCTAAGCAATTTCAATCATTCGTTGTTCTTTCAAAAAAATATATGGCAAAAATTATAATTATTTTAGAAGTTAAATCTTGTAAACAGGTCTAAATAAATCGACAAATATCTAGTAAAGGAAATATCGTGCAATAATTGCATTTAATGAAAACGATGTTCGTAATTAGTTAACTAGGAAAATATTTTCGCCAGCATGATACTACCGCGCAGACTTTCTAATAAGTTTATTAAGAAATTTTAAGAAAATAAGTTCTTTATTTATTAGAAACTGGACTTGAAAGAGAGCAGAGTGCATTCACCTTCAACAAGCGGTCCGGGTTCTCGTTTCTCAGCAGTCTTCATTAGGGCTTACTGCTTTGTCTTCTGGTCTGCTGCATTCAAAAAACCCATTAATGAATTTGTTTTTTCAATTTCCTAATAATGAAGGTCGAATGGTTGGCACAATATAAAAAAATATGTTTCATTTCTTAGTGCATTCGTTTATATCAACCGCACCAACCATCAAACTTTTACACGGCTGTTTATGCACATCTTAGTTCACGACATTTCACAAAAAATCGTATTTTCAACTACGATTTACTAGATATTTGTCCATTTATTTAGACCTGTTTACAAGATTTAACTGCTAAAATAATTGTAATTTTTGCCATATATTTTTTTGAAAGATGTTAAAAGTCATTTCAACCAAAAAAATTGATATGGATATCATCAATCAAGATATGTATAATATTTTGTGTATCAATCTATTTGTATTTAAAACTTTATTTAGACATATCTAGTAGCATAACCATCTACCTAAAAATACTCGACTTTTTTCATGTCTCTTCGCAAACATTTGTATTTTTGAATGTATGCAACTCCCTGCAACAGCATCAGACCTACATCTTATAATACTTCAGTATGTCTACTATAACTTTAGCTGTCAAAAATAGTCACAAGTATTCACATCACAGAAATAAATACACTTTAAAACACACCCGTCATTGCGATTTTAAATAAAATTTGATTATATTGTTTTAGATATTGGTCATTCCGTCATGTCTTTGACTAGAAAACAGCTGCACGAGATAATTAAAGGAAGCTCACAACGACGGCTTAGTGGGTATAACAAACTGTCCCCGCGAGAAAATAGAAAACCTTAAAAAAAACTATTAAGGTGTTTAAAGT
The DNA here is from genome assembly GCA_037127475.1 of Arma custos. Taxonomy (NCBI): domain Eukaryota; kingdom Metazoa; phylum Arthropoda; class Insecta; order Hemiptera; family Pentatomidae; genus Arma; species Arma custos. Next base: position 95,391,623 of record CM073762.1, read on the forward strand.
AGTTTATAAACGAAAATAGCTTGCATATAATAGCACAGAAGCTCGTTTTCTCTTCTTGTTAAGAACAAAGAATGGCTTAACGAAGAAATTGTTCTACATGCTGGCTCAATTAATTAATTAAGCTTAATATATCCGTAAAATTGATTAACCTTCACTTTATCGTCTTCCGACGTTACGTTTTTAGTAATTTGAAACCCTTTTGACAAGAAAAAAGTGCCAATATATTTTTGGCCAGGTTTTAGGCCAAAATAGCAGTTTGTGCTCCGTAGAGAAGGGCTGGTCTGAAGACCCCCTTATATATCATTAGTTTGGGGAGTAATGATAAATTTGGTGAAGTGAGCAAGTGGTTCAGTTCAACCTGTAGGACTTAGTCCTAGTCTGTGTGATCTTTCTCATGCAGTGCTGGCAACGTTAGGTGCCTGTCTAGGGTGACGCCCAGATACACTATTACAATGCCTGGCTCTCGCTGTATCCCACTCTATAGACAGTCGGTAGAGGGCGCTTGTTTTTCTCAAATGAAAATACAATACAGTCGGTCCTCTTGGGATTGACTGTAATATTTAATCTCTCCAGCTTGTCAGTTATCTCCTTACAGGCCTTTCGTTTAATATATTTTTTTCTTTTTTATTTATTTTAATTTAATATATATATCGGTTTAATAAATTTTTCTCTCCCTCCAAGATTTATTTTCAATTACAATTAATACTTAATAACTATAATGTTGCTATTTAAACAAAAATTTTTTCAACAGTGCATTTTGTAAAGCGGGACGGACCGTTACGGAGACTTTCTTCCTTCAATTGTTTTGAGCTTAATTTGTGTTTTTGGTACTACATAGTACGTTTAAGGGCCTGCTGGCATAAGCGCGCTCAGGTGTCACTTACCTCAACTATTTGGACCTTGTCAGGTTATGTATCAATTTGAAATAGGCATTGCCTTTCATAATTATGATACAACAGATTATAGGAAATGAAATAAATGAGGAACATGTAGACAAAATTAAACTATAAATAATAAAACATTTATTACAAGGAGTATTCATTAAATAACAATTTTTAACTAAAAAATGATCATATTTTAGTTAAAAATTGTTATTTAATGAATTTTTTTTTTTTTTTTTATTGATATTTACAACTGTAATAACATTACATCAAGTAAATTGGCTGTATGAACAAAGGACATGAACAAAAAAAATCACTTGTGGAGAAACTATCCATTGATAGCTCTCCAATGAAGTTTTATAGTAGAAGGTCTCGAGGCCATCTTCTTTTCAGACGCCGCGGAGGGTTATCAGGAATATTATAGGAAGCAAGTCGAGAGACTAGCGGATTCAAGTTCGTATGGAGCTTTTCATGGAAGGATAGGTATCTAGTTTGGGCCAAATCTATTTAATGAATAAAATATAAATATCTAAAATATTATGTTCTGATAAACAATGAAAAATTTATTACAAACAATGCTCATTACAAAGAGCAATATCTACAAAAATGCATCAATTGCATCAAAAATCATCTCCATCTAATTTTATTCCCCCCTTGCAGTTTCATATAATGTCCATTAACACAACGCATTTTCTGGGGAATGACATTCCGCTCCTGAAGAAACCTAACAGCTGTTTCTTCATCGTACACCTTGCGAAAAATCTTCTTCAAATTCCAACTCATATTTAAAGGAAATAATCAAAAACAGATTCACGTTGAACTTGACATAAACAATAACAAAACAAATAAAGGTTACTATAATATTAGGAGATGGTTAAGAAAAGTGACACCAGAGCGCGCTGATGCCAGCAGGCCCTTAAATGTACTAGTACTGTGTTTTTTTTTTTGCTTAATTTGGATTGTTTATTGTATTTAATATTGAAAATGGATTAATATTATTAATATTGTAACTAATTAAAAATCATCCAATACAAAGGTTTTTTTTTTCATTTTTTTTTTTAGTATCGAGGGACTGAGCAACGTGTTCATAATATTTATATCACGAAGAAAATATTTCTAATATAAATTATTATTACTAATTTATTTCAGTGCCATAGAAATATTTTTTTCAAACTTATGAATCTCACAAGACAGACAAAAGTAGCTGGCTCTAGATAGGATATAAAAAATCTAAAGACTGGCTTCCAATCTTATCTAACAAGAATGGTAGTGGTAACGTTTTTTCAAGTATTCAAAAAAGATTTCCACTTCAACTATCAGCCGACCTTGTGCCACTGAACTTGACTGAGTGATACTACTGAATAGAATGGAAAAAAATCTTTATTCTGTGGCAATGTCTATTAAACAAGACCTAGCTATATTAGAAATAAATAAATATAAACATTGCTTACAAGAAATGTACAAAAAATAATAAAAAATGGAAAAATAATCCTTGGGAAGCATTATAGTATAGTTACTAATAAAAAGAGCAAAGAGAGAGAAAAATCACCTTAAGTAAATCTTTGTCATTAAAATAAATATATACATCCAATTACACTAGTATTTGTAATTTTATTATTATTAACATGATATCTGACTTTATCAAGAACTACTTTTTCCCGCAAACTATTCCCATTGGTGCATTCACCGAAAGGTACTCCAAAGAGGTATTTTTTTTTTTTTTTTTTTTATTCAGACATTACAATCTGCCACTTGTGGGCAACAAGCAATGGTGCTATGAAGCTACAATCATTCCATAAAAAATCAATGATATAAACGAATAAATGCATAAATAAATACATACAAGCGAAAAAGTATATACAAAAATAAAGTAAAAAAAAAAAAAAAAAATATATATAATAAAAAAAAAAATATAATAATAATAAATAAAACATAAAAGAAATATGCTGTACACATTCATACTCTATTTACTATTTGCCTGGGGTCCCCGAACTGAGCTTCTTCCTCATGAATGAGGGCAAAGCAGGAGTCCGGGAGGCCTCAGCTCCCTTTCCCATCCGCGTCACTGGCATTAAACACCAATGGAAGCTGGTTAAGGGCGCTTCACACACACACACAGGTCGTGAGTGGAGAATCTGGCCAGTGCCAGTACTCCAAATAGCATTATTATAACAAGTCTCGGGGCCATTGCCGGTTTAGGCGGCGGGGTGGATTGTATGGATGTGTGAAACTGGATAATGACTGAGCCAGGGGATTGGGATGACAGACAAGGTTTTGGTGAAAGTTTGAGAATTTAGTAGGGATGAGGTCGAGGACAAAAGGAATGTTGAGATCATTATGGAGGGTTTTGTTGGAGACATAATAAGGAGCGTTGACAATAGTTCTCAGCACTTTGGATTGAAAGGATTGAATGCGTCTGATATTCGATTTTTTTGCGGTCCCCCACAGTTCCAGTCCATAGGTCCAGATAGGTTTGATGATCGTCTTGTATATTAGTAGTTTATTGTCTATTGAAAGATGGGAGGCCCTACATAGTAATCTGTATAGTTGGCTGAAACGTCTGTTAAGTTCTTGTCTTTTGAGTCTGGTATGAGGATTCCATGTAAGTCTTTTGTCTAGGAAGAAGCCAAGGTATCGTACTGTGTCGGAAATAGGCAGGATGGTTTCGTTGAATTGGACAGAAGGACATGTTCTCCGGCGAAGTGTAAAAGTCACGTGTTTGCATTTTTCCTCGTTGACTTTGATCCGCCACTGGTTACACCAAATTTCAATGAGTGAAAGGTTCCTTTGGAGGTTCGAGGAAGCCATTTCAGGATCTGGATGAGATGATAGGATGGCTGTGTCGTCTGCGAACGTTGCAAGGAAGGTTTCAGGAGTAGTTGGGATATCAGCGGTGTACAATATGTATAGGATAGGACCCAGGACGCTGCCCTGGGGGACTCCAGCTTGAATTGGGTAAAGATTGGAGTATTCGCTATCACAGCGCACTTGGAAGTAGCGATCGAATAGAGGTAGGATCGAAGGACTAGGAATAAGGATTGAGGTAACTGACTTTTGAGCTTGAACAGCAAACCGGCATGCCATACCCGGTCGAAAGCTTGTGCTACGTCCAGAAATGCGCCTGTGCAGTACTGTTTGCTTTCAAGAGCAGAGGATATGTGATCGACAACTCGGAGACCCTGCTGGACCGTCGAGTGCCTGGGACGGAATCCAAACTGATGTAAAGGAATATTGGATTCGATAATGGGTAGGATTCGTTTCAGGAGGATCTTTTCAAAAATTTTGGAAAGAATAGGAAGCAGGCTGATGGGTCGGTATGATGACGTGTCATTTGGTGGTTTACCAGGTTTAGGGAATAGAGTGATGATGGAGTGTTTCCACAACAAAGGGAAGTGAGTTGTGCGAAGGATACAGTTGTATAGATAGGTAAGGAAAATAATCGCTTTTTGGGGAAGATGTTGTAGGATCTGGGTGGTTAGAAGGTCATGTCCAGGAGATTTGCGGACTTTTAATTTTTGTAAGAGGAATTTGACCTCAGAGGGGTTTACAGCGTTAGGAGGTAAGGATAGTGGAATGGGTGAAGAGAGGAATTCATTAATATTGGAAACGTGCGTAGGATTGGTTTCAGGATGTGGAATAAATGTATTTGAAAGGTGTTTGGCAAATTCTTCTGCTTTGTCCTCATCTGATGCAGCCCAAGAACCATCTTCACGGCGGAGGGGATGGGAAATAGGGTGGTATTTAAGGATCTTTTTGGTAGCATTCCAAAGAGAATTATCAGAAGCGGATAGTGTGGAAAGATAGGCATTGTAGGTTTCAGATCTATAGGTTGCCAGGTTCTGTTTAACTAGTTTGGTGAGGTAGTTATATAGTCTCCGATCGTGAGGATGCCTAGTCCTTTGCCAAAGGGATCGGTAACGGCGTTTGGTAAGGATAAGATCCCTAAGATCTTGTGGTAATGGATTTTTCTTGCGAGGTTTGAAGGAAGGACGAGGTGAAGATGCAGTCCAAACTGCTTGCTGGATCAAATTGGTAAAGGAATCGACTGCATCATCTAACTCTTGGGGTGTTTTTAGGGAAACTCTGAGGTCAATGGTGTCGGATACAAGCTGGTGAAAAAGGTTCCAGTCAACTGGTCCCCTAATAAATGATGGCGGTGGAAGTTTGGGTATTGGGAATACAGAAAGGGTAAGGATCAAAGGACTGTGATCTGAGGAAAGCTCATCAAGGCGTTCTATGGAATAGTTTAGGGGACCTAAGCCAGCATGGATAAAAAAGTCGAGGAGATCAGGATTTCTGTTTGGATCAGTGGGCCAATATGTAGGAGTGCCGGGAGAAATAAAACTGGAGTTGTGGGAATTAAGTGCAGACAGTAGCATGCGGCCTCGGGAATTAGTAGTTCTTGATCCCCACTGTTGATGTTTCGCATTAAAGTCTGCACCTAAAAGGAAATGGATCCCTAGGGAATCGAGGAGAGAGCTGAATTGGGAATCGGAGATGGATTTATTAGGAGGACAGTACACCGATGCTAATGTGATAGGAAAGGAAAAGGTTTTGATTGAAACAGCTGTAGCCTGAAGGAGATCGTTTGAAGGTAGGGGAAATGACTGTTGGGAAAGGGATTGATGGACTATGACAGCAGTACCACCGTGAGCTTTTCCATCAGGATGGTCAGTCCGGTAGGTTTGGTACTGTGTTATGTTGAGCTGCCGTTTACTGGTAAGTCGAGTTTCTGTAATTAAGGCTACATTAATTTTTTTGTCATACAGTAAAGATGTTAGTTCGTCAGTGTGGTTTCGAATACCATTCGCATTCCAAAGGAGAATAGATAGGGTGGATGTCATTTAAGGTTGTTGTGGGACAGGAAAGAGATGGGAAACAAGATTTGTTAGGAGGGATATTAATGGTGTGACCATTGATTTGAATTCAGAGAGGAATGATGTGAGAAGTGTCGTGAGATCAGTAGCATTTGAAGGAGGAGGTATATGTGGGGTAATAGGAATTTTATTCATGGAATATTGAGGTTGCTGGGGCTGGTTTTGTGCTTGTATAGGGTTGATTTGAGGTAGAGGGATGTGTTTGGAGGGTTCGGGTTGCAGTGTGGCCCCGAGATTATTCGGCTGACCACCTGACATTTCTGCATAGGAAACAGTTCCATTTACAATTTTTGAAGGTTGCCTTCTTGACGTTCTCGCTTCTTCGGTGGGCCGACGTGCTGCCAGAACACGTGATTTTATGTTTTTGTAGGTTTGACAACCTTTATAATTTGCCGGATGCCCTTGAAGACATAATGCGCAGACAGCAGGAGTTTCTCGCGGCTTGATACACTCTTCGGTTTTATGCGGTTGTCCGCATTTGACGCACCTGGGAGTGTGGTGACAGTAGTGCCGGGTGTGCCCGTATGATTGACAGTTATGACATTGCACAATGTCTTTCTTAGGGTACGGTTTTTCAACTTGAATCTGGGTATAGTATAGTCTGTTTACCTCGTAGATTTTTTCAACCCCGGGTGTTGGTTCTAGGTCAACGAAGAAAAGAGGCAGTGGAATTTTGTTGCCTGGCTCAGGGTGCCCAGTATTGTTTTTGCAGACATTTGTTATTTGTCTGACCTTGAAGCCCATTGCAGTGAGTTCTTCCTCAATGACGTCTGCAGGGGTGGAGGGGTGCAATTTCCTGATCACCACTCTGATGGCTCTTTCCTCCTTTAATTGGTATGTGTGGTAGTCAGCCTTGGTATCTGTAAGGTATTTCACAATTTTGCGGCATGTATCGGGCGTGTCTGATTGAATTTTTGTATCATTAGTCCTACTGGAAAGAGGTATTAATAGTTATAGTTAAGTTTTAAAAATTCCAGATTTTGCTACAATGTGTGTCTCGTCCAGATTGTTTTTAAATGAGAATACGAAAATTTTCTTTTAGTGCACTTTATGATTACACATGGTAGAAACGATATGATTTAGTTGATTTGACATATATACAAATCACAACTTAATATATTTTTCTCATTATTTATATTCTCTTCTACTTCATTGGTCAAGGATTAACAGACCTTTAACGAAGATTCCGTAATATTAAAAATTCATTTAAATGTTTAATCCTGCGAGCATAATCTTTCCTTGGGTTGGTGAAGGCCATTTTCATTATTGAAGTTACGTGCATCGAAGCAGGTCTCCTGGCAACAGACCAAACGGGAAACAGAAATTTTCATAACATTTTTATGTATTTCAATTAAATTCTTAAGAAAACATCAATTTTTATACAAAGAGATAAGTAAAATACTCATATATTGTAATACGTAGATTAGTTGCTTAAAAAGAAATATCAGATTATTCCATATCTGACCTTACGGATCAATGAACTCTATGACCTTGATCGTTTACGTGGAATGGAATGGAATTTATCTAGTTAATTAAGATTAAAGTTAAGTACGTTTTTACTGTTAACTAGATGCATTATTATTTCATTTCTGGAAAAGAAAAGGAGTCAATATACAAAAAAAAATCTTTCTATGCAATTATGAGAACTTTTATCTTGGCATGGATACGGCAGCCAAGGATCGGCACCGTGGAAACTGCAGATCCCCACGGGCTCACTCAGCCTTTGTTACATGATTACCCTTAATTACGGGAACATTAGCTTGGAAATAGTAAAACCCAAGTATACGGCCAAATAGTCAGTAATACGGCACAGTTTGTTTTATTAATTTACTATTACTAATTTAATTAAAATGTTTATAAATTTCAATTTAATTTTTACTTAAACTCAATGCTAACCTTTCAGTGGAAATTCTGCTTTAACACTCGACAATGCATTATCTAGTTTTACCATAAATTGGTTGTCTAGGAAGTAAAAAAAGTTACAGTAAGCAGTTTTAATTTGTAGCTCAGATAAAGCGTAAAGAGAAAAAAAAAAATCACGTATTTATCCCAGCATTTCGATTTTTACTTAAATTTAGTGTCCCTTTTTCGCAATTATATGATGTGATTATATGAAGAAAATGTGTTCATCACTTAAACTTAAATTTTTCAGAACCCATTATTATTCCATCCTATATCTAAAATAAAATACTACAAGGTGATCAATAAAAACATTTTAGAGATAAAATATGAAAATTAAAAAAAATAAAATAAATAATAAGGCCTGACTATTTTGAGAAGACCGGTTTCCGAGACTAGGTATGGGATTTTGGAGAACGCTTGGCCATGTATCTACAGTCCTGGTGAATAAGTGGTCAAGTCGAATTTTGTCCTGAGAAAGTGAACTGTATTGAGAGAAGTGGATTCGTGCTATTCTCCTAGTTTTTGGCTTAAAACTGAGTTGTAATTTAAGTAATAACTCCTTTTCCAGCCAATGCCTGCCTTAGCCCCCTTATTCACTTCGATAATAACACAATTCAACTTCCCCATCCATAAAAAACTATTTTTCCACCTGAGGTAGTAAGCAGAGAAACAATAATACGTCGTTAAATGGGTAAAACCTATAGAAATACTCAAATAAGTTTTAAAAAGAATTTATTTTGATTGTACAATTATTCCTCACAGGTTTGATTGCAATATACATTATTAAAGATGCTACTATAAATGAATACTGATTATTGTTTATTTAAGAGATTTTGTTTGTCTCTCAAAACAGATAAATAAAATTATCTGAGGTCAACAAATCCCTAAAAGTAGGCAGATAAGATTTCGAATCTTTTAGCAAATAGGGAAATGCTTTGACGTCATATGTGTATTTTTGTTATAGCAAACGATTTATGCCAACTTTATTTTAAAACATAGTTAGCATTTACCTTTTAAAATAACTTTAAAAACTAAAAAAATATTATTTAAAATTAATTAACAAATTAAATTTAAATAATTCTCGTTTTACAAACTATGTTTTCCTTGATCGTATTTTTCTTTTGAAGCAATCGTTTTTGAATGATATATTTTTTAAAGTGCTACAATGATTAGGGTCAAATATGTTGTGTATTGATGAATATCTGTCCCATTTTTTTAATTTTTTTTATTGGCTTATCTTTCTTTCAGAAAGACGTTATCAAACCAGAAAACTGCTACGCATGCCTTTGAAGAGTATTGCAATAGAAACAGGATAAATTGAGAATTTTAAAACCATACTTATTAAAAATTCTATTGCTTAATGGTATATTTTTATCCCGTCAATCCTAATTAGGATCTTATAATTAATATGGACACATAATTTCCCTGCAACGTTAGTTGGGAATAAAAATAAAATTTTAACTTCCTAAATTCTAAAAATATAAAAAATACAGAAATTGTGGGAAAGAAACTGGAAAAAAAGAAATATCATTTTAAAAGTTAAAACTGTTATTAGTGCCAAGGCCAATGGCATCGCCCACACACAATTAACAAGTGCCTATTGACTTATGTAGTTTTTTCTACAATGAAGGAACTATTCAACACAAAAATATTAGGCTATTTTTTCCCCTCTAAATTTACTTCTTGCCTTAAATATTTAAAATATATCTTTTAAACAATGTTTGTCTTAGGATAAGGGTAAAGCAGAAATATTAAATTGAAAAATCTTATTTAAGTTTATTTATTCTATACTTAAAAAAAAAATCTAATAATTTCGGACAATTTTTTCTTCATCATAATGGTGCTTATGCTCAATTCTATATATTCTTATCATATACCCTTCACTGGGCACCTACAGCTTCACATTGCAACTAGACAAATCGTTGTAACCTGCATATATGTAAAATTATTATATGGATAATCAGAATCTTAAAATTTTATGCAAATAAACGATTGGATTCTATGACTTTCCTATTTACTAATATCTATTATACACACTAAATAGTCTCGTACTTTGCAATTCTAATTCTTATATTATTAAAAACAATATACTTTTCTCTTATGTGGCTAATGATTTTACTGACTGGGTGTATTTTTCAAAGAGCTGTAGTTTAAAGAAATATATATGTATATACATATAACAATATTTCTTAATTCAAAATAAAAACTAAACAAATATAATACCGAATAGATTTATGCGGAAATGGTTGACAGGATATATTTTTAGGAATGTTGAAAATGGTCGGAGGGTGCAATAAATATATAATAATTTTGGCTTTCAATGCATAGAAAACACTAAATTCAGATAACATTTTCTTTGTCTTGACGCTCTGTAAGAAAATGAGAAGACTAGGTTTAGAAAAAGAAAAAAAAAAGTGAGAATAAACGAGGTATGATGTTCAGTGCTACTGTTTATCTTTTATCAAGAAAAGAAAACAAAAGTGTTTTGAGAGAAAAAAAATGTCACATAATTGTTTAACTCTTTTATTAGTGATACAAACAAAAATATTATTATCTTTTTTTCCTTTTGTTAATACAATATTTGAACGTTTTGAGATTCGAGTAGTTTAGGGTACCTTGTTGTTGTTTATTCATATTAAAATGCTCTATATTTTTTTTGTTTTATACCGAACGTGTGAAGGATACTGATGTATGGCAAGTTACTGTCAGAGCTGCAAATGCATATGCATATGGCAGAGATGCAATCGGCCGACACCCGGTGACTCTACTATGCTGCTTTTAACTGGCTTAGCTCAAGTCTGTTATCACTGGTCAATATAATATAGCCTGCAAATGACTATCCAGGGCCTAAACACAACAAAAAGGGGCGACCTGTGGTCTAGTGGTTAGCGTAACCAACTACTAAACAATAACAATATCAAACAGCCCAAGATCGCGGGTTCGTATCTCGGCAGGTGGCCTTAGTTTCGCCGTCCTTCGGAAGGGACGTTAAACGGGGGTCTCGAGCCTGTACGATGTCAGGTACTCGTTGAAAATCCCTATCCTAATTAAACCTGGATAGACAAAATTTAGAGCTCCCAATGTAGCCCGATTAGCTACATCCAAAAAATGACGTTAAATAAATAAACAAAACAAAAACTACAAAAATAAAAAATACATATTCAATTCACCTGTTCAAGATTAAAACGCTGCCTGAAATGTATGAATTTGTTCAAAGCCTGATTCCAAATATTTGATTTAATTACAATTATTTTCCTAATGGTCAACCTATGACCTCTCCTGAGGGCTCTTAGGGTCACCTGTGGCGTAGTGGTTAGTATAACAACTTACTATGCCCAAGATCGCTGGTTTGCAGCTCGGCACGTCGCCTTAGGATTTTTTAATGGGAGCAAAAAATCCTTAGTTATGCCGTCCATCGGAAGGGAATTAAATTGGAAGTCCTTTGCGGTGTCAGAAACTCGCTAAAGATTCCTATCCTAATTATACCTAGAAAAATTTAGGGCTCCTGTTGTAGCATCGTTCGATTAGCCTTAGCAGCATAAAGTTACGTTAAATGAATAAACAAACAAACTAAGGACTCTTATAGGAAACACCATTAACCAAAGAAGGAGAATAGCAGAAGTGTTGAACTTCTTGGATCTATTATTTTCAATGTTAAGCTGCAGGCAGCAACGGAAAGGATGGAGTTTGTTGGAGAGAATGGAGTTTTTAATTTGATGACGCAAATACATACCCATGTGGATAATGTTATAATTGGAAGGCTTATCTATCTAGCTTCAGGAATTTAAGGAATCAAAGCAGGAAGGTATGGAACAAAACTAAAATTAAATGGGTCACTTGCGGTGTTGTGGTTGGCATAGCAGCATATGTCTAAGATCGCGGGTCTTCAACCTGGCAGACAGCCTTTGGATTTTTTAAAGGGGGTAAAAATCATTAGTTCTCACCGTCCTTCGGAAGAGACATAAAATGGAGGTTCCGAGCCGGTATGATGTAAGGTACTAGTTAAAGATCCCCTATCTTAATTATACTTGGATAGCAGCAATGCCCGATTAGCCACAGCTGATTAAAGTGGCGTAAAATAAATAAACAATAAATAAAATTAAAATTGAAGACCTAACTGCCGATTTTAAGAAAGTAGAAGATAAATCGGCTCAGTCAACAATGATAGCAAGAACGATGTGAGGGAATCATAATAAGAAATTATGCATATCTTTCCACCGCTGAATTATTTTAAAATAATATATTATGACGGAAAACGAAGATTATCATATAGAAAATTTGTTATGGCAATTAGGGAAGTAAATCTGTGAATTTTGGACACTACACAAATACGATTCACAGTAAAAGGGCGAATTCGAAAAATGCATTTATTTTGTTTTTAAACTCCATAGCTAGGCAGGAAATAGAAATTAATCAATAATTTTTAATGATAGAACCAGCTTCACAAAACCAAGATAAAAAATTAATATCCCCGTATAAAGTACTATCCTGGAACTGATGGAACATACCGTTTGACCTTGACACACGCTAGTGCTGGGTTCACTCAAAATCATGAATCGGTTGAGAAAACTTCTTTTGAGCATGCGCCAAGACTTTTTTTTCAACTAACGGCCTCACGACCTTCTCCAGTTCAAACGGCTAGTTCATAATAGACCTGGGTCGATCGATCATTCGTGGTGATCGAATCGATCATAACCCATTCCTATTGGTGATCGAGTCAAAATGATTCGATCATTTCGATCGTTTGGATCATTTCAATCGTTTCGATCATTTCGGTCATTTCGAACGTTTCGATCATTTCGACCATTTCGATCGTTTGGATCATTTCAATCATTTCGATCGTTTCGGTCATTTCGATCGTTTCGATCATTTCGATCGTTTCGGTCATTTCGATCCTTTCGATCATTCGGGTCTCAGTCTGAGCTGGGCTGAACTGCATTTTTGCTTTTTTTTTAGTGTTATAAATTCGAATATTTTTCTATTTTGTTACATCAGCTTATTATTTAAGGTTTGCCATTATTAAAAATAATTTTTTAATAAATTTTGTGTTGCAATCGTTTCGATCATTTCGATCGTTTGGATCATTTCAATCGTTTCGATCCTTTCGATCGTTTCGATCATTTCGATCCTTTCGATCATTCGGGTCTCAGTCTGAGACCTGAACTGCTACTTTTCAGTACCGGCTCTAACCGTTACTGTGATTTTTGTTACTTGTGATTTCTTAACTGCTACTGACTGCGATTCGCGATTCTGTCGAAATGCTACCAACAGTGATTGCGTCGGCGTACTTTTAATAATTACAAACCTTACATAATAAGCTGATGTAACAAAATAGAAAAATATTTGAATTTATAACACTAAAAAAATTCCCGAACCCGAGCGACGGCTATATAAAGCCGCGAGTTACCGGAGCGCCTTCATTCTCGATCCAGCCTTGAAGAAGCTAGCCGTATGTCTGGCGAAACGTTGGCGAAAAAATTTTAACAACATGGTCTAAACCAGAAACCAGTGAAGTTTTATATATAAATAATGGCCGTGGAAACCTTAAAGAGTAACTAAAAAAATTGTTTAATTAACCCGTTTACGGCTACTGATGCGTATACACAATATTAATTCAACAATTTTTTTTATTTCTTTAAATTCAAATATTTTTCTATTTTGTTATATCAGCTTATTGTTTGAGGTTTGTAATTATTAAAAATAATTTTTTAATAAATTTTGTGTTTTTTTAACCCATTGAAAAATAATAGTATAGTAGCTTATATTTCAACACTAATGACTACTAAGATTTAAATGTTAAATTCAGCCAAATATGGGTTGCTACAATTAAATTATCAGATTCCTTGATTAAAACATTGTTTATTTTAATTGCTGGGATGAAATGTTTGTATTAAATTCAAATACAAAAATTCAATTCAAATACTGCTTTTAGAATAGACGTTTTACTTCAATGTTGCGTTAACGCATCATTGGCCATTTCTATGAAGTTTTTACAAAGAAGAAAGGACCATGGATTTTCATCTCCCCCACCTGTCTAATGAAGACGTGCTCATGCATGTGCTATGTTTTTACTCTTAAATATATTTTGAATATATTTGATTGATATTTGGGATGCCAAAGTATCATTTAGTATGATTACTCAAATTATTATTTCTATGCCTTAATCTTAATTGAATTCTTTTCCAGATGTCTGTTCTTGTGTTTACCAATTTACTCATCTATTATACCTTCAATAATAATTATATATAATCATATAAATAACACAGGCCAACGATGAAAAAACTTTTTTAATGAAAATACCTTATTCTTATGTTGTTTAGGTTGCTGAATCCAAATATGATGCTTAAAAAGTTGTATCACCCACCATTTATTCACATTTTATAGTTAAATTCATGAAATAAAGAAATATTTTTAGAATTTAACAGCTTTTTCATAGTTAAGATAACATGAAAAAATAGGTCTAATGAACAAAGATGATGTTGGCAGCACTGCTGAAACACATGCTAAACAGCTGATGTTTTGTTTATTTTCAACATAACCTCACTTTTACGTTTCCTGTACATGTGCTCAGTGCAATGTCTCATCGCGGCTGTAAAAACTCTGCTGACAGTTTTTGTTATATTTGTGGTGAGTTTGTTATTAAAAAGCACCAAAGAAACATTACAGACTTTGTGAAAAAGGTTTATCTAGCATACTTTGGAACCAAACTTGGAGACCAGGATAAACCTTGGGCACCGCATAAGGTATGTTATGTATGTGTTGAAGACCTCAGGAAATGGTCAAAAAAAGAGAAAAAACACTTTAAATTTGCTGTTCCCATGATATGGAGGGAACCAAAAAATCATTCCGATGACTGTTACTTTTGCAGTGTAGATATTACTGGTCATAACTCTAAGAACAAGAAGGTAATAAGCTACCCTAACCTTCCGTCCGCCATCCGACCAGTAGGGCACGGTGTAGATTTGCCAATCCCGGAACCACCAGAGGACTTAAATTCTATTGAAACAGAAGTATTTTCTGATGTACAGTCGGAGTTAGATGAACACGATGAAGAATTCCAATGTGTTACAGAAAATGTAGAGCCTAAATTGTTCACTCAGGTCGAGCTTAATGACTTAGTTAGGGATCTGGGCTTAACAAAAGAAAAAGCTGAACTGCTTGGCTCTAGGCTAAAAGAAAAGAACTTGCTGGCGGCTGGAACCAGCATTCATGTGTATAGGAAGAGAGAACAACAATTTTCGAAGTATTTTGAACAAGAGGGTGATTTGGTGTACTGCTCAGACATTCATGGTTTAATGAATGAGTTTGGAATTGAATACAAAACAGAAGATTGGAGGTTGTTTATTGATTCATCCAAAAATAGTTTGAAGGCAGTTTTAGCACACAACGGTAACATGTATGCCTCTGTACCTGTCGGTCATTCTGTACATATGAAAGAGAGTTACGAAAATCTAGAAATAGTGTTAAATAAAATAGGTTATTCTGCACACGGTTGGATGATATGTGGTGATTTGAAAGTTACGTGCATGCTCCTTGGTCAGCAAGGGGGTTTTACCAAATTTCCATGTTTCTTGTGTGAATGGGACAGTAGAGCTCGGAATCAACATTGGTGCAGAAAGAACTGGCCTGCTAGGGAGTCTTTAAAGCCTGGCGAGAAGAACATTTTACGCAAAAACCTTGTAGATCCAAAAAACGTGCTCCTACCACCACTACATATTAAGTTAGGTCTCATGAAACAGTTTGTAAAGGCTTTGCCTAAAGATGGGCTTTGTTTCAAATATCTCTGTCAGAAGTTTCCACACCTTTCAGAAGCTAAACTGAAAGAAGGCGTCTTTACCGGGCCTGATATTAGAAAAATGATGTTTGACGTTAACTTTGAATCCACAATGACCTCAAATGAAAAGGAAGCATGGGTTTCATTCAAGCAAGTTGTCACCAAGTTTTTGGGAAATGAAAAAGACCCAGAGTATAAGGCTATTGTTGCTAACATGTTAAAAAAATTTGAACAGTTAGGATGTTTGATGAGCCTGAAAGTTCACTTTTTGAGCAGCCACCTCGATTACTTCCCGGAAAATTTAGGAGATGTTAGTGAGGAGCAAGGTGAGCGTTTTCACCAGGACGTTAAAGTGATGGAAAAACGTTACCAGGGCCGCTGGAATACCAACATGATGGGGGATTACTGTTGGTCACTTCACCGGGAAGTTCAGCGAGCTATTCATCGCAGGAAAAGCTACACAAGAAGCTTCAAGGAAAAAAGGGAAAGAAAATATAAACCAATTCCAGTTGACAAGTGAACCTTGTATCATCACATAAAATTACTATTCCAAGTATTTTACTGTAAATACAAACCATTTTTACGATTCTACAGTGTTTCATTGATTTCCCTATATACTGTAAATGGGTATTAGACTATATAATAAAATACATTTTGCTTGGAAACTAAGGGTGATACATAAAAACTACGAGCAGATTTGGATTCAGCACATAAAAATCTATCAAGATCAGCTATTAAAATTAAAAAAGTTTTCAAAAAGGTTTTTTTTGTTGGCCTGTGTAATATATGATGTATGGAAGTCTGAGACCTCCACCTTTTCCATAGGGGACACCTTTCTACCTGCGTGAACTACTTCTCGCAAACCAACATTGTTCTTTAAGCAAAACACATTCCCTTTCATGATGCCGACGGTACAATAAATAGCACATGTTCATGATTCCCAGTACGTGCCCCTCCCAGGCGGTGTTTTCTGTACTGTGGAGAATCCATTACAGTACATACTTATATGCAAATCATGTGATGATAGTTGTTAAAATAACAGAAATAACATGAGTGAAACTATTGTTTAGATATTTTAATAAACCTTTCTATAAATACTACAAGTGTATTTCTAAGTTATTGATGATTTTTTTGCCCGTCTGCCCGTGGTGCCCCTCTTCCCGGAAAAAAATCTTGGTGGAGAATCATCAAATCGACATATTTTATCCTTGCTACCTCTGTTAGCTACCACAATCGAGAATTTTCGCAAAGGAAATTGTTGGGTGTCTCATCAAAACGAAGCTATTCACGAAGATTCAGCTTGATAGTAATCAAGTGCAAAAATTTACCAGGGATCCTGGGCTATTATTCTTTAGCATGTATTTTACAACCTTCCTGTCACTTGGTTATTAACCCATTTACGGCCAAGGCTCTAGCCTATTTATTTTTTTCCAAAGAAATATTTTTAGGGTAGTTTAATTAAAATTAAAATAAAAAAAAAAATTTTTTGTTCAGCCATAATGTCGGTAGAAAATGTTGCGCTCACGCAACATAGGCCGGTAGAGTATAATATACATGTATAAAGTTTTTTCTTTTTTTTTTAGAGATAGGTAAGGTGATATGTTTATAAATGCTACAATAATACTGTTTCATGAAAACTTTTACTACAATCGGTTTAATAATAAACTCCTTCAAAGAAATAAAAAATTACAATTGGCACACTATTTTCACAAAAAAATCACAATTTTCATTTGTATTCGTGGTATGATTTAAAACATTTTTGGTGTAATTTAACATTACATCTCTCATACTTATAAGTAGTTTGGCTTTTACACACTCTACACCTTTGCCTTGTCTCATCTCTTACGATCAAATGCCCGATTTTGTCCTCTCTTACGAGGGTTTCCTGTTTCAATCAAATCTAACATAGAACTGAGAAGAAAATGAGGGAAGGCTAGGAATATAGGTGGGGATCAAGGCGGTGGCGGTGGTTGACTGGTGGGGGTTAACCCCCCATGACTCAACTCTAATCACGCCAATGATTATTTATGAATAATATATTGAAGGTATAATAGATGAGTAAAATTGGTAAACACAAAAACAGACCTCTGGAAAAGAATTCAATTAAGACTAAGGCATAGAAATAATAATTTGAGTAATCATCCTAAATGATACTCTGACATCCCAAATATCAATCAAATGTATTCAAAATATATTTAAGAGAAGAAACATAGCACATGCATGAGCACGTCTACATTAGACAGGTGCGGAAGATGAAAATGCATGGTCCTGTCTTCTTTATAAAAACTTCATAGGAATGGCCAATGATTACACTGGTCGACAAAAATGAACATTTTTTCTTTCACAAGAACTAAAATAACATTTTCTAGAAGTATGTTTCGTGCCGAATTCAAATATAACTTTAGTTTTTCTCTATCGGGCAGGAGTTTTGTGTGAGATTCATTTGAATTTTTATAATATTCGAAAAAAATCGAATTGACTAACTCAAAATTATAACGACTCATTCTGACTTACCTATAAAGTGGTAGATAGTGATTTTCGGGCATATTTTGCATCTGGAACGTCTCTCTTCTTGGTATTGGAACTCCACTTGCCTTGGTACTTCTTTTCCATAGTAGAAATTTTCTGATGAAAACTGTGCTCATCACTGACAGCTCCAAGATTTTCTGGGAGGAAGTCTAAGTGAGAGTCCAAGAAGTGAATTTTTAAAGACATGTTGCATCCCATAGCTTTATAAGAATGCAGAAGATCAGTCACTATGTCACAATAGTTTTCTGCTGTATAGTTTCCAAGAAAATTGAAACAAACTTTTGAAAGACTGCCAGGCTGCTTTTTCCAGTGGATTTAACAGGCCTTCAAAATGCTTATCACCCATTAATGACCGGATTTGAGGTCCTATAAAAATTCCTTCTTTCAGTTTAGTATCACTGACTTTGGGGAATTTCAATTTCAAGTACAAGAGTCTATCAGACTGTTTATCCATAGCTTTGGAGAAATTTTTCATTACTCCTTACTTAATATGCAATGGAGGTAACACAATTTTTTCAGGATTCACTAACGGGACATATGACATATTTTTCTGGCCAGGGATAAGAGATTCTCGTTTAGGTCATGATTTTGTAACATAGTGAGACTTCCTATCTCTGCTGTCCCAGAGGCACAAAAAACAGCAAAATTTGGTGAGCCCAAGCAATAAAGCAATGACCTTTAAATCACAGATATTCCATTCATATTTTATCTAAAATTAGCTTCATATTTTGATATGTCTCTTTCATATCAGCGGCATGCGCTACAGGTATTGATGGAAGTTCATTGCCTATATGTAGCAGCCCAGCCTTCTAACTTTAGACGAATCTATGAATAGTCGCCGGTATATGGCCGGTGTTGAAGCCCAAGAGTTTCCATAACTGAACAAATATCACTGCAAAACACAATACCATTTTCTTCAAAGAAGCAGTCCTTGAAATCACTATGGCGACCACGATAACTACATATTCTTACTTCTTTTTGGAGTAGATTCCACCCTTTGAGTCTGGAAGTTAAAACTTCAGCTTGCTGTTTAGACAGATCTAAACCCCGAATCAGGACATTAAGGTCTTTCTGATTGGGAAAGTATGGTTCTGATGAGCAGGTATTGGCTTCATATGTAGGATCATTTTTATTGTTATCTGAAGCATTTTCAGATTCAGAGTAATCACCTAAGGTCGTATCTGCTTATACTGGTACAGGGAACTGTTCATTGTGTAAGACAGGTCTTATTGCAGATTGCAAATTTGGATACTTAACTGTATGTTTTGTTTTAGATGTGATTCCTTTAATATTTATCAAACAGAAAGAACAATCACTTAAATGATCCTTCGGTTCCCTCCAAATCATGGGAATTGCAAATGACATACTATGTGTACCATTTTTCCACCCAGTCAGCAATCTAACACACGAAACACATCATGGATTCGGGGTCCAGCTCTTATCAAAATCACCAATCTGACAACCAAAGTGAAGTTCCATCCAAATTTTGCCTCTGAGACTTGAAGGTCAGCTCACCACAAATATAGCAGAACCTGTCTACATGATTTACACACTTTCTTGGCATGATGAAAAAACAAAGCACTATAATACTGCATACACAATACATTTCGGAAAAGAAAGGAAGGAAATACTTCACTACTGAACAAAGTCACAGTCAGTTCAATACTGACACATCACAATGCCAGATGAACAGGTCTAAGCATGTCCAAACATGAATGAACCTGTGCAGTCTTGTTTTATGGTGCTTCAGCATAATATTACAAATAAAATTTCCTTAAATACAGCTTGGATAAAATCGCTACATATGAGATAAAGGTTCCTATGACAGGTAAAAATAAACGCTAAAATCAGATTTTAAAAAGTAGCTGTCACAAATAAACTGTGCCTGATGGGAAAATTTTGACTAAATATCTGAATTCAGTATGAAAAACTGCACTAGATTCACTAATCAGATTTCTTGGGAAGAAAACCTTGTCGACCAGTGTAATTGATTGGTCTTGACCAATTCTATCCATCATTAAATATTTTATACTATTCTTACACCTAACCTGTTTTACACATGTCATTGATTTTCAGAACAATATTGTTTTTGATCAGTTATAACTGGTTCCTCAGCAGGTCTCGCAGGTCTAGGCGATTGTCTTTTTATCTTCTCAAATAAGGTTTGGATAAAAGAGATGAGGAAAGAAAAGGAACAAGAGGATTATAGCGAAATTGTGATGAAAAGAGGAATTATGATTTTACAGTTGGACTATTTATGATTTCTGTATAGTGTGATTTGAAATCAACCAAGGAGCATTTTAAAGATTGATGTAAATTAAAATAAATAAAAAAGGCAAATTAGAAGCAATTTTATTTTAACAGCCACATAAAATGATAAATGTTATCAGGAAAATCAGTAAACCAAAATTAATAAAAATCTACCATATATAATATTACAAATAAAAAAAATGAAATAATTTATTGCATTAACTCGGTATGTCATACAACAATCAATAATGAAATGAAAATATAGGCTTAACAATGACAGAATGTAATTAATTTACAATATATCAAATTAAAGGGAGCGGAATGGCTCAGTGGTAGAGCACTAAGTTGCCATGCTAGAAATCCTGGTTCCAATTCCGCTGCAGGCAAGACTTTTATTTAATCTGTTTGCAGCCGGAGATGGATCTTATAGGATCTAGGACACTCCTGGGGCTCACCCAGCCTCTGCAAAATATTATAAAAATAGGATACCCAAAATAAGGGGGAAAATCTGGCTGTTGAGCGTGATCAAGGACAAATCACCTCCCTGCACAACCGTTGAAACATAACAGTCTCTACCATGTACCGAACCTCAGAACCGTTCACGGGTTGTAGTGGCACAGGTATATCAAATAAAATTGTCAAATTAACGTCTGTATTTAGTAAATCTACTATATGGAATAGTTCTAATAAATACTAAAACTAATGAAATAACAAAACAAAATATGCTAGAACATTTTTACAGGCAGGTAGTAACAGAATAGGAAGTCTAGAGCTTTAATAAAATCGGGAGCATATAGACTTTCCTTTCTTTGTTTTTTTTTGCATACAATATAATTTCTTTATTTAATCCTGTAAAGTATTTATTTTTTTATAATATGTGCAGACATTATTAGTCCTTACTTTTTATTTGTTAATATCGACAAATAATACAACAATAAATAAATTTTGCATAAAGCTGACAAAATTGTTTTTGATTTTCCTTGATAATTGATCTAATATTTGGCTTTAAAATTTAAAATAAATTTATAATCTACCTGAGCGATTTATTTTTTTATTTAAATAACATATAGCAACCAAACCGTAAAATTTATTTATCCGTATAGCATAGGCATTAAGATACTAGAGATGTACATAGTACACCAGTGCAGGGGAATAATAGAACTCTAATAGAGAAATCCCAGCTCCATTGTGCGAGGGTGAAATCGAACCAGGGCTTCAATAATGATGTCATTTTGGCTCTCGAATCTTCCCATTTTATCGACTATTTGTTTGTTCATTTAAAGTCACTTTTTGCTGCTATGGCTAATCGGACGATACTACATTGGGAGCTCTACATTTTGCCTATCCAGGTTTAATTAGGATAGGGGGATTTTTAACGAGTACCTGACATCGTACAGGCTCGGGACCCCTGTTTAACGTCCCTTCCGAAGGACGGCGTAACTAAGGATTTTTTACTCCCTTTAAAAAATCCTAGGGCCACCTGCCGGGCTACGAACCCGCGATCTTGGGCTTAGTAGTTTGTTACGCTAACCACTAGACCACAGGTGATCTCCCATTTTATCGAAATGAGAAACTGTCCTCCCCCAACATCGGGAAGCCGAGTGGCTATTGGTTTTCGCCATTAATT
The DNA here is from genome assembly GCA_037127475.1 of Arma custos. Taxonomy (NCBI): domain Eukaryota; kingdom Metazoa; phylum Arthropoda; class Insecta; order Hemiptera; family Pentatomidae; genus Arma; species Arma custos. Next base: position 95,413,463 of record CM073762.1, read on the forward strand.
AGATTATGAATATTATTTCTTATATTTTGTAAATCCGTATACACATATACATACTTGGTAAGCATTCAGAATTTTTTAATTAATATTTATTATGTATTTCTCTTTGTTCTGTAGAAATTAAAAAGTGTTAATTAAATAATATATGCAGATTTAATGACGGATTAAATTGGCCAGGGGTGCAGTCAAAGATAAAAAAAAATAATCAGTTGACATTTGTGAGTCACCACGGACAGGCACTCACATTTGCCCTGAAGATGGCCTGCATATACAATGCCGAAGCGTTGGCACAATTATGGCATAAATATTTTTATTGTTCAATGAAACTGATAAGTTAGAACAATACTTTTCTAAATGGAAATTTGACCTCAACGTTCAAAAATATAACGCAAAAATTTTCACCCTTAGATGCCCTTCAGACCCACCTGAGCTAGTGCTCAATGACAGCAACCTCCCGTGGAATAAAGAATCAATAAAATATCTCGGCGTATATTTAGATCGCCGTATTACCTGGAACCAGCATATCAACACTAAATTAACACATTAACAGGTCTATGCTCGACTAGCTCTACTTTATCCGATAATAAATAGAAAATCTAGATTAAAACCAGAAACAGCCTTATTAATTCATAAAACCATTCTTAGACCACAACTATGCGAAACAAATTACTAACTTTCCAAAATAAAATCCTACGAATCGCAGTAAACGCGTCTTGGTTTGTACGAAACAGTCAACTCCACCGAGAGTTAGCTCGATTGAAGAATTCATTAAATATGAATATATGAAACTTGAACAGCATGGGCAGTCATTAAATAAAAATGTTTAAAGAGTGACTACTTCGGGAAAAATAATGATCTCCATTTTGAAAAGGTCTTATTGTTTTTCTCCAAATTTCTAGCCAATTAAATAATATTAATTTTTAAAATAATATTTATAAATAATGCACTCGTTTCCACACCACCGCAGAGGTAGAGTGCCGGATGCGTTTTTTTTAATGTGGTATCCCCAGTAGGCCTAGTCCACAATCGTCTATTATCTTCAAGGTATAAAATCTTGATGGATTTGGAACAACTATTGATCGTTTCAGATCTAGTAGTATTCGACGTACGAAGAAAATTGGGGTTGTGGGACGAATAAACCTAAATTCGACGAATGAACCTAAATTTGCCAATTAATTATTATACACTACAATACATATTGTTACAGGCTACTGGGTATTAAAATGAATTAAACAATTTCTGTTTGTTACTGTGTGTCAGTTTGTCATACTCGGAGAATCTTACGGTCGGTGGACTAGTGAACTGTAAGTGTTAATGATTAGTTATAAATTGTAGTGTAGTTTAATAATATTCATACAAACTATTGTAACTAGTTAAGCTATCTAGAATTAGTAATATCTTACATTATTGTATTAATTAAATAGGCCTAGGCCTAGGTTATAATAAATATTTAGAATATTGTCATTATAAATATATATTAGTTTAATAATTTAATTGTTAATGGTTTAATTGTATCCTTTTTAAATTATTAAACTAGTATATATTTATAATGACAATATTCTAAATATTTATTATAACCTAGGCCTATTTAATTATTACAATAATGTAAGATATTACTAATTCTAGATAGCTTAACTAGTTACAATAGTTTGTATGAATATTATTAAACTACACTACAATTTATAACTAATCATTAACACTTACAGTTCACTAGTCCACCGACCGTAAGATTCTCCGAGTATGACAAACTGACACACAGTAACAAACAGAAACAGTTTATTACACTCGCGAGACTATCACAGTTCACTGATACACTTATTACACTGGCCGGTTCAATACTGACTAGTTTATCACACTGACACTCACTTATCACAAATCTTCACCGTGCGTGGTCTACTCTCAGACTCAGACTGACTGGCTCGAGGCGAGGGAAGTATTTAAATAGGCAAGGTCGAACATTCTAGAACAGTCTCCACTCTTCAGTTTTCTAGAATCTTCTTAATCTCTTTCCGACAAAGCAGAGGCGGATCTACTATGCTGAGAAGGTCCTAATCCTATTTTAACTTTTCCCGCCGACGGATTTAAGCCGCTAATCACTTGCTTCCGTCCTCCTGTCGGCGACCGTAACAGTATTATAAATTAAACATAAATATAATAGAATAGAAAAGTAACTTTATTCTGGAGCTAAGTAAGTCCCTTTTTGAGATCACTGAATGAGGTTGGCCCACGCACACGGTGAGTTTATTAACAATATAGGGAGGCAAATTGTTTTTAAAAGGATTTCTTTGATACGGTGGGTGTTGGTTTTATGGAGGCAGGGGTCAGAGAGGGATAGGCCACGGTGGATGATATTTTTAGCGACGTTAATTTTAAGGTGGTGCGGATGTTGTGAGTAATACTATATAATGTGAATGGTACTAGTATGTTTAAGGGCCTGCTGGCATCAGCGCGCTCAGGTGTCACTTACCTCAACTATTTGGACCTTGTCAGGTTATGTATCAATTTGAAATAGGCATTGCCTTTCATTATGATACAACAGATTATAGGAAATGAAATAAATGAGGAACATGTAGACGAAATTAAACTATAAATAATACAACATTTATTACAAGGAGTATTCATTAAATAACAATTTTTAATTAAAATAAACAGTTAAAAACTGTTATTTAATGAATAAAATATAAATATCTAAAATATTATGTTCTGATAAACAATGAAAAATTTATTACAAACAATGCTCATTAAAAAGAGCAATATCTTCAAAAATTGCATCAATTGCATCAAAAATCATCTCCATCTAATTTTATTCCCCACTTGCAGTTTCATATAATGTTTATTAAAACAACGCATTTTCTGGGGAATGACATTCCGCTCCTGAAGAAACCTAACAGCTGTTTCTTCATCGTACACCTTGCGAAAAATCTTCTTCAAATTCCAACTCATATTTAAAGGAAATAATCAAAAACAGATTCACGTTGAACTTGACATAAACAATAACAAAACAAAGAAAGGTTACTATAATATTAGGAGATGGTTAAGAAAAGTGACACCAGAGCGCGCTGATGCCAGCAGGCCCTTAAATATACTAGTACCTATTGAATTACTGGAGACAAAACTACTGAGACTAACAAACACCTTAACGATAGCTGCTAGGAATACATGGGGACTGAAAACTGAAGCATTAAGGATACTGTACAAAGGAGCTATATTACCAATACTAACGTACGCTATTAACATCTGGCACACAGGACTGCTGAGAAAATACAATTACGAATACTACGAAAACATCGAAGTGTACAGAGATTAATGCCAATCAAAATGGTAGAAGGTTTCAAGACATTATCTTATGAAGCAGCCTGTGTACTTGCAAAAATGATCTCCATTGACTTGATCGGGGAATGGAAAAATTCTACAGTGATATATACAGTGATAATTTGTACTTCACTTGAACCAAAATTTGTTAAAAATTCAATATTTATAATAGATATTGAACCTAAATATTGTTGTTTCATTAAGAACTTATGTAATTAAAGATTTGTGATATAGTACTTTATTCTAGGTCAGGATCCTTCCGAATAATCTAAAATAATTTAGATATAGATAACAGAGAGCTCAATGATGAGAGAAATAATTTTTAGGTTTAATTTTAATTTTTTAGGTGAAATACTCCCGATGATTAAGTAAGAAAACTTGTTTTTAAGTATCACGTTTCGATTATTGAAGGATATATGTGTTAAATAATACATACCTATGAGAGCAATATTTTTTGGAATTGAAAAATTTAATTAAACTTATGTAATTAAATATTTGTGTTGTTATTTTAGTTCTAATTTTCCTTTAAATTTTCCTATTCGATCAATCATTCCAAGACAATCATGTTTTTGTCTTATAAAACTAATCGCATAAATATACATAAAAATTCGACTCCATCATTCTACAAAAATGTATTCAAAGAAACTGCAGAAGCAGATTATAAGGAAGCACAATTTAAAAACTAATTTATTTTTAGACCTTATGTAAGTAAAAGTTTAAAGTAAAACATGAGGAAGAAATAATAAGTTCGATAAATTCCATCCTATGGAATAAAGAAAAACTATAACATTGGAAACTAACTTTTGATTGAAATTACTTAAAGTCTTCCATCAATTAAGCCTAAGTATGTTTAAATATTTGAGTTTTGAAGAGAAAAGATTTTCCCTGGCCGGGATTCGAACCCATGTCGTCTGCGTCTCCGCCGCAGTGCTCTAAACGCAGACGACTCGGGTTCGAATCCCGGCCGGGGAAAATCTTATACGGCTCAGAAACATGGGCCATCATTACCAACTTAGAAAAAAACTCCTAGCGATGGAGATGGACTTCTGGAGACGTAGGTCCTTGGTTCGCCCGTTAGTCTGCAGTTATATATTAGCTATAAGTATATTTGTTCGATTGTTAAGTCACAAGGCATGTCTTATCGTCTGTAAGTTTAAATTTATACAAGTAGGATTTTGTGGGTCCATGTCCTGTCAACTTTTGTGTGATGTAGAAGTCAGTTATAATTTTATTATTCCTATAATATTCTTGTAAGTCAGTTATGTATAACTTTAGATGTTGTCCTTTAGTTGTAATATTCTATGTGTCTTTCCACTGATCCATGTTTGTAACTGTTTGTCTGTGTTTCAAGTAAGTCTTAAGGTGCGTTTACACGGAGAGGAACTCGCCGAGGGTGCTCTCGAGAGTAAGTCGCAGAGCCCTTTACTTGGGAGCGTGAAATTCACCCTAGTCCACTAGTCGGAGAGCTACTCGCCATGGCAACTCTCGAGAGTACCCTTCAGACTGTTTACACGGCGATTTCTATTAGTTCTGAGAGTGACTTCTAATTGTAAACATCTCGTGATTTCAGTTCAGTGCTATCAGTTCTAGAGTTATTTCTACTAAACATATACATTATTTGATGTCTTCAAGGAAAAGAGAAATAGCAGCGGCTTAATAGAATAGAAAAATAATTTTATTCTGGGACCAGTATAACAATATTCTACAGAAATTAATAAAAATATTTCTTGCCAAACGGCTACATTATTGGAATACTACAATTAAATATGAACTAAAACTTATGTTCTCATAAAGAAAAAAATCTATATAAGACAAACAAAATATGTTGGATGCGTTTTGTCAGAAATGAACCGTATACAATTTTCTATAAGACATCAATGAAAGATAATGAAAATTTTAAAGATCTGAATTTATTACCACGTAGGGGTAGACCAAGAACATTCGAAAATATTGTTTTGACACCACTCTATATCTATAAAAATATCAGACAAATTACAACAGCAAAATTCAAGGACATGATTGACCTATTGCGATATATGCCACCGGAACATCATGATTTCTTCAAATCCCTTTCACACGCGGAAAATGTAGATGAATAGTAAATTGTTTTGAAATACATTTATGTTTGTAATTTTATATGTTCTATAATTAAAAAAAGTTTTGAATCGCATTAATTGTGTTTCCGAAGTGTTTTAAAGATATGTAAAAGAAATTGAGTAATGTTTTTTTCAATTTGAAGCATCTTTTTTTTTTTTTTCTTTCAAAGTAATCCTTTGAAAGGACCGTTTATTTATTAGCACATTCCATACGTGAGTATACTATGTGCATTATAAATTCATTTTTACAAATTATTAACTACAGTTTGATAATACTAAAATATATGCAAAAGACATTATTATATACGTTCTGTTACAACTTAACAAAATTAAATTAACAAAATTAACAAATTTAACAATTAACTAAGTTAAAATTACAATAATTACATAATGATTATCTTTGTTTTACATAGTATGATTATTCTTAAATGGACGTCAACTTTTCAAAATCGATACTGTGAATAAATTTAGTGAGTTCGGGTCGAAAGTGATTGTATAGGTAACTGGCCAGTCAGCGGATCTTAAGACAGTTTAATATTTACTTATTGGCCATAAAAAGTATGTTATACCAACATGTTGGAATAATGATGAACCCTGAGGGACATTTTGGTGAATATCTCGATGTGCGACTGTAATATTTATTTCGTTAGAAATGGTAACGATAAAATTTTCAAGCAATATCTATAAGGATGTGTTCGAGGTTAAACATATTCTGACATCATTTACCTGATGGGTTGCAAACAGGGTAATGTACTATTTCATCAGAATCCATCGTTTTTTATTTGCCTATTATTTTTTTTATGTCGCGACGCGTCGGGGAGTAGGCGTTCGAGGAAAGACGATCTTTGTGTATTTACGAAAAGCTACTCACCGGGAAAATGTGAAAGGAAGTAGTAGAGCGTAGAGTCAACAGGTGATTTTTCCCTACGGTTGACATTACAATACACTTTCTTTCATTCAAATAAAATTCGTAGCAATCCAGAAGACAGTCAATATCAAAAAATATAATTGGCGTACATCCGTCAATATTGTACTCAGATATTGATGGTTTTAGGAATCTAAACGAAGAAAATTCCTAAGAGACGCGGCTGATTGCAATATAAATATAATTAGAACCTCGGAAAATAAATGGATTATGAAGAGCGAACGGAAAGATAATAATAGTGCAGATTTCTGATACATTAGTCCTCATATCAACGGAAATGGTAATATTGAGAATTAGGAACAGACTCGGGGAATATGAACCGCTGGAGGACTGACTTTTGTCTTTCAAAGGATTTGTAAATAAACTAATGATGAGTAGATTGACAATAAATTGGCGTGTTGCACGACTTAGGAAAAGTTTTCCTGCTTTTAAAAAGTTATATTTTTTTAAATGCATGGAAACGAGTCTAAATCCATTATTTATATGTAATTATATAAAGGGATATAAACAAAATTTTCAGCTAATGAAATAACGATAGAGCCCGAACGTTATTTGTACAGTTATTTTTGAAATTTGCATAGGTCTTTTTGGATCTAAAAAAAACATTTAGTCTATTAAAAGATTTTTATGATTACATTTCATATTGAATCTTTTAAATTTCACAACACAACAAAAGGTTTGTAGAATTAGAAATATTGAAACTCTTTGCTAAGTTTTTTTAAGTGACACACACCATATTTTTAAAGTTATTCAAAGGAAAACCGTTATATGTCGCGAATATGAAGAATTAGACTTGTACCACTTTCAAAAATAACAGCTCATTTGTCTAAACAAAATAAGAAGATTGAAAGCCATCTGTTTTCCTAATTTTATTTATTTAGTACGCAACAGCACATTTATTAAAAGGGTATAAATAAGTACCGAGCCCTTTATTTACATAGAGAATATTAATAAAAATAGTTATTGCAATGATCCACTAATGCAAGTAAATATGTTATCACTTTATATTTGACCTCCTCTCAATACGAGTTTGATCTTATGAATTAAGAGACAAATATTAATTTATGTTGAATTAGGTATAGTTCTAATGAATTAACACATCAATCAAAAAAGGGTGTATAATGGTAGAGTATAGATATGGGTTATCTTATGATGGTCGTTCTATAATGTTTTAGGCTGATTCGTGAATGAACAAATAATGGAGCACTGTCTTCGAATAATGGCGTTGATGGAATACAAGGAGTAATTTAAAAAATCAACAGGTTATTAGGTTTTTTTCAATATAATAACCAATACGCTAGATAAATCGAGGAGACAACACTATACTATTAATATATTCAATATATGAAGTTAAATACACTTCTCCCATTAATTATTATCTTCAGTTTTATAAATAAATAAAAAATACAGTTAACTGTGGATTCTCCATTTTTTTTCTTCTTCTCCCATCTAATTATTTTTTGGAATTATATCCCGTTTTATAAGTAATATTCATTGATTCTCCATTTTTTTTCTCCTTCTCCCATCTAATTATTTTTTGGAATTATATCCCGTTTTATAAGTAATATTCATTAGTAAAATGCAAATTTGAAATACGATTAATATAATAATATTACTGGATCATTAATCGTATTTCAAGTTGTATGAATAAAGTAGAATAGAATAGAAATTTTATTTGCCTTTGGGGGCTACCCCATGTATGAATAAAGTATATTTATTATAATTCTTTTAGTGTTTATTTATAGATTGCAATGACAAGAACTTTTCCAGGCTACTTTAACACTTACTAGACAAACGCTCTAAGTTCCCTGTTAATTACTTGGCTAGGCTCTTTGAAATGGATACTCTTAAAAGGGAGGAAGTCTAGAGATGGAGCGTGGTCTCGTCCAAATCGTCCAAACTCCTTACTCGAACGCTTGCTTAGGAAGAGTACGCTCCCTACAATGTACCAACAAAGAAAAGTATTGACAAATACATTTAATTGGCCAACCTATTTGAATAATCAAGGAAGAATGAAAAATATGATTGCAAGAAAGTAATTTGCTTTAGTAAACCTAAATTGAAAGCAGAACCATAAATTACCTTTGAAAAATAAACAGGATAAAGTAGTCGGATAAAAATGAAAAATAATTTTAGAAGAATAATTTGTGCGTGTATTGATTCCGTTGTCTGCCGCCTGCCCACGCGAGGGTCCACCCCGAGCAATTTCCATCTAAACTGACTAAGCCCTTGAAAATTTCCGGATAACGTCAGCAGTCCGCATCGGTGAAACATCATCGGAAGTCATCACATTTACCTGCGGAGTACCTCAGGGGCCTCTGCTATCCCCAGTACTTTTCTCGATATACACAGCTGAAACTGTTGAAGCCAACTACAAAAAAGCTGCTGTAGCAAGCAGCCTATGCTGATGACATAGCGATTTACAGTAGCTCGATCAGCGCAGAGAGAGCTCTACGGCAGGCGGAGGAGGTCTGTGCGAGCATCACACAGAAGCTAGAAGGACTCAACACAACAATGAATCCTAAAAAGATGGGCTGAATAATTTTCTCATTTCAGGGAAAAAAGCGTCGCCCTCTCCCTATAAGGTGTATAGGGTAGCGGGATGCGAGAACAGACCAGCGAGCAGCATAGTCAACTTAGGTGTCACACTTGACTGACACCTGAAACTAGCCTACCACTGCAGGAACAAGCTCAGGTCGGTTAGGACCAAGTCTTACAGACTTAACCACCTGCTTACATCTCCTAACTTATCCCTTCCCCTCAAGCTGACCATCTACAAGAGCATCTTAAGACCGGCGCTCCTCTACGGAGCATCACTACGGAGTACCATCACACCGGCAACAGCAAAAAAGCTCCAACAGTTTCAAAATGGCGTACTGAAACGCATTGTGAGACACACAACATTAAACAAAACAAAAATGGATCTCCTACACACTACTCTCGACTTACCGACAGTTACAGACTTCATAAAACGCAGACACATTAAATTTTTTGACAGTCTGAAAAACAGTACTAACCCTCTTTTCAGGACACTCACCCCAGCAGGACGGCCACAAACGTGGCACGATCACGTACAAAGTCTCAGCCTGAACTGAGAAATAAATTAAATAAACAAGGAAAAGGACACGGTGAGCCCCATCACCGGAAAAATCTACAGTTAATAAATAAATAAATAAATTAGAACCTTCCATTTTCTCATTCTCCTCTTAAAATGTACGCAGTACAGTAGAAGAGATCCTCTCCAACCTATCCTAATCCAGCTTAGAAACCTTCAACCTTAAGGGACTAAGAAAAAAAAAAAAAAATTTACTTTATTAACCTTATTAAAAAGTTCAAGTTTATTCAATTAAGAGTTATAGCTACTATGTGATATATATATATATATATATATATACACCTATTTTTTGGAAATTGGTAAAAGTTCGTTTTAGCGTACCCTCGCGAGGTGGCAACCATATATATCAATCGAATGCTCTTTCGATTTGTAGTCGAATGACATAACTCCCAGCGTCCGCAAAGGTCAAATAAAAAAGCTACGCGTCTGCAAAGGTCAAATAAAAAAGCTAGGTGTCCAGGAAGGTCAAAGAAAAAGTTTCTAAAAAACTTTCGTAACGCTAGATACCGTATGTAACCACCTTAACCACCCCTAACCATCTAACCACCCCTAACCATCTAAATACCCCTAAACACCACCCCTAACCATCTAACCACCAAAAAAACCTAACGTAATCTAACCAAACCATGACCATAACCAAACCAAACCTGTTTACTGTGAAATGTTTACCATATAATAATAGGGTTTATAAAAAAATGACGTTTTTTAAACTAAATATTTCTATTATTATTTCTTTGATGTATCTAGATGTGACTAACCGTATCTTTCGACACACCACACTCCCTGGCAAGTTCGCGAATACTTGCGGATGGATTTAACTCGAAAGCTTCCTTCAGAACCTCATCAATATCAATTATTGGTCAACCGAAGCCCTTCTTCCTTTCCAACGTCGTATCTCCACTGGTAAATTTTTCAAATCAACGCCGTGCCGTGCGCTGGTCAAGGACACCTTCCCCTTCATATTTAATAATTTCACTAGCTACTTCAGCGGCTGTGAAATGTTTTTTGAAGTAATGTCTTAAAATTCGAGAATTTCGCAGGACACTCATGTTTCTTCATTGAAACAAATAAATAACTAAGCTGAGGTTTTTTTTGAAGAATCGAAAAGTATTAGTAAACAAGCTTAGAGAATGTTCTGAAATCATTATTAAGTGTTGGTAAATAATAAATAGCATTAAAATATTTACAGACTTTTGAACTCTGGAATTCGATAAAACGGACATTTTTTTTTTATACACCTTATCAACATAAAAACATACGATAGATAACCATTCCACATCTCTAGCTGACTTATTGACAGGGTGACTATTTTCACATTTTAATTTACTTCGTTTTTTGGCTTAACACTGAAATGTATTAATATTTTTGTACCACTTTCAATTTTTATTTTTTGGATAACACATTAAATTGCGTTAGTAAAGAAAAAATCTAGTACACTCCATTGTTATATTAAAAATAAAAGAAATTTACTTACGTGAATTAGCTTCGTGATGGAGTTGTAACTTCTTTCTGCAATTCTTAAACTCTATAAGACTCTTCAACCATTGGCGCTAAGGATTCTTTGATATTTCCCAAAATTCTCTTATACCAATTTTCTTGTTTTAAATTGACTATACCATCGGAAAATCAGTTAACAAATGAGAAAAAATTTTGTTCTTTCTTTTATCTAAACATATTCAAGTATCATAACAACAGAATAATCTTTATTTTTTCGTTATTTTTGAAATCGTTTGTACGAATATTGTTGAAATCGTAATATTGTAATTCATAGCCAAGCTGGGCTCTATTTGTATGGGGAAGCCCCCAAAAACAAATAAAAATTTCTATCTATCTATCTATTTGATGATGTTAAATATTATTTCCATTAAAAGATATGAATTATTTTTTCTTCATGCTGAAATTTTTAGATCCGTATGAGGTGAAAATATGTACATGGGTAAAGGGTGAAAATATTAACTGATGTGAATCACGAATGTCTCACGGAAAAACACAAAAAATGTAGAGTTTTTTCAAATTGAACCAATTTTTTTATTGGATAAAAAGCGATTACTGAAAAGCTAGTGAAAGTAGTAGTACTTGCTGCTGCAGCATCGTAATCGTAAAATATCTTTAAAAAGCTTTATTTCTTTTAAAAAAATTACTGTTGTGAAAATCCCATATTATAGTTTTTGAAAAATCTAGAACAGGTATTAATCCAATCTTAAAATAAAACTGGATTAGATTAATAAAAAATTAGAGACTAATACCAAAATAAGTATGTATCTACAGTTCATTACGTAAATGAGAAAATATTTACATATACAGACTGATTTAAAATAATAAAAAGTAATACTTTTCGATACGCTTCCAAGAACTGTGAGCGTTCAAATTTAAATCAAGCCAAGGACGGTTATTTTCTAATCAAACCATATTTAAAAGAAGAGATCTTATCTACTGCACTAAAGTGTGTCGGAAGTTAATGACTTCGCTTGTTATTGATTGTTACCTATTTAACCGAAATTGTAATTAAAAAGAAAACTTAATATAGCAATAAAAATTCTGTTTTCTGATTTTCAGCGAGATGCAGTTTCCAAAAATAATTTTTTGTTGCCCTGGATATTCTTTAAAATTTCCCTGTCACCTAATGTACTACATGTAATTTCATAAAATCAAGTGTATTACTCTAATAAATATAATAAATAAACTTTATTTGTTATCCGTAGTACTCATAAGAATGTCATACCTTAGCCACCTTCGATATTTTTCCCAAAAATGTTGGTTGGAGAACGATTCTCGAGAAGCCCAACAAAAAAGCCTACTTGTAGCACTTAAGAAGCCTTTGAAGGGAGTATGGTCCTGACATGCAATCAAAGTTGGAAAGACTCGGAGAACCGACAACGGCTACCGAAACGGACTATACGAATAGGAACGTGGGAATGTGCAGGGAATTAGAACAAAGAGAAAAGAGGTTGGTGAGGGACTAAAAAAGCTAAAAATTGGTATCAAAATTACTTTAAATTCTATATTATGGAGTAAGGAAGTTCAATTGTCTACAAAGAAAATACTTTATCACTCCTTTGTCAAAAGTGTGGCATTATATGGCTCAGAAACATGACCCATCACTACCAACTTAGAAAAGACCTAGCGACGGAGAGTGACTTCTGGAGACGTAGTGGTGGCATATCGAAACTCCAGCACATCCCTAATCACGTGATCAGAGAAAAAGTACAGGAACCCCACAATATCTTGTACACTATCGGTACCAAAAAGCTGAGCTGGTACGGCCATGTAATGAGAATGTCAGAAAATCGATGGCCCAAGAGAATAATAAATTATGTTCCTAAGGAGAGGATGAGAAGAGGACGTCCGGCAAAGAAATGGTACGATGGATTGCAGGAATGAATGGTAGCCAGAGGGCTTGCGGAGGAGGACTGTCAGGACCGGGAAAAGTGGAAAAAATCATTGTTAGCCTACGACACATCGCTAACTCCTTTCAACAACGTCATATCTCAAAAATGAGCGATTTTTAGTTATGACTGTTTCTAGAATGCCTGGAAGGAGAAGTATTTTCTTGTAAGATCGTTATAAGTGTAACTCAATATGCAGCCTCTAGAGAGTGAAAGTGTCGTTTTTGCTTTTCATTTGTCTTCACATGTGTTCTTTTCAAGACCGTCACAATTCAGTTGCTGTTGAACCATTGGCCAGTATTCACCTGTGATATTTAGTGCAAGAGTGAATTATTTGGTGATACGACATTATTGTACACAAGGTAAGTGCATTTTGTATCCTCAGTTTTTAAGCAAGAACATATTATTCTGTTTTATGTCAGTATAGCAAGAAAAACGAATGGCGTCCTACCATGTTTTATTTTTATTTATGACGTTCTTGCATGGTAAATGAGATACGTCGATTGTACTATTTCAACTTTTGACGTTTTGACGATGAAAATTTTTTCCTTAGACCACGTGGCGTTTGGATTATTTGGTTCTATGACACTATTGTACCAAAAATTTGACTCCTACATAATAAAATGTGTAGTCATTTCGGATTATGTCATTATTGTCAATGAAGCTATCCAATGTTTACAAGTTACGACAGGTTGCATCATCCTGTCTGTCCCTTCGGACGTGGTTTGCGTGGACTGCATTATGGTTTCTCTTAACTTGCTTCATCTGCAGATCTTATCATGATAGGAGCGCTTGCAACCACGTTTCATACAGTAACTTAAGACGGGTCACCCTGCTAGTCATTGTAATTATGAACAAATAAGCCAGTAGAGGTAAAAAAAAGGCTTTTCTTCGGTCTATGCTATTTAGCATCTGCCTGAGTAATTATTAATTGGTAATTCTTTCGTTTACATTTCTTCTTTTTCAGTTTGAACATTATGACTTCTCGAAGGTTGTTAAAGTTAGCACTTAATACTGCTATGGAGTCTCAAGTAGATGTATCATGTGGCAATTCACCCGACAGTTGTGTAGGTAAGAAAATTAGAATTAGAAAAATAAGAATAAGAGTAATTTTGAGATTCTATTTGCTTACTGTCTTACCTAATTTCATACAAATTGTTTGTGTCGGCTTTAATTTTGCGGCTACTGGGTGACTGTTTTTTTCTTTCTTTTCTTTTTACAGACTCATCAGAAGGAAGATTGGAGAAAACGAGCAGGGAAGGTAGCATTCATGCAAGCGCAAGTACAGTGCAAAATGCCAACCAATTGAATTTCAGTGATGACAGTGATTATGAATATTTCGATTATTCTGAAGCAGACAGAGATTATAACCCTTTAGTAGACAAAGAAAGTAGCAGTGAAGACGAATGCCAAGAAGACATCAAGCGTTATGTTGTGGGACCCCAAACACCTTTAACCAGTAAATTTTGTAAGGTAACTCCAACCGCCACCGATCCAGATGTCATGCAGTCAGCGTCTTCAAACAGCACTGCTGGTCAAACTCCTGAATTATCTGTTACTACTACCCCTACGTCGACCTCCGTTTCTACAACCCCAGGTTCATCCGTTGAAATTTTGAGTCCAGTTAAAAAATGTAAACGTAAAAGGAATGAATCCAGTTGGAAGAGGAATGTGCTGAAGGTTGCTAGAAATAGTGGAAAAGAGTAACAAAGTCATTCAAAGAAACCTGACAAGCGAGTAAAAGGAGAAAGAAAAATGAAACCCCCATGTAAAGAAACATGTCGATTAAAGTGTTCTGAAAAAATAACTGAAGAAGAAAGGAATAGTCTTTTTGATTCTTATTGGAACCTAGGGGATATTGCCAAACAAAGGGAGTTCATCAATAGCTGCACTGCTGAAATTAAACCTAAATATCGTTTTGTACGTGAAGGGGGCACAAGGCCCAGAAGGAATAATAATTCCGCGTTCTATTTTAATATTGGTGACAGGCGCATTCGCGTTTGTAAGATGTTTTTTAGAAATACATTAGATATCAATGACCGTCCTATTCGCACTGTATTTGAGAAGAAAAATAAAGTGGCCGGTGCCGTGATGGCTGACGATAGACGAGGAAAGCATGGCAATCATCCCAAGATGGACGAAGCAATCAGAACAAGAATCATAGAACATATAACCAGAATTCCTAAAATCGAGAGTCACTACACACGCAGAAATACTACGAAGCACTACATTGAAGGGGCAGAACCATAACTGGCATTTACTCGGACTACCTGAACGATTGCAAAAAAGATAACGTTGGGTCCTGTAATTTCAATTACTTCTATCATGTTTTCACTAACGACTTCAATTTAAGTTTTTTCCAGCCCAAAAAAGATCAATGCGAAACATGTGTTGCTTATGAGAATGCGCCAGAGGCCGAGAAAGCTAATTTGAAGGCAAAGTACGATCAGCACTTGGTAGAAAAAGAGCTATCAAGGAAAGAGAAGGAAAATGACAAGCAGACACTAATGGGTAAAGCCTTAATATCAGTTTACGATTTACAAGCTGTCATGCCATTGCCAAAAGGCGATTGTTCTGCCTTTTATTATTCTTCCAAATTGAATGTCCTAAACTTCACAATTTGCGATCTTCATAAAAAAACAACCGAATGTTATGTTTGGGATGAATCAAACGGGCACCGTGGAGCAAATGAATTGGGTTCGTGTGTTCTAAAATATATAGAGAAGAATATTGGAATATATAAGGATGCAATTTTTTATTCGGATAATTGTAGCGGTCAGCAAAAGAATCATTTCATGTTAGCCACCTATATTTATGCTCTCCGTAAATACGGCCTTAACTCAATCACTCACAAATTTCTTATCAAAGGGCATACACAAAATGAAGATGACTCTGTTCACTCTTTGATTGAGAGGAAAATTAAGCAAGCCCTTAAAAGTGACCCAATTTATACCCCCGAAGGTATCATTTCTTTGATCAGAACAGTAAGAAGAACTGGTGAACCATTTTATGTTAATGAACTATGCTATGAAGACTTTTTTGATTTGAAACGTTTAGCGTCTGATATTGGACCTGTGCGTATCATAAAAAATACAAAAAATGAGCCTGTTAAATTTACAGAAATAAAAGTTATGCGAGTTCAATACAATTATCCGAATTCACTTTTTTATAAGATTTCGTTTGAGGAGTCAGACTTTATGGAGGCTGTTATTATGAGGAAAAATAAGCCTTTCAATGTCACGTTACAACCTGCCTTCACTGAAAGAGTTAAGATTTCTGATGCCAAAAAAACAGACCTAATGGCACTCATTGAAAAGAATTTAATTCCAAAAGTTTACAAAAGGTTCTATGAAAATCTTTGAACTTGAACCTACACCTGTTTACTTCAGTATTATAAGTTTTATATTTCTATAACAATGTAGTTTATACTTTTGTACTTTGTTGTATTGTCCATGTACTAGATTTGTAATTTTTTCCCGAGTGCATCTGGTATTGTTCTAAGAAAATAAAAGATTTATCTCTACCAAAGTTTTATCAGAATAAATAGAAACCTGTGCCTTTCCTACATCCTTTCTATTTCATCCCATGAGGTAGATATAATAAAAGTTATAATCTACGCAGGATGTGAAAAGATGACCAGATTCTCCGTACAAGTGTTTATTTAATGCTAAGCGAGGTCACCTTTACCTTCACTTCTCGGCCTGTACTCCGCTGTCACTCATCCCTGAGCCCTGAAGATGAGGCCTTAGTGCCTTGAAAGTGCTTTATGTTAAATAAACACTTGTACGGAGAATCTGGTCATCCTTTCCCATCCTGCATGACGAACTCCGTTAGCAGCATAATGAACAATGTTATAATCTATTGTTTCCTTAGTAATTTCCAACTGCCTCTCTGAAATATAATTATCCTTGCAACAACGACGTCGTTCAAGTTAGTTCAATGCCAGACTTCGAAATTGTTCTTTTTAAGTGACAATAACGACATATTTTGACTTACTCCAAGCACCATTCATTTAATTTAGATGAAGAACGTCATAAATCAAAAGGTGTTTTTTAAAATTTAAATTTTTTTAACATCTTCTTCTTCAAAAAGGGGAAAAAATTCAGGGCATAACTACACTGTTTTGCTGCATATGAAAATGGTCAATTGTTTGCTCAAAATTTATTTTTAATAAGTTTTATTCTATTTTGAAACTTTAAAATCGCTCTTCTGAAAAATGACAAATTTTGAGATATGACGTTATTGAAAGGAGTGAGCGACATGACGATTGTTGTAATAAAGTCGTATTACATATAAATATATAACAGTTTCTTTCTATACATATAATAAAACCTCGGCCGCGTTTGTTCACGGTAGTCTTAATAACTACTGCACGGATTTTCATGCGGTTTTCACCAATAGTTAGAGTGATTCAACAGGAAAATTTAGGTATACAATTTGTCGAGGTTTTGTGTAAATGGGTTGGAATATTACGATATTTTGCAGAAATGTTGGAAAAAGTATAGCCGCCTGGGAGGTTCCATCGAAGACGCCTCCTAATATCTCATATGTATCTAACTATTTATACATATTTTAAAACAAAGTCCTCGGCCGCGTCAGTTCGCGGTAATCTCAATAAGCACTGCACGGATTTTCATGCGGTTTTCACCAATAGGCCGCGTCTGAAAATACAAAAATACAAGTAATCATGAGCTTCGGAATGGAAAAGAGAATGTAATTATGGGAAATGTCTATACCTCGGTAACGTTTTAACAAACATACAAACATCTATACTTCGAAATGTTCGTTGAAAATTTTATTTCTAAATGAAATGATAACAGAAATTAACTCATTACTCACAATTCTATTCTCTTTTCTGTACTAATGCTCACGATAACGTGCATCTTTTGGAAAATATTATAATAAACAGTCAAAACCTGGTGTAACTTAACTCGAAGCGACAACCCGCGGAACAGATACCGTCATGAGGACTGCCGAGAGAAGTGAAAAGTCAAAACAATGGAATAACTATGTTATATCGCAGATTCTGACACTCTGAACAATAATTATGAACATTTGAGACATTTGGAGCATGTCGATGGCGCGAACCCCCAAGTTTTTCCCCAACCAAAATTCGCTCAACACGGTAAAGAAGTTTTCACTTCAAAAATGCTTCTTTTCACTTTTTTTGTGTATTTATCTTACTACATTAAGTATAACCATTTTTAAAACAAAAATAATTATTTATTGATTAATAATAAAAGTCTTTTATGCATGAGTTCCTATAGCCATACCTTAGAGAGAACGTTACAGGTTGATAAGTAAACATTTTAATTCAATGATCAGAACAAGAAATGCCGATAATCCTGGTTCAAATCCCGCTGGTGGCGGGGATCATTTATTATCAATAATAATAAAGTGAGCAGTCGGAGATGGATCATATGGGATCTAGGGCCCTCCTGGGGCTTACCCAGCCTCTATAAATTGGGTACCCAAAATAATGGGGGGGAAATCTGGCGGTTGAGCGTGATATAGGACAAATCAGTTCCTTGCACAATTGTTGTCCAAGAAACAGTACAACCTCTACCGTTCAGTTTAGACAGGTTCAGTCTATGTACTCTACCCCAGACCCGTTCACGGGTTGTAGTGGAACAGGTTTATAATACTATAATATTATTATAATGTTAATTTAAGTTCATTACTAGCTAATCATTCCATGGGTACCCGTAATAGATTAATCCTTTTTTAACTTCGATAAGAGAAATAAGGATGATTTTAAAAAAAAAATGAAAACTTCTTCGCTATACACGGGACTTTTGGTAAGAAATAAAGTTTTGAACTATTGTACATAAAATTCTGCAAGTGCAGTTCCCGGAAGGCTTGTGCTACTGTCTACAGTAAATGCAGTGCTACCAGCATTTATTGCGGAAGAAGAGGATGAAACCCGACAACGTACCATAGTTGGTCTTCCTTAATGCCTTTCCTTACAGAATCATTAGGCCAACGGCTAGGTACTTGAAGGTTGCAATAAATTGAAGAGAGCTGAATTTTAGATATATTGTAAGGGCATGTCTGACTAGTGGAAATCCAAGTTTGCTACCGAAAAAAAAGGATGGGAAAACTTTGGTGGTCGAAAAACCTCGAAATTTTCGGAGTTATTTCAGTTTTTGGCCTATATCTCCTAATCGGTGCGTTTTTGATAAAACAACATTAGTAACCGTTTTTAAATTAGATTCAATTCGCTAAAATTTGAGCTCAACCGCAGCTCTGTAGCTGGAATAGATTCTGAGTTACGCCTCTCTGAAAATTGATCATTTTTTCCAAAAAATCCAAATTTAAGTTTTGGCCAACTTTCGTGAGGAACACTGGCCGAAGTATTGATCCTACGATGAAAGTAAAGGTAGTAAATTTAATTAGCTTTAATTTATGCTTAGACTAAGGCCTGTAGGAGTAACAGATTCTGAGTTACGCCTTCCGTTTTTTAGGTAGCAAACTTGAATTTCCACTAGTCCGACATGCCCTTACAACATATAAAAAATTCAGCTCTCTTCAATTTATTGCAACCTAAGGTCCTTTTCTGGTGCCTGGCCGCTGGCTTACATTCGTTGACTGGGCTGAAGGACGGTTTTAGTGGTCAAGTTTTAAAAAGAAATATATATAGTTACAATATTTAGTACGTTATTAAAAAAATAAACTAAACCATGTGCTTGAAGAATTCAAATAAATATTATAATATTATTATTATATTATAATATAAATAAATAATATTGTAATAAAACTAAAATTATAGCCCCTACAAAGTTGACTTGAAAAAAATATTTGATTACTGGCAAAAAAGTTTGACTGATAGTGTACAGTTATAATTTGTATTCCATTTCTCTGGAGTTCTGGTAGCCCCTCCCCCTAAGAGTTCTACAAATTATCCTCATTAACTTTTACCCTACAATCGATAGCTACAAAGTTTTTATAGTTACCAGTTACAAAAGTATTAAGTTGGCTCCCGCATCTTAAACAACAGAACTATTCCTAAAATCTATAGAGCTCTAGAACAATTTGGGAACCACCAGAACTCTTACAAATAATAAGAGGGTATGAGGGGCCGACTTGACAGGGGCGAAATTATATTACCTTGGAAGTGAAAATGTGCTTAGGGGTTATTTTATGGAAGGGCGCCGAGAAAGGGAAGCTAATTTGGCTCGATTCATCGAGAACAGGAGTCCAAAGGCAGGGAGGCAACCTTTGAGAGGTCGGAGACAAGGGTTATTGAGAAGTGGCCGGAGCTAAATGTGGATTGGAGCCTTCACGGTCAGATCGTATGCCTCTCGGATTAGTTAGTTCTTCATGAGTATATTGCATATCGAAGGGCACGTGCCTCACGTTTAGGTCTTACATATTCTTGATATAACCCCGAGTAGTATCATCCGATCCTCTCTTCGAACTACTATATTTCGCTTGGTCATATACCTATGGTGGTTAACTACTCCACGTGCCAAATGATATAATAGGCATATGAAGGTTAAATCTTATCCTTTACAAGAATAATCATGAAGAGTTTGGGATTAGTACCTGGTAGAGACTGTACTGTTTCTTGGACAACGGTTGTGCACGGAGGTGATTTGTTTTAAATCACGTTCAACCGCCAGATCTTTACCCCTTATTTTGGGTACCCAATTTATAAAGGCTAGGTGAGCCCCAGGAGAGTCCTAGGTCCCATATAATCCATCTCTGGCCGAACATATGTAATAAAACGCTGTCAGCGAGCGGGATTTGAACCTAGAGCCTTCGAATATTCAATTGGATGATATTGTTAAAAGTAAAATTATGAATATATTTTAAAAAGCAACCTACGCTTTTATACGATTAAATGTTTTTTTTGTTAATAATTCTTTTTTGTTAATAACTGAACTTATTGCAAAATATTTTCTATCAAAGCTTGTTTTTTATCTATTTTCTACATTTTAGTTCGACTGGCTACAAAATCGTGTTGTTTAGTTTTTCAAACTATAATTTTTTTCATATTGATAATAATTGTTGACCTATGATAATTTATGTTGAAGAAATTGGTCCGGGTAGAGGTCACTGAATGAAATTCTCAAGTAATTTCAGATGATATTTATTGTTAGCCAACGTTTCGACCTACGTTGTAGGTCTTCTTCAGGGCTATAAGCAAAATACAGACAATTTAAGAAAGCGGTATGAATATAATAAAACATTTTAAATATAGATAAATTAAAAGAAGGTGAATACAGGCAAAAATTGATAATTATGTGTAATAATGATGATAAAAATTGATAAAGGTGTACAGTAAAGTAATTATGAAGGTTAAAATGTAGAAAATAATAATAAAACATGAAGAAAATAATAATAAAACAGAAAGTGTTGACAGTTAAAAAATTAAGGTATTACAGATAAATAAAAACTGAATATACAATAGGAATGTGAAATGATATGGGTAAATTAGAAAGTGATAAGAATTACGCACTAAAATTATAGGTAATAAAAAAGAAGAAATAAAAATTGTAAAATTATAAAAATCTAGAAACGAATTATATAAAATAGAATAAAATTGAAAATAAAAATTATTTTAGAAAATACAGTATTAATATTAATAGGTAGAAAATACTTTATACTAGTGTAAAGAATATTAATTACATAAGAGAATGTAAGAAGACAGTTTATAAAAATGTAAAATATCAATTGTATAAAAGTAGGTATGTTTTAAGTAAGGTACGTGATAATATAATCAGGCTATATTGGACTAATTAACAGGCTAATAACAGGCTATATTGGAATTATGATATATATTGATGAATATTTAGGGTGGTATATAGATAACTAAAACAAATAAACGCCTTACAGTAATAGTGAGCTTGGAAGTAGTGATAATAACGGTAAATTGGGTATAGTACTGTTTTAGGTTATGAGGGAAAGAAATTAAAATGAAATGGAGGAGGGAGGGTGAGTAAATAGTGCAAAACATAAGTTACCTGTGGGGGTGGGACGGGGGGTGGGTCCTCTCTGGCTATGAAACACTGACTGATATAATTGAGAAGGAAGGATGGTCCCCTACCCTTACTAAGTGTAAAAAAATTTCTCAGAATATAAAAGCCGTTACAATGGCTATAAGTAACGTATAAAGGGAAAGAAGCAAATAGTGTAGAAGCCTCATATAAAGACTTGAAAATCCATACACACACACTCACATACACATATTCGTATGTATATGTATATACATACACACATACACATATATATATATATATATATACACATATATACACACACATACATATATATACACACACACACACACACACACACACACACACACACAGACTAACATACATACTTATATATAATATTGGCACGTATGAGAGGGGGGGGGGAGGAGAAAGTCATTAGGAAGCGGGGGTGGTTAGTTATTTTGTATTAGGTCTAGTATGTGTCTGTAAACTATTGATAGGTTATTTTTGTCAGTCTTTGTGTTTAACGGATCTTTTTCTAGGTTAATGTATAATGATTCTGTAATTAGTCTTTTGGTATAATTAGGAACAGTGGCGAGAACAGAGGATTGGTCAAAGTTAAAGGTGTGGTTAAGGGTTAAGGCATGTTCTGATAGTTTGGAAGCAGATATGTTCCGGGTAGATATAGAGGTCTTATGTTGTGATAGTCGTCTGTAAAAGTGGTTTTTTGTTTCCCCAATGTAGGAGGAGGTACAGTTTGGGGCAGAGCAGGAGATGCGGTAAACAATGTTGGAGAGATTTTTAATGGGGATCGGGTCTTTTAAATATGTGAATAGTTGGGATAATTTGTGATATGGCTTAAAACCAAGGCGAAGGTTGGGAAAGGTAAGATTTAAGACTTTTTGGATATTTTCAGACAGACCAGGAATATAAGGAAAAGATCGGTATATGAAGGAACTGGGGTTCGGTACTGTTGGGTACGGGGAGGGGTAAATTACATTACTAGGGTGTTTAAGGGGGTCTAGTAGTTTATTGGTAATGTGGGCTGGGAAGTTGTTAGAGAGTAGTATGTTTTGGATTCGTAGGATGTTGGTTGGTCGAAATTGGGTGTCTGATAGGGATAAACACCGGTGAATAAGGTATATTTTCTATTGCAAAATATACGAAACTCACCAGGTGATAAAGCAGATGAGACAGCTCATTGACTGTTATGATTTCCAATGATAATTATACTAATAGGTTGATTCATTTCTATTTACATATTCTTTGAGTGAATACAAGTAAGCTAACGAAAAGAATATTCTTATAATTTATTTTATTGTTATATGATATAATTTTGTTTTAAAATATTTTATTTGAAAAGAAAAGATATGACTAGGACCGGGACTCGAACCCGGGTCTCCCACCTCTCCGTGGTGTCCCCGTGTATACATCGCAAATTGCGAGAACATGGAGATGTAGGATCAGTGGAAAGAAGGGTTATGACTGACCGAGAAGCGAACCAGGATGCCCGAGATGGTAAGATCTTTTCTTATCAAGCGCGAGTAACAAGGAGTGTGAAATAGAAAGAACAGGTGGATTTTGTGTTGATGACTGGAATGTTGTGAATATACGAATTTATAGTGGAAATATCCATGTCGTTTTGTATGGCATGATTAGAAAAATTGTAACTACAAGAGGGAGGGAGGGAGAGAGTGTGAGAGGGTGAGAGGTAAAGAGGGAGAGAGGGCGAGAGGGAGGGAGGGAGGGAGGGAGAGAGGGAAAGAGGGAGAGAAGGAGAGAAGGAGAGAATATCCACCTGTTGGTGCATGTAGACAGACAGGTTTGAACCTGCACGTTTATGTAGGGGGCTTCTAGACCAGCATTTTGATCATGTTCAAACCTGTTTTGATTGGAAACTGAAACTTTTGGTTGGATGTTTGCTGTTTATTCATTTAATGTCACTTTTTGCTGCTGTGGCTAATCGGACGACTTTTGGTTATATAATATTCATCTTTTGAACTGTTCGTAGAGTGTACGAAGTCGGAGTGCATCCATCTCTTAAAGCACCTTTTTTTTTTCAAGACGGGGCTTTAAAACTAATAGGTGTCTCCATTTTTTTTGTTCTTCTTCCTAATGGAGTATCATTGTTCCAAAATTGTATAATTTATCTAACTGTTTTGATGTCCTATTTGGACCTTTTGAATCAAGGTTTGGCTCAGTTTATTTCAAAATGGTTTCTTATAAAGGAATTGAGAATTGAAAAAGATGGTACTCTATGTTAGTATAAGGTTTCAACAGGCGCACCGAATTTTTCAGAGTTGGACATTTTTTAATTCCTAAATGTAGGCATATCTTATGTTATTTATTTTTTGTACTTAGCAATGTAGGAAAACCATTAATATTAATTTTATTTTTAATGCTTCACATTTTGCACTTCGGTTCTTGCTATCATCAGAATTTTATTCTAGAAACATTCCTTCTCGCAATACAACTGAACAAACTTCATTACCTATGCAGTACTCATGATGTTGACAAACTAATTGATAGTACCTTTTGAATACGACAAAAGCGGTCGTGCATGGCAGTTCCAATCAGAGATGTCTTAAGGGGTACAAGACCTCCCCTCCAAGGAACACCCGTCGATCGATAAGCCCTTTTCTCCCTAGCTCATTATTTCGCGATAATAAACAAGGCTTAAACCCAGTTCGATATGAACAAAACTAAAGACAATAACAATACAATTTCAGGTATCTGTTCCGCAGTTTGTCGTTTGAAGTTGAGTTATAACAATTTTTAACTGTTTATTCGTTTCATTTTTCATATTTTCCAAAAATACAAGTAGCCATGAGCTTTAGTATGGAAAAGATAATGTAATTATGGGTAATGAGTTGATTTTGGTCATCATTTCATCAAGAAATAAAAGTTTCAACTAACATTTTGAAGTTTAGCTGATATATTTATAATTTATTTGTATTATTGTTATTTTGATGGTAATCTGTAGTGATTATTTTTAAATATTTTTGTTTCTAAGAGAAAAGATTTGTTCTGGCCGGGATTCTCTTCAAACAAAAATATAGCTGATATATGTTTTTTGAAACGTTAATTTCTAGATGAAATGATTACCAACTATACACATTTCCCATAATTACATTATTTTTTCCTTATTAAAGCCAATGATCACTTGTAATTTTGGAAAATAATAAAAGTTAAACGAATGAAAAGTTAAAACTTGTGATTCAACTCGAATCGGAGTAATTACCCAATTTCGTATTAAAGAGTATAACTATTTTTGTTTTGATTACATTTATAACAATATGTATAGTAGTAATAAGTGATATGTAAAGTAACAAGTTATGCTATTGACAAGGCAGCACTACCCTATGACCAGCAGGGTAGTATATAGCAGAAGTAACAAAACTTTAATAGAAAAATAATCCTGTAAATGGTCCCTCCCCGTTTTGAATTGTATAGCCAGTGGCCTTTTGCCCTTTTGAATAAAAACCGCCCTCAGCCTAATGTTATGCTTTAAAATACCGAAAGGTAATAGAAGGCTTTGAATTGTATAGAAGCATTACATTTATTTATTTTATTTGTATTGTATATATTGTTTTGGGAGCGGAGTGGCTCAGTAGTAGAGTACTGAGTTGCCATAACGGAAATCCTGGTTCAAATCCCGCTGCAAGGCAGTAGTACTTTTGTTTAGTCTGTTTGCAGCCACATGGAGCTGCATGGAGATGGATCATATAGGATCTAGGACCCTCCTGGGGCTCACCCAGCCTCTATAAAATATTATAAATTAGGCTACCCAAAATAAGGGGGGAAAAGAGCGTGACCTCGGACAAGTTACCTCCTTGCAGAACCGTTGTCCATGAAACAGTACAGTCTCTACCTTGTACTGAACCCCAGACCCTTCACGGGTTGTAATGGTACAGGTTTTTTTTTATATTGTTTTGGAGGAAAAAAAACGTTGATAGTAAAAAACAAAATATTTGTGTAACTCAAATGTCAAAACTAATAAATCTTTGGCCATCTTAATCCCTTACATCCAATATTTAAGCTTATTTATTAATTTAAATAGGACTGAAATGGCATTATGGAACTGGAATTAAGTATGCTCATAAGAACTAATTAAAAGTGTAAATGCAGAATAAAGGTAGAAAACGTGTAGGGTGCTTTAATAGAAAAAAAATCATAATAAAATTATCAAATACAAACATAAAAAAAGTATATATTATGAAGAAAATTGTAAAAAGATTATTCTTCTGACAATTATTATAACTTTTAGTAGATATTTTTTTTTAGTAAATTACAATGTAAAAGGTAAGGAAAAATATAAATTAAGAAGAAATTGGAAATAGAGTATTCACAGATTTCTAATAAACAGAAAAAAAAATGGTTGATTTTTTGACATTGAAGAATGTCTTATGTTAGAGCAAGGGAAAAGACTGTGAGATGAAAGCTCACCTTAATGATCATCAAATATAAATAATTTGACTATCGAGAAATAGATTTATCTTATTTATTCAGGTTGCTCACA
Source organism: Arma custos (assembly GCA_037127475.1). NCBI lineage: Eukaryota > Metazoa > Arthropoda > Insecta > Hemiptera > Pentatomidae > Arma > Arma custos. The sequence goes on from CM073762.1 coordinate 95,439,755, forward strand.
TTAAATCAAGAAGTTTGGAAAAGTTGTATTTTATTTTATTATCACAGAAAACCTTACGGCAGTTGCAATTTCAATTACTGTGGAGCAAGGTCAACCTAGTACTACTATAATTGAAATTGCAGCAGTAGGAGACCATTATGTTGTTTAATAATGATACAACATTGACAATACGCTAGACATTACGTCTCATCTGAGCTGTATTAAAAAATACAACTTTATAATGGACGGTTATCAATAGAAGATTGATCATCATACTTATAGCATCCTCAACATAAACCGTTAAAATCACAAATTAAAAAATGGAAACAAAATTAATAGTTTATAATTCTTGTTTGAGTGAAAATGAAGAAGGTATGGAAGTTAAAAAATATACACTAATAAGCTAAATTAATTAAAATAAAAAAATCATCGCTGACTATTTTTATTTTGTACTTTTAAAAGAATAAAAATAAATCTTGAAGTGACCTATGGTGTAATGGCTAGCATAACAACCTTGTGTAGCCAAGCCCAGCAGGTTCACAGTTCACAGCCTGGCAGGTCCCCTTTTAGGATTTTTTAAAAAGTAATAGAAAATCATTGATGATTATTTGGAAATGAGGTAAAGTGGCAGACCATAGCTTTTGTAGCCTCAGGTACTCCTTAAAGATCCCAATCCTAATTATTCCTAAATAAACAAAATTAAGTAAAACTCCCGCTATAGCTTCATCTGGTTATTCATAGTAGCATAAAGTGACATTAAATAAATAAACATAAACAAAAATACTAAGAAACAAATACTAATAGAATACAAAATGATAAATATATTAATGGAATAATGAAGACAAAGATTAAAAAAAAACTTTTAAAAATCCATATACTTAAAAAATGAATTACAGTAACATAATGAAGAAAAGACATAACAAACATGGAATGTAGTTACTATTATTGAATATGAACGACTGATTTTAGATAGAATTTGTTTAATATATAATTTTTTAAATATAAATCTTAAACATTTATGTATATTTAATATCAAAACTGTATAATTTCAGATTTAAAAAAAAAAAATTTAAATAAGTTGTACAACTTAAATTTTTACAGATCAGTGATGCAACTAAAGTGATGGCACAAATAAAAGTTATATATCACTAAATAAAATAGACTATGTACATTAAAATAGATAAATCTGTTAAAAATATATTCTTTATAAAACATACTATGAGTTATAAATGAAAGTTTTCAACTTAATTATTTTTCTTATCAAAACAGCCATATTTTCATTTGCATAAATTTTACTTAAAACATTCCTTCACTTTCACACAGATGGTTACAAGGTTGGATTATTATCTATAATTAACAGGCCATAATTACTCAGTCTCATCTTTTTTCTTAAGGTAATTTTCATGACTATACAATCTTGCCAATTAATATATAATTATGAAGACACACATTTAAACTTTAGAATGGCAAATTATTACAAATGAGAATAAAATTTCCAATTGGAAATCTGACCTTGATATAAGTAATAATTTTAGCTAATAAAAAATAAATATGAAAAGACAACAATATAGTAATGAAGCTATACTGTTATATGCAAACCTATGAACAGAAAAATCAATATGTACCTTTTAACAATAACTTTATATTAAACCAGAACAAATTAATCCAAGACTTTTTTGAATTTATAAGCTGTTGTGCATAAGACAGCTTAGATTTTATAAGCAAGAGAGAACTTAAAAATAAGTTAGAGAATTATTTTTAAATGCAAACAAATTGATCACATCAATATAAAAGCAATACATTACAAAGAGTGTTCAATTAACAAACCTATACAAAGTAGTTCAAATATTTAGGAAACCCATCATAAATTGTGCCATATGAGCTCATAAAATTACAAGTGACGCCTATGATTTAAGACAGAATTAGTTCAATGGGTCCTAGAGGCTTGACAGCATTTGATATTGGCAATTAAGATTTAATAAAATGCCAAATATTATTAACTAAACTTACAGATCTTATAGTATTGCTTTATGCAGCAGGAGATTCATTGTAAATTTGTTTTACTTTATTAAGAAGCATATCACAGGTCTTTTTGGCATCTCCTAAAAGCATACTGGTATTTGGCTTATAGAATATTGGGTTGTCAACAGCAGCATAACCGACACCCAAGGAACGCTTCATAACGATGACCTATAAATAAATTAATAATTAAAACAATAAATACATTATTACCAACAGGGTGATTTCAAATTCAAGAAGCTGATCAAGAATTTGTGTCAACATGAGCAAGTTTTCCACTCTCAAGAGTTAATTAACCTTAAGATCGAAAGTGTAAGACATAAGACAGGTAATTTACACATTCAAGTGTAATCCTAAATAAATTTGGATTTCTGAAGAGCACTTTCAATAAGGAGGGTGAATAATTTATGCATGCTATAATATGGTCAGAGCAGTAGCACCAGGTAATGCAAAAAAATATGTTTATTTCCTAATTATCTCTAAATACAACAATCTTCTTATAATAACTCTAGACTAGTAATTTAGACTAATGGATAGGATTTAAAAAATCTTAAAACATTTTGATTTTATTATTCTAAGGATATATGCATTGAGGAGTGAAAATATACTTAACTTACTTTTCCTTAATGAATTGTGAATAATAAATGCATTGAATTTGTACAAATAATTTACAAATACAAATCCATTATATTTGTAATAAATTGCAAGCAGAAATAGAAGAAAAGGAGAGAATCATAAAGTAAGCTTTGGGTGCCATTATTTGACTTATCTATGCTCTGTCCAGTTATGGTATTATAGTTCTGAAAGAGCTCCTTGAACACTCTCAGTGAAAAACTTACTGAAATAAACATCTCTTTGTTTCATAGTTCATTGTTTTATTAGTTTACGAGTAAAATTAATGACACATTTGCCCTGAAATAAGTTTACTTCTGTCATCTACTTTTATGATTTCTGATTTTATAAAATTTAGATATTTTAGTCATCATAAAAAATTATACCACTATGTAATTATGTATAAATCACAATGAGCTAATTATTAAAACACTGAAAAAAAAATAAAAACAAAGGTTATGTAAAATTATATAATTTCATCGCAATAATTGGACTATGTCTGTTTAAAGAAACTGACCACAAATTACAGAAGTCTAGTATATAGAAGTTTCCATCAATGGAGGTTCCACTTAAATTAACTAATAATGTAGACTAAAAACAAAAATTAATAATTATAATAATTAGTTATGATTTACCTGCTCGGAATTCCATACTCTAAGAACTGGCATTCCAGCAATTATAGAATTAGGATCGTCTTCAGCTGCACTGTTGACAGTATCATTAGCACCAATTACAAGAGTGAGATCAGTATCAGAAAAATCTTCGTTTATCTCCTCCATTTCAAGGACATCATCATAAGGAACACCAGCCTCGGCTAACAGGACATTAAGTTGTCCCGGCATACGCCCTGGAATTAGAAATATATTTAGGAACATCAAGAACATAATTTTTGTGAAAGATTGGAGGAATGTAGGATAAGCTTTTTTTTCATAATTTTTTTATCAGAACAATGTTTTTAGTGACTTACTACATAGAAAACTTAAAGGTTAAGTTCTCAAACTAATCAATAGACACTGTCAAGCAGTCAATTTGAGAGGATAACCCTTAACTTTTCTAACAATGAGTCATACCAAAACATTAAAAAAAATAAAATAAAACAGATACAATATTGCAATAGCGTTGTAATAAGTAACAATCAACAATTAAATTATCTGCTTAGCTAGTGATATTGAAAATATCTAAATTAAAAAAATTAACATGAATGGATTAATTAAATTAAATAATCAAATAATAACTAAATAACCGAAAAATAAAAAATAAATAACCGAATTCAGGGAGATGTGGACTTTTATATAAAATTTTGATACAGTACTTTCAAAATGTTTAACCATGTTTTTATAAATTGTTTTCTGTGAATATATTTGTGTGTGTGTGCATGTACATATCTATATCAATAACATAGAACTTGTCTACACTTTAAATAATTTTTAGGGTTGCAATCATAGTCTTTGTAAATCCTAGCGACCTGCACAACTTGGTGAAGTTACAGCACTAACTATTGTAAACATCCAAGACTTTTTATGGTTAATTAACTATGTAAAATAAAGAAAACTAAAAATATTATTATTACCAGCAACAGGATGTATTCCAAAGCGTACTTTTTTTCCTTTGGACTTTAACAAATCAACCATTTCAGCCAGTGGGTATTGAGCCTTGGCAACACATAATCCATAACCTAAATAGGAATTAAAAGAATTATTAAAAAAAAAAAAAAAACTGAGCTATTTAAGTTCTAGTAATTCTTTATATTTACCTGGAGTAATAATTATATTTTTGGCATTGGAAATCATTTCAGCAACGTTATCCACAGTAACCTCTGTATGGGTTCCAGTTATTTCCATAGGCTTCCCACCTTTGGTTGATGATGTTCCATAACCTCCTAATATGACATTTGGAAGAGATCTATTCATAGCCTTAAAAATAAATTCTTGAATATATTACTGCCCATTATTTAATTCTCCAAAATTATCAGTTATGCAAGATTTTAATAATTATATATCTGACTATACCTTGCACATGATGTATGACAGAATTGCACCAGAGGATCCAATCAACGCCCCAACAATCGTCATAAGGTTGTTGTTCAACATAAAACCTTCTGCGCAAAGAGCCCATCCTGAATAGCTGTTCAAAACAGTTATTACGACCGGCATGTCTGCACCTAAACCATATAATATAAAACATCAATAAAAAGAAATATGCATATCTTAAGTAAAAAAAAATTATGTTATCACAAAATATACTGAATCAAAAACTAGGGTGTTTGAAGAAGTACAATTTATTTTTGTAATCAGTTTTGAACACATAAAAAGCCTTTGGGGTTAAATGAATTATTTTTAAGAAAAAAAAAACTTGAAGGTGTTTATAAGCATTGCCTTACTCTAATTTTTTATTGAATTTTAAGCATTAATAGTGCAACTAGTAAAGTTGAAATGATTCGATATTGGAAAAGGAGCTGAACGGAGCTTTATAAAAAAGTAGAAAATGTGGTAATATTCTAAAAAAATTAGAAACTTGCTGTTTTAATGAAAATATATTATCAAAAAGTCAACTAAAATCCTGCCAATTATGTAATAATCATGTAATTATGGTTCCTCTGCATATCAAATTGGCAAAATTTATCAAGTTTTGATTTATTTAATATAAATTAAAATGCACATAAATTTTACCAAAGCATTTTTATAATAGATTACTAATAATTTGCATATAACTCTGCAATAGAAAAGTCAGCAAATAATTTTGTGTCTTATTGTTGACCCTTTCACTAACCTTCAACTCCTAAACTTAATCAATCATAAATTACATCTACATTTAAAAAAAAAAATTATAAAAACCATAGGCGTTGATGACCTAAGGGTTTTAACCCACTTAACACCAACAAACATCTCCATCATTATAATTTTTCTTTGAATGCTCAGTTTAGAGAAGTTATACCTCCAATAGCTGCTGTAAGAGTTGCTCCCATCGTTGTAGACAGTGCTGTAGCTGCTCCAAGACTGGCTAGTCCTCCGGTAAGACTTCCATCAACAAAGAAATATCCCATTGCAGCGGCATTAAGAGCTAACAGAGATGCATTCATAGCATGTCGTCCAGGAAGTAGAAGAGGAGAAGAATTCAATAAGCCTTGGAGCTTACCATAAGCCACTAGCGATCCACTGATAAGAAAAAAAAATCCATTAAGTATATAATAAAATAAACTGTAAGAAATTTCTGAAAGAAATCAATTCGGCTAAGATTATCAATCGCAAGAAACTTTATTAGTAAAGTTTAATTAGTAAACTTTATTAGTAAACTTTATTAGTAAAGTTAAATTTATTGGACATTTACAATATGAATTTAATTTTTTAATGAAAAACCATTAAAAGCAGGTTAATTAGCTACTAATTGATAAATATTCTGGTTGTATTTGGTGGAGTATAATTTCAACCATTAAATCATGCATAAAAGATAAAATTAAGCTGACTATGATCAGTAATGTTTACAGAATATTATTTGATTGGAGGTAAAAGTGATCAACTAACATTTTTGTGAACACAAAGCCCTTGCTATCTACCTCTGCCTGCATCAAATAGATGGTTCAATTAAAAAAAATGAGATATTATCAATAATTAACTAATAATTATTTATAATTTCAAAATTTTGTCATGCTGAAGCACAAAATTGGTTCAGTCACCAGTAGGTAGTAACAAACCTCATCTCCTTAAAAAATTTAGTTGATCATTTTTAATTTCAAATAGATGATTTGAACAATATGTGTAGTCTTGCTGTAAACTATGACTGAAATAATATTAATTTTTAACAGGTTTCTGGAGGTTTGAATAACAAAAGAGCTTACAAAAATAATGAATGGTTTTGTAATAACAATAGATTTTGTTTTTAATAACTGAGTGATAATAACTCATACATGCTTGTATTGTGTTATTATTATTAGTTTTATTGGATTCTCTTCCACACAACAGAAGAGCCTTACTCTGAGATACAAACAACCAATCTACAAGTGCTTAGCTTGTTATACGCAATGAAAAAAAAAACAAAGGTTAAAATAAAAGATTGGTCATTTTTTAATAGAGAAAATAAATATAGAAAAGTAAATCACCTGAATGTTACACCTCCGATAACTGTTCCTAAAAATAATGCCGTCTTTATAACTTCCGCAGCTGGGTCAGTCGCCAAGGTTGGATAATCATGAATAAATGTAGCAGCACATGTCAGGACAGCAGCCAATCCAACCAAGCTTTATTAATCATTTAAAAATATTAATAATTAAATTATAAATCACTATCATTATCATACAAATAAATCTACCCTATAAATATAAGATATCTAATTACTTCGAAACTTAGAAGCTAGATGATTATGCCAAACCTAGATTTGTTGAAATATGTCATAACAGGATAAGAAGGAAATAAAATGAGCCACTTTTAACATAGTGAGGGTAGAGAAGAAAAGAACAAATAATTAATTAAAAAAACTTGAGTAATTCCAAATCAATTTTTTTAAATAGCCTAAAAAATATAGTATGACGTTTAAAAAGGGAGGATGGAAATTATTGCAAAATTATGATATGATAGCTATAAACAAATTAATACAAACTTAAACAATTTATTAAAGGTTAAATTTAATATATCATAATAAAGGGAAGTAGAGAAAATATGAAAATAAAATTTAAAAACAGAATATAAAAAATTCTAAATGCTCAGGTCACTTTTAATGACTGCCAATTAAATGGTAAATTTTTTTCCCAAAAATATGGGAACTTCATGTAGAATTATATACATGATTATTATTGGTTTTTTGATATATTTTCATCTGAAAATGAATCTCACCTGTGGAATGCTGCAACAAGCTGAGGTAAATCAGTAATCTGTATCTTCTTGGCAACTAAGGATCCGAAGAGACCACCGACTCCTAGACAGGTTCCCATTTGCATCAGAGTGGCAACATCAGGACCCAAATATCCTAGAGTAGCAGCAATACCACCAGTAACGCCAATCTAAAAAAATAAAAAAAGAAGATGGATTAGGTCATCAGAACTTAGAAATAAGAGATTTAGAATAATGTTAGTTTTCTTTTTTAATAATGAAAATTGGTATCTGTTCTGCAGGTTGTCCCTTTGAGTTGAATTACAAGTTTTAACTGTTTATTCTGTTTAACTTTTAATATTTTCCAAAAATACAAGTTATCGTGGGCTTTAGTATAGAAAAGATAATGTAATTATGGGTAATTATTTCATCAAGAAATAAAAGTTTCAACTAACATTTCGAAGTATAGAGTGTTTATTGAAATGATTACCGAAGTATACACATTTCCCATGCAAAATCTCATGATAACTTGTATTTTTGGAAAATATTAAATGACAGTTACAAATAAGGGCCAAACATTACACCAAATGATACAAGTGTGGATGTTTTTTAGAACTGTTTTATTAAAATTAAATAGATCTAGAAATGATCTAAACATTACCATTCTTTATTGAAAATAAGTCTTAAAAATACTCACAATACCCAAATTATTTCCTGCTCTGGCCGAAGTTTGGGAGCTAAGGCCTGCAAGAGCACCGACGCAACACAGAGAAGCAGCCAAAGATGCCATGTGGTGAATTTCTGGGTAAGCGTACAGGGCACCGAGTGCGTACCCACCAAGTAGTGCACCACCTGGTACCAAATAAAGGCTGTTATAATCTGGTGGGTCTCCTGGCCTTTGAAACAAATCATTTAGAGTTGACAAACAACATGGCTGAACAAATAGGTTGATAAATATAAAAATGTAAATATGAAAATTGTAAACATAATCACCTCCTGAACATATCCAACATCCTCTTAGTAACAATGAATCCTCCAAACACATTAATAAAGGAAATAAATGCAGCGGAAGCAGCTAGCATCTGGAACATAGACACACTAGAATTAATAAAAACAATTCAAACATTGGAGTATGGTTTAAGATGTAAATTCAGGATAATCAAATACACAATCATTGAGTTCATAAATACATTAAATGAGTTATAACAATACAAAAATGGTGAAATAAATAAATCATATAGCTAATCAGGTATTGGTTTATGGATTGGGAAATATAATATGATATCTGTTATCTGAAAAAAACTTCAATTTGATGGCTAGAACAGACATCATATATTTGATCCAATTAAACTAAGATAAATTCAGATGAGAGGTAATATTCTGATATCAGATCAATTATATTAATTTATTTACATATTTATTATTTTGAAGAGAAAAGATTTGTTCTGGCCGGGATTAGAACCCGGGTCTTCCCCATTTGTCTGGCCTGCTTACGAGCTCTGCTAGCTTAGTTGGAAGAGCACTAGAGATGTGGAAGAACCGGGTTTGAATCCCAGCCAGGAAAAATCTTTTCTCTTGAAAATAAAAAATATTTAAATAATCACCATCAAATAACAATAAATATAAAATAAGATATTAATTTATATTTTTCCATAATCCTAATTATATTTTTATTTATAGTTACATCCTTTATTCTTAAATTCTAATGAAAGTTCCTAGGGTATGAGTTAAATGTAGAAAAACACGAACTTTAGAGATATTATGTTTATTAAAATTATCTTCTGCTGATATCAATACAAATTTCTCAATGTCCGATAAGATATTGGTTCTCTTATTTGAAGAAAACATTTGGTCTTGAATAAATAAACTTGAATAATGAAAACTTTACTATATTTACCAAAATAGTTTTCAGATATAAAAATGAAGGTCAGTTAGAGAAGTTAGAAAAATACAGTGAATGAGCTAGAACTTCAATTTTCAAATAAATTAAGTAAGATTTTGTCAGTTAACTTTAAACTAATTATTTGATTAAAAAACTGAAGCTATATTGCAATAGAGGAAATAATTTAGTTATAAAGCATACATTTCCTTTATTGCCTTTAATAGTTTTTTAGTTCTACATGTACGCCATTAATTTCAAAGGATATTTTATTTCTATCACAACGTTGTCCCTAATTTCTGTGCTCTTTGAGTGAGTTTCTTTTGTTGCATTTGGTCCCAGTGACAAAATGCTTATGGAGTATTAATAAAAAGTAAATTTAAAATAATACTAAGGATGATCACTGGTTATTGTGTTTATCCATAACTATCATTAAAACCATAGGGAAAACACCATAGGGAAATCATTAAAACAACATATGTAAAACCTACATATTAACATTATATAAAATAACGGTGAGAACATTGTAGAACTTATAACTTAGTACATTGCTTGTGTATGAATTATTGTTGATTAAAAAATGCTACAGTTGTTGCTAAGTTAAATTGTTAGCTAAGCTTGCATTGAAAATTTAAATTAAAATTTAGTCTCATGTATCATAATGTCAGAATGATGTTTTTCTGATTCAAAGTACCAAATGAAATGTAACTAGGAAAGAAAACAAAAGTGTTATCAAGTTTCCAATCTGTTACCATGGTTGAAGAGTGAGAAGGTTGAAATTTATTTTGAAGGCCAGCAATGAAAAATTTTTAAACCTTGCATTTCTTCATCTATATCTACATACCTCAACCGCATTGGTGGGATAGTAACCACCTCCCATGAGAAGAAGTCCACCAACCGCAGTAATACCAGAGATAGCATTTGTTACAGACATTAGAGGTGAATGTAAGGCTGGAGTCACACCCCACACAGTATGGTAACCAACCAACCCAGCTAGAGAAAAAGTCGAAGCCATTGCGGAAAATTCAGGATTAGGAGCTGCGTAACCCAATGCCAAAACACTTAATAATCCTATAAGAAAAATCAAGACACAACTAATTTATTTTATATCTCTAACTGAAAATGTTTTAAGATAAAATATGAGTTAAGAATTTTAAATATAATGCTAATTTAAATTTAGAAAACAATAAACGATGGTCCAAAAACTTCAAAATGAGTGAATTATGAACAATTTAGAAATAATTTTACGTTCTTGTACATAGTAAAAAAATCATTGTAATCACAAAATTTGTGATTTTTAGACGAGAAAAAAAACCTGTACCACTACAACCTGTGAATAGGTCTGGGGTTCAGTACATGGTAAAGACTGTACAGTTTCAAGGACAACGGTTGTACAGGGAGGTGATTTGTCCTAGATCACGCTCAACAGCTAGATTTTTCCCCTTTGTTATGGGTACCCAATTTAAAGAGGCTGGGTGAGCCCCAGGATGGTCCTAGATCCTATATGATCCATCTCCGGCTACTACCAGACTAAATAAAAATCTTGCCTGCAGCGGGATTTGAACCTGGATTTTCGGCAGTCCTCTACCACTGAGCCACTCCGCTTCTTAACAGAAAACCACAAATATATTTATTTTGACCAACCCTAAATTCATTTTGACTAGTTTGACAAAGAGAGATCTATAGGCTAGTCTCACATAACTCAAAAATAACTAGTTCTGCACCTCCCTTTAAAGGCACTACATCACCAAAATGATCCTTTACTTAAAGATCATGACATATTTTAAATACACCTTCTCTCCTGGTGAAACAAATTTTTTATAAGATTAACATTGAACAGTTTTATATATGAAGAAACAGCATAATAAATTGTAGATAGAGTGAAATATTTAAAGTGATGGTTTAGATACAGAAGTTATACTTTACTTGGAACCCTAAAATGCTTTTTAGGTAAGGGGGTTAAAGGAATTGTGCTACAGATTTTTTCGATAGTAATCATTCCTATTACTTTTAATGTATTTTGCATTTTTCGGCAATGTGATAGTTTAATAATGCAATTAATAAATACAGAATTTAATTTGATTTAGGATTACTTTTTTGAGCTACCCATTTAAAGTTTAATAAGATGTATAAGAAAGTCAGGTTTGGTACACCTCAGAAACAATCTATGAAGAGATATAAACATTACTAACCTGCAGTATACAGCATAACCTCTTTGCTGGTAGCTAGGAATGGATTAGGTTCCACTTTGGCTATAGCGGTGGTCACTTTCGGTGGTGGAGGTGTGGCTTGTACGGCGAGTGGGGGAGGTGGCCACATCAGTTCGCCTTTGTTTAATACCATAGCTCCTCTCACAACTTCATCTTCTAGGTCGATATAAAAATGATCCTTTGGACCTTAAAAAATAATGTAAAATTATAAAATGAAAAAATGTCAAAATAAAAATATTATACCTAACACATTATGATTTTAGATATGTAATTATATAAAAACAAGTGTAATGAAATTAAACAAGAGGATAAAAATGAATGGAAACTCGGACCATTTTTCCTTCCCATATTGTCAAAATATTGTTAATATATCATTTTTGTTTTTAATTGATTTGTTATTGATGGATTAAACTTTTTTCTTCAATCTGATTTCTTTTTGGCTGACTAAATTTCTTGACATAAGTTAGTTCAGTTTGGTAAGAGTCTACTTTATGTAAATAAAAACTGTATATAATGCTCAAAAAGACAAACTAGATATTATAAATTTCTTATAAATCCAATAGCATACTTACTCATTGACAAAAAGAATTTAGAAATATTATTTCCATAAAGTGTAGAACTTTGAGTAGGAAGTCGTGATGGAAAATCTGTTAGACCAATGTGAGTTACATCATTATACGTGTAGATTTGCCCGGGTTTGATAGTTTCAATATTTCCTCCAGCTTCTGCAGCTAAATCAACTACCACGCTTCCAGGTTTCATTGCATCAATATGTTCCTAAAAAACAAAACACAATACAATTATTAAAGTTAGTAAAAATAAATTAAACTTAGTTTAATAGTTATTTCAAATCAAGGTTACAAATGAATCAGTAGCATGTTTATGAACAGTATAAATTTATCAAATTTGAATGAGAAAATAAGGATCATGTCTGAAGATACATTTTTTTTTAATGGACATGCATTAAAAAAAAAGTATCTTTTAAATTTACTTTACAATGGAAAATTGCTTCTTCACGATTTGTCACTTCAGGCGACCATAAAAAAAACAAATAAAAACTGACAGTTCTTTAATTTTGTTGTTTAAATGTTTAAGTGAAGAAACCTAAACATAACTAAATTTTAAATAACCAACACCTTCAATCAAATCCACTACTAGAGAAAAAATATTACAAATTAATTATGGCAAAAAAATAGTTACATCCTTGTAATGTACCTTTAATGATGAATTATCGAATGAGCAACAATTTAGTTAAAAGGAAAAAAATAAAAAAATGATAACCAACCTTTAAAATGAGAACTGGAGCTTTTTTTCCAGGAATCAAAGCAGTTGTTATAATAACATCAACATCTTTAGCTTGCTTAGCAAACAATGCCATTTCAGCTGCAATGAATTCCTTAGACATTTCTTTACTATACCCTCCTGCAGTAGCACCTTCTTCCTATTAATAAGGTTATACCGGCTGAATTAAATTATTCAAGAAAAGATTTATTTTTACAGTTATAAACAAATCTAAAATTTCTAAGATTTTAACTAAATAATCATATTATTAATAAAACATAGAAATGTTAGTCTTTGGCAAATGGGAGAAAGTTGTCCTCACTCTTCCACTGTCTAATGTTCTACAAGTTGCCAAGGAATACATATTGTTAACTATAAAAAAAAAAATTATTTGTCATAAATAAATTTAGGAATAAAAAAAAACTTAAACAAACCTTTATGTTTATTTCTAAGAACTCAGCACCCATAGATTCAACCTGTTCCTTCACAGCAGACCTTGTGTCAAACGCTCTCACAATAGCGCCCATATTTCTCGCCTGCCCTATTGCAGCGAGACCAGCTACTCCACCTCCGATAACAAGAATCTTAGCAGGAGGAACCTTCCCTGCAGCTGTTATCTGCCCTGTATATCAAATCATAATTATGTAAACATACAAAAACAAATGATATCTCAATTCAAATTAAGTAAAAAAAAAAAAAATAAAGAAAAGTAAGTTAAATCAATCAATCAATCAAGATAGCACTGGAAGAACCATCTGAAGGAGACCAACGCTCATTGATGAAAGAAGAAGAATAAGCTAAATTTCAATTAGGCATCATAGTATTGCCATCAGTATAAAAAAAAGAAAGATAAAATTCAATAGATATAAAAGATAAAATTCATTCATCATCAATCATAAAATTCAATCAACTTCAATGTGCTTCGAAGGTTTATACATTACTCTGGGGATCTGTCAGAGTATTAAAAAAAAGATTTGCACTTTATTTTTAATTGACATTCAAGAAAAGTTAAATATAAAACCAGTAAATCAAAGTTTTTATTATATAAAACAATTTACTGGAGAGGTGGCCAATGCATCACACTTTTACAATATATATTTATTTTAATAAAATAAATAATATAAATAATTAATAATTAATATAAATAATTCGAGTCCCGGTCCTGGCCATCTTTTCTTTTCAAATACAATATTTAAAAAAATTATATCATATAACAATTAAATAAATTATAATAATATTAATGACTTAAAGTCAACAAGATCCAAAAATAAAGTAATGTTCAATTAATATTCTCCCCGCGTATACATCACAAATTGCGAGAACACGGAGATGTAGGATCTGCGAAAAGAATTGATAGGGCTGGCCGAGAAACGTGCTAGGGTGGCTGAGATGGGGCGTCACCACGGAGAGGTGAAAAACCCCTGGTTAGAGTACCGGTCCTGGCCATCCATATCTTTTCTTTACAAATAAAATATTTAAAAAAAAAAATTATATTTATTTTGTTTTGGCCAAAGTAGTGAAAGCCAATGAATGAAAAAACATTGTTTGTGTATCAAAAATTATGAGATACAATGTGATAAATCATTATAACGATTACAATTTATAGTAATCATAACATTTAGTGTTAATATTATGATATTATCTATGGTTACATGTAATAAGAATAGTAAACACAGTATTAATAACTCATTAGGTTTCAAGTTTTTACTTTAAAAAAATATCTGTAGTGGGTCTAAATCTAATATGGAAATATATAATTTTCTATAAGGCCTGCAGAGTTATGAAGCATTTTTAAAGTGGCCCGCAAGACCATCTGGATTGACCACCTCTAATTTATTTCATTACCGGAAAAAAATCTGGGAAAATGATTCGCAGCTTCAACTACAGCTCTGTATCCTGAAATATTAGCCATGGAGCTAAGAGCATCAAATACCTGGGCTCTAGATATACGTGGAATACAGTCCATGCCTGAAAAAAAAAATTATGATTATGACAAATATCACAAAATAAGCAAAGATTAATAAAAATAGACAATAAATAAAGTGTAATACCAAAAGCATTGATTTTTCTTTCAGCTAATTTATCAATTAAAGCTATATTTTGTCCAGGATACAGAAAGGATATTAAGGTAGAGCCTGGTTGGAAAAATTCCACTTCTGATTCTAGTGGTTGCCGAACCTTCAAAATCACATCTGAAAAAATAAATTGTAATCAGTTTTATGTTTAATTTAATTTATCCATAACTGTTTTTACATAATGGAGAAATGATAATAGATGTAGGGACAATCTAGCAACCTGATGTAAACACTTCTTTTTTGGAACCAATCTTTGCACCAATAGCTGCATAATCGCTATCACGAAACTTAGCACCAATACCGGCTCCTTCTTCTACTTCAACATTAAAACCTTTCTTGATTAAAGTAGCCGCAACAACAGGAGTAATGGCAACTCTAAAATAAAACAACAAATTAAAATCAAGTGAAAAACATTTTTTATTAAAAAAATAAATATTTTTATACAATACCTTCTTTCATCTTTCCATATTTCTTTAGGTACACCAATTTTAAGACTACTAGTAGCCACTCCGAGCGGTTTATTACTCTCATTTCTTAAGACTGGAGAAAAACTTAACCGACGCTTTTGTATTATATATTTACAATGCCTGGAAACCGCTATTTGTAGGTTCAACTACAGCAACAAAAAAGGAATAAACAGTCAACTAGTTGCATATTTAAAAAAATTTAAATAACTAATGAGTATATATATATTTATGATACACTATAAAAAAAATTAAATATTTAACATTAATTATTAATTTTTAAACGTTTCTATGTAACAATAACAGTAAGGAAATAATTCAAAGGAAAGTGTGAACAATTCAATCAAAGGCATGTAATAATAATAATAATGAGTTATGAGAATAAAGTTTAATAAAATATATAATGATAAATAAATTGAATTATAAAGATTATAATAATAATAAATAATGTTATTTAATTAAATAATAATTAAAAATATTTTTGAAGTTAAATTATAAGAATATTTGAAATAACCATTGAAACTGGAATTAACATCCAACAGGATAACAAAAGCCTGGAACATTAAATAATTAACAAGCATTCACTTCACATGACATTTTTTTACATCTCCATACATTTTTAATTTATTTATTTTTAATTAAAACATTTATTATAATGCAATTGGGAAAAACCACAATGCAAAGCCTTATGTTCTGGTTTTTCCCAATTGCATTATAATAAATAATAGTGTTTTTTTTGGAGTTTTTGGCTCTATTTTAGTGATTAAAACATTTAGTTATTTATTTACATTTTTGTTTACAATATATTATTTTTCATTTTTAAGTAGTAAACAGAAACAAATGCCAAGAACAGGAATAACTGTTTAAAAAAATAAAATACAGTTTCAATAGAGAGTCATAGGAATCTTTAAGTTTTTTTTTTTAATTTGAGAATAATTTTTAAATAAAATTTATTAAAACATTTATAGCAATGTTACTAAGTTTATGTACTAAAAATGCTTATGCAAAGAGGATTATCTATTAAATGCCTGCATTAGACATCACCTTTAACACATTAATACTTCTTACATGATAAATTACTCTTATTGTTATAGTCCAAGAAGCATTTTTAAAAACCAAATTTGGAACAACTACATAAATAAATGATTTGGAAAGTAAAAAAAAAAGAATATTTAAACAAAAATTTAGCAAAAGATATTTAAGTCATTTACTAGATCAAGAGAATTTTTACATTATTCAGTATAATAGTATAATACATTATTATAGGACCAACAAATATATTAATATATAAACATGGTTAAGGAAAATAAATTTAATTTATTTATACAAAAGCATATTCAATGCATTAATGACTAAAATCCAATAATAATAAAATTTAAATTTATATAAAAATTAGTAGGTAAAATAAATTGAATAAAATCTTTCATATGAGATAAATAAAATATTTTTGAGGATTTATTAAATTGGTTTTAATATTCATAGAAAGTATCTATCAGAAATAATTATTCAGAAACAAAATCTACCTAAATTTAGCATTCCGAAAGAGGGGATCACATTATTGGTGATAAAAAAAAGAGTCTATAAAAAATGAGGTATTTGAAATTCAAGATTAGATTGATGAAATTTCTTTCTTGATTCTAATTTTAAATTATAGTGTTATTATCAATGTATTATCAGTAGTCATTAAATTTAAGATTTCTATAACATAAAATATTAGAGGAAAACAAATAATACATATGCAGTGAAATATTTATGAGTTATGTTTGACACAAAAAATAATTATCATAATATTTGTTTATTATGATAACAGTGATAACCTCGCTAAAATTGGCAAATTTAATTATTACAAGAATATAATATAAATAAATTAAACGGAATAACTTGTTTAAAAAACAAATTATAATATATTTCTAGAATGGTGGTGATAAACAATGGGCTAATTAATGTAAATTACTGTCTTGAGTCGACTCCCTAATCCGGTCTGTTGTGTTTACAAACAAAATAAGAGAATATGGCTTACCATTTTTATAAATATGTGTTGTACTTTGTTGAATAAAGTTTGATTACTTAATTTTGCACTTTAATTATAGAAAACAACAACATAAAACCCGAAACAGCGCCGGCACAAAAGAAATACAACACTAGACACCTCCTCTCCCACGCGCGCTAGGAGAGGTACTGACTGTCCGGGAGTGCTGCCAAGAGAGCATGCGTCTTCGTTCTAATCAACCAGACCTCAATTGACTCCAACATATTTTTTAAATGTAACCTAAAATTAAATAATACCTAAAATTAAAAAATAGTGCGACTAACTTTAACTTTTCCTTCGTTTCCCTTTAAATATTTTCCAATTATACATGTTATGGAAAATAGAATATAATTATGGGAAATGTGTATACTTCGGAAATCATAGTATCTAGAAATGAACGTTTCAAATAATATTCCGAAGTATAGATGATATAATGGAGAATGGAGATAGTGGGAGGTGCAGTCAAAAAAACACCAAATAAGTCAAGATTTATTTTTATTTGTGCCAACGCTTCGACCTACTTTGTAGGTCATCTTCAGGGCTAATGGGAGAGGAGGCTGGGTGAACTGAGAAGCGATAAATATATAGATGAAAAAATCATAAATAATAAAATCATAAATAAATAAATCTATAGATGAAAAAATCTATAGAAGATATATATTTGTTGAAACGTCCATTTCTAGATGCAATGATTACCAAAGCATACACATATCCCATAATTACATTCTATTTTCCATACTAAAGCGCACGATAACTATTGTTTTTGGAAAATATGAAAAGAGAAACGAATGAAAAGTTAAAACTTGTGACTCAACTCGAAGCAACAACTTGTGGAATAACAACCTTGTTTTCTGACATTATATATTAATAAATAAAGCAAGTAAGAAAGTCCTTAAGTCTGATGGTTCTCTGCCCACGATTAAATCTAATCAATAATTTTATTTATTTAAATTATTTAATTAATTAATGGGAACCTTGGATGCAATCGCCTTTAAAAAAATGGTTATTACTATTTATACTATGGTTATTATTTTTTTCTGTTCATCAATGTATTATTTTTTTGAACATATTGAAAATTATTTTCTATTTTTTAGTTCAGTTTATTATTACAGCGATTTTTCTTTAGTTTTTTAAAACAATTATTTATTTTCTACTTTTTAGTGCGACTGACTAAAATGTGTGTTCTTCATTTTTCATTTTCTTTTAAATTTATTTTCTACTGTTTAGTTCTTCTAGCTATAAAGACGGCTTTTAAACACATAATTTAAATTTTAAAAATAATTTATTTTTGTTGCAAAATATAAACAACTCCCCAGTTGATCCTGCCAGTAGTCATATAGCTTGTTTTAAAGAATGACACCTTATAGTTAATCCTGATGAACCTGTTCAAGATAATGAGACAAACCAATTAAAATATTGTGTTGGCATCGGTCTTTGAGAAGTGTACAAAGTTTCAACTTGATTCGATGTTTTGAAGTGGCCGAAAATTGAGTTCAAAGATTCCGTTTCACACCTATTTACATAAAGGTGAAGTGTGTAGTCTAGTGTGTAAAAATCAATCTTTATATGATATAGTTTAGTAATCGTGAATACAACAGTTGTTTATCTCTCCGTTCTATCAAACAAGGCCGAATTATAATGTTGAATTTAATTACACAAACGCATTCTATCATTGTGTCAACAAAGCCATGAAAAAAGTAATGCATATTCTACAATGTTTTATTTTTTATTGAATTGTTACTAACTCTTTATTGCTACTCATTATTATTATCACTGATTTATTACATATTATTCAGGTATTAACTATTATGAATATTATCCTACGTGCATTTTTCTTAAGATGATTTGAAGTTCTTATCATAGGTAGCCTCCTGATTACCTTATCATCTGTAATCACAAGTGTCTATAATCATATAATATGTTTTAATGCATTCTTATTTCCATTCAATTTGTTTTTCGCTTCTCGCTGCCTTTTTATTTGCATTGCAGTAATATAAGTATTCTATTTCGAAATACAGCGAGACATAATTATGTCAAATTCCTGAAAATATAAAATTAGATTTTTTTTTTTTTAAACTTAAAGGATTCGATCAAGAACTAATCCAGATTCTCTCTTTGAAAAAATATAATAATTTATTTTACTAGGCTCAAAGAATGTTCGGGCTAGTAAGAGCCTATCATTATTATTCATAAATTTACGAATTTGTTCGTTTTATTTTCACTGAATCATCTCGCTGTCTTTAATTTTGTTTTAAAATGGTCTCTCTATTATCCGTCAATGACATCATAGGAGTACGAATATTTAAAAAATAAAATTACTTATATTATTATTTTCTTGATGGTGCTGCAATACTTCAACAGATCTGAGATAGGATGTGATTGCGACTAAATAATATAGGAATGAGTCTAGAAAAAAAAAATTCTCATCTCAAAAAATGATGCAGGATTATTTTCAAATCAAGGAATGTCCCATATACATTGCAGATTTAACGCGAAACAATAGAAAATAAAATTGTGAAAATTCTTAATTGAATGCAGTCAGACTTTTTCTTAGATTTCTCAACATATGGAAGTATACTAGATTTGCTGTAGTTGGTTTACTTAACTTTAAGATTGAACTTCACTAACGTTAAGAAGGATTTGAAAAAGAAACTGTTACTTCTAAGGTGAGAAGAAACCGTTCTTTAATTCATTATACATAAACAGATGAATTATTTTTGCCAAAGATAACAGTTATTATTCTGTAACAGTTATCGGGACTAGCTTATCCTCACTGACTGGTGGTGATTTAATATTCAGGCAAGTGAAGGACGAAAAATATTGTGGTGAAGGCCAAAACACACTACTATTCTATATTCTATCTTCATTCCGATACTGATAATGGCTTGTAAGTATTTTTGCTAAAATATCTATGGAGGAAAAACAAACAAAAACGTATGAATATATTTAAATTTGTAATACTTTATGTGTAGTTTTTTCACTCAAAAATCAGCCTTTTACTATCAAGAAAACAACCCGAAATATAAGGCCTTACTAATACCATTGCGCCTACTTTTTATTGCCTTGTAGTAGTAAAAACACTTCATCGATCACTCGATTTAAATTATATGGTGAATGTTTGAGTTTGATTGAAGTTACAACTCTGCAAACATGACACGAGTATTACCTTGAAAAAAAAGTTTGTTCAATGAAACTAAACAACTTTGCAAAAATTATTGTTAGTAATTAATAAATCATTTAGAGTTATTCTTCACAAGGAGTTATTCCTTATATCCAATAAAATATTTAAACCTTAAAGAAATAAAAAATATCAAGCAATATGAGCAAAATCAGGAATAGTTTTATTACTTGGACTTATTTATGAATTTATCAAAGTTTCTGAGTCAACAAATGCTATATGTAGATTGTAATAACTGGTGTGCATTTTTAAAATGAAATCAAGCAAAATGAATAATAATCATTAATTTTTAATTTGATATTAATGTTTAGGACATGGAGTTAAAATAAATATAATGAGGAAAATAATGAACATTTTTGCCCAGCTTCGGTAACTAATTTTTCTAAAAGATTAAAACTCATGATATTATTGTAATTAATGTGAAATGTAAACAGAATACCACAATAACATAAATTTTATTTATGATCCACTATACCTCCCTTTTATTTTATTATTCAATGTCATATATATATAAAAACGACTTTATTGACAAACATTGTGTTCATATGTCGTTTCCAAAAAGAATAGTATTCCATTCGTTCTTGTCCTGCCATTGGCCTTCTCTAAGCCCTCCTGCAGCCATCCCTGCACACACCGCCTCCATCCATTGCTTCTTTGGTCGTCCTCTCTTTCTTCTCTCTACTGGAGTGAACTCAAGCATGCGTTTGCGCCATCGGTCAGCTCGCATCCTCATGACATGCCCATACCAACTGAGCTGTTTGGTTTCTATGGAGTAAAGCATTGTCTTTTCTTGGTTATCTGTCCTTCTTATTTCAGCGTTCGGAACGTGGTCAAGCTTTGAGATCCTGCTACTTCTTTCAATGTCATATATATTACCATAAATTGTTGTAAATATTGGAATATTCCATAGATCCATAGTTTTATTTTTTTATTAAAGTCAAGTATAGATTAACGATTACAGTAACCTTAAAATGAAATAAATACATTTTATAATACAAAACAAAACAGAAAATATTGTATCGAACAGTAGAATCTTTTATCCTTCTATTAAAATATTTTTCACTTTTGCATTTAATTTTAAGATATATAGAAACACAGAGTATGCCCATGACCTTTTATTAAACGATTTGAAAGTGAATTAATTATGCTACTGTGTTATAAGAAAACTAAATAAACGACGAAAAAATGAAAACGAAAAGTACTTGGTATGGATGGTATTTAAGTCTTTGAAAGTATTTCTTTCTTCCTTACGTAGGTAAGTACTCCTAATTTTTTTTTCTAAGTGCAGATAACAGATACCGTTATCAAAAGAGAAAGAAACGATTTATAGCTACAGCTACAGGATACTTTTTCTTAAAACAACGCAGTATTGGTTTTTGTTTGAAAGAAAACTCTTCTATAACTTAGATGAATTGGGAATCATATCGTCGATTCAAATGCAAAGTACGAAATTTGAAGAACAAAAAAACAAATTATTATTTAGGAATTTATAGAGATGATTATTTTCGATAAGTCATCTATAAAGCACAAAACCTCGTATAATGACAAGGATAAAATACGTGTAAATACACGTACGTTTGACGATAAGCACTAATACACCTTGAAACAGTATTTTTTTAGTAAAAATGGTCTTTTTAATTTCCGATACTTTGTATTTGCTTCGTCAATATAAAATTCTTTGATTTGGGGGATATAATAGAATAATTAAAATTGCTTATATTCAAATATTATAATTATGAATAATGACTGTTACAGTTATAATGTTAATTGGTTATTCAGGTATAAAATATATATATATATATATATATATATATATATATATATATATATATATATATATATATATATATATATATACATATATATAGATATATAAAAACAGCGAAATATCTTCACAAATATTAAGGTTATTGAAATGTGGTGTTATCGAACATTTGCTTTCGTGAATGACGAACAGTGAAAAATAAAACAAAACAAACAGAAGAACATCTAATTATGAAGTGTTGGCGATATCTTGAGGAAGATAACAAGGGTTCAACTGTTTGAGGATGGTTGCCATTATATAATCCATATTTACAATTGTTTATGAAAATAGATGACATCGCTAATAACAGCATGGAAAGATAGTTTTAATTAGATCGATGATTATTTACAGGGTATATTATTTACTATGATAAAGGATAACAAGTGTAAAACGTAGTTTCAACAATTTTTTTATTGTTATATCTACTGGTTTCAAATACGATATTAACAATCAATGTATTGCCAGTCTAAAGGGGCAGTGCATAAAAATAATTGCTCTTCAGGAGAAAGGAAGATGAACATACAAAGCTTCAATATTTTATGTAAATTTTAACAAGCACTTGTCATCGCACAGGCTCGTTCCTTTCAAAGCGCGACATAACAAAGGAATTTTACTCCCTAGTCTCATCTTTTTATCGGTCGATATCAGCCATTCTTATTATTGGTATTTCACTCCTGTCATGAAATGGGTTAGTCGACATATATAACTGTTGAGATACATAAGAGGGACATGTTCACTTATCTAGGCAAGTGCGATGTACTAGTATTTGTCATGTTTTATTTGTGTATAATACTTAAATGCATCATTAATCCAAATGCAAAGTATCGATTTTGAAAAAATAAACCCACACATTTTTCGTATTCAATCTATAACGACTGCTTTATGATTGATGAATGTTACAGCAAATTCTTGAATTTGAATTCATTTTGTAAAGAGAAAGAATAATCGTATTTGTAAATAGTATTTTTGAACTGTGAGTTTTTTGACTGTTTGATCCCGTTCAAACGGTGACAGAATAAAATTCCTTGTATTGAATAGTTCGTGGATTTGCTAATGCAACTTTTTTGTAAAAAGTTAAAGTGTTAAAAAAGCAGGTTATAATTTTTAAATATTCAATATTTTTTGTTGTACATTAAGGAAAAATAATCATAAATTGTAGTTAACTAATGAATGTGTTTTTTGATTTATTAAAATACGTTATTTGATAAAACTCATATAAAGGCAAAAATAATTTATTTATAAATATTTTATTTGAAAAGAAAAGGTATGGCCAGGAATTTTGTCCAGAGGGTAGCGGAATCGTGCCATTTCCGTAGTTTTTGGGTTAAAATGGAGTTTTAATATAAGCAATAACTTTATTTCAAGCTAATGCCTAACGTAGCCTCTTATCAACTATGAAAATATCACGATTCCATTTCCCTATGTACAACTTAACAGCTTATTCACCGGAGCTGTAGATATAGTGATGTAGACGGTTGAGGGACACCTGCTAGACTCAGAGCTCTCACGGATGAAAAAAATTCTACCTGAAAGGAATGTTGGAAGATAAAGAAGTGTGTTAGCGATAGAATTAACTTCAAAGAGAATCTTTTGTAGCGCGACATCGTAAAACACTTAAGAGAGAGAGAGTTACACATTTTATCGTAATATTACAATCTGCCACTTGTGGGCAATAAGTAATAGTGCTAAATAGCCTACAATCATTCCATAAAAGAAATAAAAAAATGAAATAAAATAAAATACATGAAACACGATTGACATACACTATTTACAATTTTCCTGGGGTTCCCGTACCAAGCTTCTTCCCCAGGAATGAGGGTAAAGCAGGAGTCCGGGAGGCCCCTGCCTCCTTTCCCAGCAGCATCACTAGCATTAAACGCCAATGGAAGCTGGTCAAGGGCGCATGACACACACACAGGTCATGAGTGGAGAATCTGGCCAGTGCCAGTACTCCAAATAACAATATTACAACAGGTCTCGGGGCCATTGACTGTTTAGTCGAAGGGGTGGGTTATATGGATTTGTGGAACTGGATAGTGACTGAGCCAGGGGGTTGGGATGACAGGCAAGGTTTTGGTGAAAGTGAAACATTTGAGCGACATTATATAACATTTCATCTAGTGACATCGAAATGATTTCTCTTATTGTATGTAATTGATGTATTGTATATTTAAATGTCTTAATGCCAAATAGATGGCTGAATATCACTGGATTATCTGAGAATATGTCTAGTAGATTTATTTATATTATTTTTTCAAATATTTTGGAATATAATGAATTGATGTTATAGTGAGAAAATCTTTTCTCTTTGATCAATTTATGGATCATGTAGTCTTAAATATTGCAATATAAATGCACTATCCATAAAGGAGCACTAGAGCTTGTTGAAATTTGCTAAAGCGATACAGAATTTCCTTTATCGTGGCTAAATATACTCTTTGTTTTGTTTTTGTTGTGCTCTACGACTTGTGGTTAGATAGCACTTGTGGTCAAAACATCGCATCACATCTTCTCTGTTCTGGATTGAAATAAACAAAAACAGACATTGCTTTCAAAGAATGTGATAACTTACTATCATTGTTTTATCAACTACAATAATAATAATTAGTAAAAGGTTTTATTTTATCCAAGTTTCATTCAATATCAAAGTAATGATTCTGTTAAATTAATCGTCATGATTTAAAAAAAAAACACTTTACCACTACCACCTGTCACGAGTCTGAGGTTCACAGTGCATGGTAGAGATTGTACTGTTTCTTGGACGTCGACAATGCACGGAGGTGAATTGTCCTAGGTCACGTATACGCTTAACCGCCAGATTTTTCCTCTTTATTTTAGGTACCCACTCTATAGAGGCTGAATGAGCCCCAGGAGGGTCCTAGATCCTACAGTAAAATAAAAGTCTGCCAACGAGCACGATTCGAACCCAGGACCTTCGGCATGGCAACTCAGTACTCTACTTCTGAGCCACTACGCTCCCTCCATGATTTAAAAATGCAGCCACGGATGGACCCAGGGATATCTACATATATATCCTCCTAGAGCTCAACCAGTTTTATAAAGTGATTACTTAATTGGGGAAAATTCTGGCGGTTAAGCATGATGAACTTGGATAAATCACCTCCCTGCACAAACGTTATCCCAGGAACAGTAGATTCTCCTCCATGTTATGAGCCCAAGATCCTTAATGGATTGCAGTGGGAAAGATTTTTTTTTTAAATCTCTGTGTAAAGTGCAAAAACAAGGCAAATAGGACTCTCTAAGAATCATTTGGCAAACATCATCTTCCTTTATCATTTTATTATTTTAATTGATAGAGAATGGTTTAATGACCGTCATACACAAGAGGTTAATAATAATATGATAAGGGTAGAGGATCATTTTATTAATAATAATGAAATGGTCCGGGTAGAGGGCAAGAAAATTCTCTTATATAAACAAAACTTTTTATTGGAACTCTACCCGGACCGTTTTCTTCCTCATATATACAAGGCCAACTAATATTATTATAATATGGTAAGTTTAAGATAGCTAAACATGAACACATTTGGCCAATTGAAGGTCACCATTATCGTGGCGATACCTCGAAATAGATGTTGGTTATTGTCTGCAGTACCTCTGTATTCGAACCAGGCCAGGTCGGATGATCCTCGAAAATTTTTATAACGAGTGTTACTATATATACTGCTGGTATTCAACGAAAAGGCTCATCCAAAAAAAAAATCTTGATTCGATAAGAAAGATAAAGCAATTGATCCATCATTTGAAAGTAAAGTGATGTGTTTTTAATCAATTCGTCAATTATATCGATTTATCTTTGCAATGATGGATCTCGTAATGGTTTTAATGCAAATATAAATACATATTACGTGCAGAACCAGACATCCTATTTTACAAAAGTTATTTTGGGACGAAATTTTTATTTGTCAAAATGGAGACACAAAATGGTCACTAAAAAATCCTGTATTCTTTGGCAGAGGATAAGTGTTCAAAGAAGGTGTATACTTTTCCGTGCCGTCACATATATACGTTTCCATTTTGTTAAAAATAATTTCTGAAAACATAAAACAGCTGACAGAATAAATGCTTAATAACTTTGATGCTAATTAAAAATTAATATATTCTAGATTAATACACAATTCTCTGAAACTAATATGATACCTAATAAAAAATGCTATGCTCCTATGTACACATTATTGCCTTATCTTCTCACATCTGTTTGTTCTAAGATAAATAGATGAAGGTTAAAGTCAGAGTAAATATAACGGTTTTATTTAATAGATATGAATAATAATTTTGGTTGTTGCGTAAAGTAAAATAGAAAAAAAGAACGATGAACCAGAATGACTGATAAAGTGAAGAAAAGTGACCAAGAACGATTAAAGAAGAGTTTATTATGAATGAGTTTATTATATATTTTTACCAGCTAACCCTTGTGGCTGTTGTAATAGTTTTAAAAATATATTACGTTAAAATTTTAATTTTAAAGAATCGATGAATGAATGGAAAAAATGAATTTAATAGATTTTTGATTTTACATTTTATTCATCTTATATCTAAGTACAGTATATAATAAATAAATAATATACGAAATTCCTAACTGATAAAATATAAACATTAATGAATGAGGTATATCAATGTTGATTGTTAATTATGGCTAATAATATTTTTTAAAATTATAACTATTTATTTTAATTTAATTGAGCGCTAATCGATGCACAATTTTATTTTTAATCTGCCCTTTGTTCTAATACAAATAGATTAGATGGTTTACTAACACGTGATCATGGAACATACAATTGTCCATGGGAGAAACATGGATGTTCTAGGTCCAAACCGCAAATGGACATTGTCTGGCCTTGAGACTTTTTGATGGTCGTAGCAAAAGCCAAGCTTACATCAAATTGAAGTGTTTGAATTGAAGTCTTTTGAACGGTATTTTGGGTTCTGATGGTATCATTGGAATACGTGACTACAGGACGACTTCTCCTTTAAAGATTCCAGTCAACATTGCTGCTTCAACAACATTCCCGGTGATGTTTTTGATGACTAAACGTGTAAGATTCCATAATTGGTGGATTCAAATTACACATAATCAGTAATAATGGCTGATACATATCACTTAGGGTATGAAAAATAGTTTACATCATGTTCTCAGACCTACTGAATATAGACACAAAATTTCATAAGAATCGGTCAAATCGTTTCGGAGTAGTTTTGTTACAAACTCTGTGACACGACAATTTTATATATTAGAAGATTGAAAGTTGTTTCTATTTTTTTAATAAATATTTTTTTATTATATTTCTACAGCCCCGGTGAATAAGTGGTTAAGTCTAATTTTCTCCAGAGTGATATCTGTTTTCAGATATCAGGAATCGTGCCATTCTCGTAGTTTTTGGAATGAAATGTAGTTGTAATATAAACAATAACTCTTTTCCAAGCCAATGCCTTAGCCCCTTATTCACTACGAAAATAACTCGATTCCGCTTACTTAAGTACGAGAAACTCAGTTTGGAGAAAATTAGACCTAATCACCTATTCACCGAGGCTGTAGATTTAATAAACTAGGATTGAAATTTTGTGATCGAAAACTATATTTATTTGGCACTGTAGTCACAGGTCACCTCAGGATTTTACTGAGTTAATTTTGGATATTTTTTTAAGTTATGGCATTTATTTAAATTTATTGTCCATGTCTTGCAGTGATATTACTTGGCCGGTAGCATGAGAAACCTTGAAAATTGTACTTTTCAAGAACTTAAATTATCAATTCATTCTCGTAGTTTTTGGCTTGAAATGGAGTTGTGATAAAATCAATAATTCTATTTCAAGGCAATGCCTGACTTAAAAAATTCATCACTACAAAAATAACACTATTCCCTCCCCAAAGTACAAGAAACTCATTCAGGAAAAACCTCAATTTAGCTACATATTCACCATGGTTGTAGTTACTCAAGATCACTCACACTTAATTGATTTTTAATACATTTCTAATAGTTATAATTAAATTAGTTTCAATCTTGCCTTTTTACTAGTCCAATGAGGAAACTTACGGATTAACATTTTTAAAAACTAAAAAAATATTGTATTATAATACTTGTATTATAATACTTCACATGCTGTTTCTCAAGGTAAAAGGAAAACGACGATTACCCGCAAAACTTGTTTCTAAAATGCCGTTGTTAACTGGCTGTTTATTTCTATTGTCTTATCATGTCCTATAATTGAAACGCTACAATACAGCCTAAAATGTCAATTTTGCCATCTCTAGGGCAAAACTGAATTCTACAAAAATTTTAAAACGCATCTATTTTCTTTATAAATGTAAAACTCTAAATAATTGATAGTAAATTAATAAATTTCATTATTAATTTAAGTAAATTACGTAACTATACTAAAATACATATTATTAATAATATATTATTAAGTTATTTCTGATATATTAGAAAATATATTTTTTATTAAAATGTTTTAAGACGAAAGTTGCTTTTGCATGGAGATTAAAAAAGAATTGAAAAAAAAGATCCATGCAGCAAAAATTATCAAGAATAAATGTTAAGTAAAAAGTCCGGTTTAAATGTTTAAATTTCATCTCTAAATGATACGATAACCGTAATTATTATTAACACAAATCATTATAATTTGAAAAGAAATGTTAATCACAATTAAAAAGAAAAATAACTTTTGTATTTTATCATCACAGCAAAAGGTCTCAGAGAAGATGATTCTTTCATTTATTATAATAATTTTTGTTAGACATCAGCTGATGTTGAATGTAACATAAAATAAAATAAATTTATTATTGGAATATGTACACTGAATTATTAATAGATGTAAGACTTAAAGACGTTTACAAAATCTTTATTTTTAAGATTTGGACATGTTTGCTTTAGATAGAAAATTCATAATTATTTGAATTTGAAAAACACTGATAACTTCTTTAAAAAAATGATTTTTAAAATAATTAAAAGCCATATTTTATGGCATACAGTAAATAATTAAGATAAATCATTACTGTTTTTCGGCCTCAACATACAGTGGGCGCTTTGCAATTATTATGAAATAGTTGAATAATCAAGACAATAAAAATAGGTTGCTTGAAACACAATATGCACATTAATGCTTTTAATATTTTTAAAATTATGTCCTAGTACTACCAACCTATTAATTATTTTCCCATCTCCATTCTAATGCGAGTGTAACAGGTTTTGTTTGAGCAAGTGTACGAAAAAAAATGTCACCTTTATACTGGTTTTCCTCGATTAACATTATAAAATGAAAGTAACTATTCCGTAAATACTTCTTCTATTTATTTAATTTGTAATAATCTTAAATGATTCCCTGTTTTAAAAGATATGCTTTTATTGTAAATTTTATGTTTTAATAAACAACTGATGACTGATGCGTTTGTTGAAGGAATGTAGAACTTATTGAGCAACTTTTTTTGTTATTCGTATTGCAGTTGGAAAATATCGACTACCAACTTCGGCCTTGTTCAAATCTACCTTGGGTAAAAGCCAATACTCAATTGTTTTGTTTTCAATTAAGGATTATTTTTAAGAATGCACCGTTTTCATTCCATTTCCTGAACTGTTTTCGACTTGATTTAGGTTTGTGATTGCACTAACGGCAGTATAACTATAATATCCTGAATGACAGACATTTCTAAATCTTCACTTTTTATTTGACACATTTTAAAATTAAATAAAATATTATTACTGGCTGGCGACAGAATCTATATTTTTAATCTGTAACTAATGATTTGTTAAAGATATAGGTAAAAGTGGCCCATGAAAACTTGCGGTTATCATAACAACCTACTAAGCCCAAGATCGCGTGCTCGTAGCCCGGCAGGTGGCCTTAGGATTTTTTAAAGGGAGCAAAAAATCCTTTATGCCAAAAAATCATTTTACATGCCTCCTTTGGAAGGGATGTAAAATGAGGGCCGAGCCTGTACGATGTCAGGTACTCGTTTAAAGTCCCTATCCTAATTAAACCTAGATAGGCAAAATTTAGAGCTCGTCCGATTAGCCATAGCAGCTAAAGAAACGCTAAATGAACAAACAAGTTTATTACGAAAAATGAAATAAAATTACGATAACTCTTAATGTTTTCCCTTAACAAGGAAGTTATAAAAGATTTAACTGTAGAAAGATAGTCGCAAGTATGAATAGGGAAGTTTTATAATAAGTAAAATAATCTATGAAATTAAAGTTTATAAGTTTTTCTTCACTTATATTTATAAAAAAACCCCTCAAAAAAATACAACAATCACATATCGTCCACATAGTTATTTATACAAACTCCTGAGATGAGAAAATTTTCACTCACTTCTTAAATTTCAAGATCCTAATTATCTTGCAACGAATGCCTCAAATTTTGAACTGGGGTTACATTTATTACATTGGATTGATTAAAATGTGTATTTTTGAAAGCAATAATATAAAAGTAGAACGTCTAATGCTTAATATGAAAAATATATTTTTAAGATTTCGTTTTACAAAGATTCTAATTAGAGGCAAACTTTTAAATATGATAACGTCACAAGGCAAAAGGTAAGTAATTTGGTGCTGAGCATGTATTGTTATATTTTATTGTTTTCAGTTTTTCTCGTCAAATCAAGTTTGTTATTAAATCGAAAAAAAAATAAAATGAAAAACATCTTTAGGACCGCAGGTATCATAATTCCAGTTTTGAAATAGTATTTATATGAATAATAGTTAGTTTTATCAATGTTACTTGTAGTACTGTTCATAAATATTTCATACTATTTTTTTAACTTACCCTATTAAGGTTATTATTATTTTTTTCGTAGTTAGTCATACTTTAAAGTATTGGCAAAATCTTAGAACATAAATAAATAAATGAAGGAATAATCTTTATAGAGAAAACTATTGCCTTGATGCGTGCATTAAATTGTGAAGGTCGTGTGATGAGTTAAGTGGCTACTCCGGTCATTTTTAGCTAGTCAAGAGGAGGTGGAAGGAACATGGAAAAATAATAAATTGTTATTCGATATATTCTGAGCTTTGGAACAGTCCAACAGGATTAGCTTGCTTTTATTAGCTTCACCTGCTTGTACTTATGTATGTAACGGAATGTAACGGCCGAGCGTTTATTTGTTTAGATATCTATTTCCCACCCTAAATATCATACATAGCATAATATCATAAATACCATATCCTTGCAGTTTTTTATATGTATTTTAGTCCAATATAGCCTGATTGTATTATCACTTACTTTACTTAAAACATACCTATTTTTTACACAATTGATATTTTACACTTATATAAAGTCTCTTCTTACATTTTCTCTTGTGCAATTAATATTCTTTACACTAGTATAAAGTATTTTTTACCTATCAATATTAATACTGTATTTTCTAAAAAAAATTGTTTATTTTCATTTTTATTTTATTTTATATAATTGATTTCTAGATTTTTATAATTTTTATTTCTTACTTTTTTTATTACCTATAATTTTTAGTGCGTAATTCTTATCACTTCTACATTTACCCATATCATTTTTATCATTTCACATTCCTATTTTACATTCAGTTTTTATTTTTTATCTGTAATACCTTCATTTTTTTAACTGTTAACACTTTCTGTTTTATTATTATTTTCTTCATCATGTGGGTTACTACCTTTTTGGCACTTCGTAGTTTATAGTATACACTCATATATTTTAACCTTCATAATTAACTTACTGTACAGCTTTATCATTTTTTTGCCTGTATTCACCTTCCTTTGGTTTATTTATATTTAAAATGTTTTAATATATTTGTACCATTTTCTTATATTGTCTGTATTTTGCATATAGCCCTGAAGAAGACCTACAACGTAGGTCGAAAGTTGGCTATCAATAAAGATTTTCTCAAATTACACGAGAAATTCGTTCAGTGACCTCTACCCGGACCAATTTCTTCAACAAACACAGATAATTTAATAAGTTTGTCTGATTATCCTGATTAGAATCTTCAGGATTAGCGATTTATCATATCCGAAGACACAGTACTCTCTTGTGTCAAGCATATACATGGTTAAAAAAAATAAATATGTTTTATACAAGTACACGACTACTGTGGCAAGATCGACTAAGGAGTTTAGTGTTTTAGTATAAACAAAAAAAAAAGTAGGTTGAAAAATACGGTTTTGTAGCTAGCCGAAATAAAAAATAGAATATGAACAGTTGTCTAACAAACCAATAATAACGCTTCAATAGGAAACTAAACTAAAAAATAGAAAACAATTTTAAATAAGTTTAAAATAAGAATGGATATATGAAGGAAAAAATTCATACTATCGTAAAAAAGCAAGGGGTGCTTGATGTTAATTATAAATATTTTATTGACTGGTATTGGTAAAAGTAGTGTTATTATGGAAATATCTTAATCTATAAAAAAACCCAGGCTTTTTAACGATAATATGAATTGATTCGTCCATTCGCTATATTCTTATTTTAAACTTATTGAAAACTGTTTTTATACTTTTTAGTTTTATTTCCTATTAAAGTGTGTTTTTTTAGATCTTTGTTATAACAAGTATACAAGTTATAACATTAAAACAAGTCTATGGATGTAACATTTATTTATATATGTGGATAATTAAATTTCGGTAGTGTAATACAATAAATATGTTAAAATTCATAATTACATTATTAAATAAACTCACTAAGAACTGGGACTTTTATTTTACGAAAAGTCCACTTTCAGTATTATGATAAATCAATCAGTTTAATAATAACAATAATGCAAAACGTATTTTTTTATTACACACTACAACTGGCTGGCATCTCGCAAAAAGAAAACTTATGCGAGATGTTTTGTGCAAACTCAGTCCAAAGTTAAATGGCCTAGGACAATTTTGAAGTTTCCTATTAAGACTATTTTTAGAAACAACCCTATTGTTATACCATAATAAAAAAAAAACCATTATAGTTTATTCTAATGCAAAGTGTATTAGCTGGTTAACATATGAGTGAAAACACTCCAAACAAAAATGCCTGTATTGATATTTCTCCAATTCAGGCATTAGCAGAAAACAAGAATAATAAAAACCTACATTACTAAAATCCATGAAGGATATTCAGTATGTGGTAGAGACTGTACTGTTTCTTTACAACAGTTGTGCAAGGAAGTGATTTGTCCTAGATCACGCTCAACCGACAGATTTTCTCCCTGTTTTGAGTACCAACTTTATAAAGGCTGGGTGGGCCCCAGGAGAGTCCTACATCCCCAAGGATCCACCTCCAGCCGTTAACAGTTAATAAAATAAATTATATATAAATGAAAAAAAAAACTATCTCATAGTTCAAAACGGTTATATATATCTTTTCTTTTTCTAAATTAAGTTTGGTTCATTACATAAAGTAGCCTTATTTCTCATTGTTTTTAAACTTTACTTTAAAGATTCCTAAGCCAAGACATGGTTATTTTCTGTCGAAATATAAAGCGCTGCTCACAGTGCAGGCCATCTCTAACTCATTTTGCATAATTTGTAAGTTCGTTCCTTACTGCTAAATGCCGTTGTACGTCTAAATCGTATAATTTAGACTTTATAATTAAATTTGATATTGTCATCCATAATATGTTTTCCTTTCCCATCTACCAAATGTAGGAAAACTTTTAAAATCTACTAATGCAAGACATTGTCTTCACATATGAAAATTACCACTCAATTTTTAGATTTCGATATATAATTTTTTTCGGGTTTGTCTGCAGCCAAATCAAGGAAACCTGCATAACTCCATTAATCTTTTTTATATTAATTTTATTTAAATACAACTTTCGCAAAATCATGCGCAATCGTAATATCCTGAGAACACTTTTATTTCGAATATGGCTTAAGCGTTTTCCTTTAAATAGAAACAAATTAATTGGTTCCTGTTAAAGTTACTCAATATCAATTTCGCCAAACTCTGCCTACTACTATTGCTTATGCAGGTGCATACGCCTTATTCAATAGGTTTTACTTTTATGCGTGCGAAAATGCCAAACAAAAATACCAATTAAGGCATCATTAGGGCAGTCAGTAAAAATAATGCACATGCTTTTAGCCCAAAAGAGACCAACTAAAGACAGAATCCCACTACTGCCCAAGCCCAAATACAAGTGTACCATAAGCAATGTTATTGGAGAACAGCTGATTTAAAAAAAAATTGAAAATATATATATAAAACATATCTGTGGCACCTGGGCATAGTGGGCTAGGTCGAATTTTGTGAATTTCAAGCTATCTACTTAGAATCGTAATTTTTCTGAATTTATTTTCAGCTCAAGATTGGAGTATCAGCTTACGATTCACAAAGGAATATCCATTGCAATGGACGGAACACTTAGCGTGTTAGACACAAGGAAAGAGAAAAAATTACGATTCTAAGTTGATAGCTTGAAATTCACAAAATTCGACTCAGCCCACTATGCACAGGTACCACAGATATATCACTCGTTTTATTTAACCTTTCCCAGCAGTCGTGGTGTTAGTCTGTAACCTGTCTTATGGCTCAGCATTTGTAATTGGGAATTAATGGTGGTGGGATGCTGTCTCTGGTTTCTTACAGGACTATGAGGTTGGGATGTGCTTTATAATATTTTATTTTTATTTTTATGTACTGATGATGCCTATATTGGTGAAATGACGGGCAATATTTTTGTTTCCTGTTGTTATAGAGAATCATGGCTTATTTGGAGTATTTTCCCTTTTATCCACTTTTAACTTTCGAAATTGTTTAACACGATTTAATCTTAATATTAATCTTAGCATGAATAAGTCTTGTTTACATTTAATATTCAAGGAACAAAAACCGGGCTTAATACCGTAGTATTTAAAATGAAACTCAATAAATGCCATAACTGACATAGACGAAATCTGTTGAATGGTGATTTAATGGATGAGCGCCTTGCTTGAGTAATAAGGCACGTTATTGTCAGTACATAAGAAGGTAATTCTCTACCTTTTATGTCATGCTATTGTAATCTAGTTAGCTGATTGTTAAAAAAAAAAGAAGTAACAGTTGTTGATTTAACAATAAGGAAAAGAAGCTGTTTAGTTAATCAGTAAACATTATATATATATATATATATATTTCATATGTTTTTATCTTTACTGATTGGTAAAATTAAAATTATATAAACATGAACACAAGCTCTTCAACTTTAAATAAATACTTAAATACGTATGTAATAAATATGTAATATAATAAAAGTATTTATCGTTATATATTTTTTCATGGAACAGATTTGTCCCCGGCTGGTAAGCGATTCCGGTAGCTCAAATGGTAGAGCACTGTCACGGAGAGACAGAGGACCCTGGTTGGAATCCCGGACATATCTTTTCTCATCAAATAAAAATCTAATAATTATATTGGATATTACACTTCTTTCTAATCCGATGCCCTCCAATCTGAATAGAAGAGGTTGTAACTATAACTTGGACGAAGTGAAACATATTTTCTTCATTAATAATATCCAGTTCAGCTTAGAAGTGCATTGCTTGATATTCAGTTACACAATGACAGCTGGCTCTGGTAGTTGTCGGACAGGAAGGCCCACATTGCCTATTCCATTCACATCCAGTAAGCATGTTTCACACACTTTCTAACCAGAAGTAGAATTCTCTTCATAGTGTTCAGGAAAGTCTCTAGTCGCTGTCAAGATATCAATGGTATTATTAATAGAATCGTTATCATCTTTGATTCAAGATTATCTACAGTTCCGATGTGTCTTCTGCAATAATATTCAAAACAAACAATACACTATTTAAAAAATGTATCGAATTTTTACATATCGTATGTATGTATGTAAACATTTTTTAACGGCTGCCCACTAATCATCCGGCTTTAGCACGCAGCTCACTAAATTTTCAGGAGTCACCTTCTTTCTACAAGCCAGCTCCAATTCCGTTCTCTCGTCAGTGAAGCGGGTACATTAAAAAAATATGTGTTGTGTAAACTTATCTACAAAAGCTTTCGACATACTGGGGATATTTAATGCTCTATTTTAGGGTTTTAAGATATTGTATCAGCGTTTCCTGGAAATAAGCGTTGGTATTTGTGTATTAGCCGGTCTGTATGAAATCTATCTACTTATCTAGTGTAACATCTTCTTATCACTCATCTCATTTGAGTTATTTATGTGTGCAATACTAAATTGTTTTCTGTATTGTTTTTGTTTAGTATTTTTGTCTTGTTAATTTTGTTTATTGTCTATTTAAACTCCTGTGTTGTTTATTTTTTTTTTATAGTAACACTTTATTGAAATATTACAATCTGCCACTTGTGGGCAATAAGTAATAGTGCTGTGTAGCTTACAGTCATTCCATAACAAAACAATAATATAAACAAAATAAAATAAATAAATATATACATGCGGAAAAATATATACATGCGGTAACAGAAATTAATTAATGCGGAAATGATAATAAAATAAAGTAAAAAAAAAATAAAAAAAAAATAATAATAATAGTAAAATAAAATAAATAATAATAATAATACTAATAATAAAAATAAAATAAAATGTACACATTCATACCCTATTTACAATTTGCCTGGGGTCCCCGAACTGAGCTTCTTCCCCAGGAATGAGGGGAAAGCAGGAGTCCGGGAAGCCCTAGCCCCCTTTCCCAGCTGCATCACTGGCATTAAACACCAATGGAAACTGGTTAAGGGCACTTCACTTGTGTTGTTTATTAAATTTAATTTTCTATTTTTTCTTATTCCTTTTGTTATTGCCTATTTAAAATTAACAGAATGATACTTATGGAATAGCCATCGTTAAAAGAAGAGGCTGGGACATATTTCTGGAAGTTCGGAATCATTGGAGCTCTAACTTTTGCCAATCCAGGTGTAATTAGGATTTTTAACATAATAGACATTTACTTTTTTATAAAATAATAGGAATTCATAACATAATAATAGACATTTTTAACGAGTAATTGACATCGTACAGGCTCGGGACACCCGTTTAACGTCCTTTCCGAAGGACGGCATAACCAAGAATTTTTTACTCCCTTTAAAAAAACTTCGGGCCACTTGTCAACCTCCAAAAACACGACCTGGGGGGGGGTTGATTCCAAAGATGAAATTATGTGAAAAATGTCATCAAATTTATATTGACAAGGACAGAAATGGAGATGTTTTCGTCGAAAGTGTAGGGTAAACATTTATATGATTAGAGAAGCGTGGCTAGAGTGGTATAGAATTAGCATTTGTATTTTATTACATTTTGTATATTTAAATTTGCATAATTACGAATAATAAGGTAGGTGTTATCAGTATCTGAATTATCAGTGTTGAAGGATATAAACAATGACGGATAGTAGTCCCTGCAGACCTGCTAATACACAAGTACCTAAGTTTTTTGTTTTCACTCACTATTTCATATACTTCTGAAAAATGGTAATTTATTTTTTAGTGTGAGATTATATTTAGTTTTTCAAGTAAAAAAAAAAAAAAATATGCAAATTCTACATAAAATTTTAAATGTATTTATTGGCAAGTTGTTTCGAAGTAGGACTTTACATTCTTAAACCGGTCCATGTAGGAGGGAGAGGTCGCTGTCCTCTTAGGCGAGATTGTGTTCCTTTGAACCGCTATGGGTTGCAAAAAAAAAAAGTTTAAAAATAGTACATACATTTTAGGCCGCTATTTTTATACCATAACTTTTTATTTCAGTTCAGGCATTCTTAGGATCAATTTTGCATTGTTTGGATGTTTTCTTTTCCCAGATTATTTTCATTCCCACTCAATTGCTGTTGTTGCTTCTTCCTTTTTTCTGTTCATTTTCTATCTGGGAAAATAACTGTTTATTAAAGGAGAGCTAATTTCCTTATAATGTTTACAACTAATCCATATAATTAATTGGTACTTTACCTAAAGTTGTTTCCTAAAAGTAATTAAAGTTCTTAAAATATTATACCAAAAGAAAAAAAAAATAATAAGAAAACCTCGTCTTCGTTTATATTTTTTATTTGTAGATAGAAAACGTGTTTCATTCAAAACAGTTCAACCTTAATGTCTACTCCTGCTTTGCCCTCATTCCTGGGGAAGAAGCTCAGTTCGGGGACCCCAGGCTAATTGCAAATAGGGTTTGAATGTGTACAGTATATTTCTTTTATTTTTTATTTATTATTATATTTTGTATTCTATTTTTTTAATTTTTGTATATATTTTTCTGCTTGTATATATTTATTTGTACATTTTTTATTTTTTTTATATCATTGATTTGTTATGGAATGATTGTAAGCTACATAGCATCATTACTTATTGCCCACAAGTGGTAGATTGTAATGCTTCAACAAAGTGTTTTTCTTCTCTCTTAATGTCTACATTATGCGGCATGGCTACTTCTTTAAGAGCCTAACTTAAAATTGCCGCACACATAGAAAAAACTGAGAGGGGGCAAAGAATACACGTGTTCAAGGTGGCAGAATTTAGAGGGCGCTAAAAGTTAATTTTTAGATCAAGTAAAACACATTTGTTTCTGATTTTTTGTAGTTTCGATCGTAGTTTAGTCAACTAAACGAGTTAAGATTAAAGGAAGATTAAATTTATTTTGTGATTAAATTAATTCATATATAAAGTATAGTACCGTAATAAAACTCTTGACATTGCGAAGGGGGGGGGGTAAATGAAGGCATGACAAAAATAAGATATAACTAATCTAATGTAGAAAGGAGATAGTTGGAGGGTGCATTAAAAAAAAAACAACACTGAATAAGTACTAGACTTATATTTATGTGCCGACGTTTCGACCTTCAGTGTAGGTCATCTTCAGGGCGATTTGGAGAGAGAAGCCGTTGGGTGCACCGGCTGACTAACAAATAACTATAACTAATCTACATCAGAAATAAAAACTCATTCAATAAAGAATAAAAAAAATTCTCTGACATACGTGGTCGTCACCTCTAGTGTTTAATATGACAACTAACTAAGCCCAAAATCGGGAGTTCGCAGCCTTCGGAAGGGGCGTAAAATGAGGATCCTGAGTCTGTAGGTGCTGATTAAAGATTCCTGTCCTAATTATAACTGAATAGGCAAAATTTAGGACTCCTTCAATAGAATCGTTCGATTATCCTTAGCAGCATCAAGTGACGTTACAAAAATAAGTAATAAACAAACTCTGGAATAAAGCGAGGAAGAGAAGCATTGTTTTTTCTGGACACATCCCCAAAATGAAACCAAAGAATTTCCGACTTCTCCCGTACCAGTAAAATCAAACTAAGGAACAAGAAAATTGATTTGAGTAGTCGACTTACTCAAAATCTAAATCTAAATATGCTGATAGACAAAAACTGTATAAAGTATAACTAAAGAAAAGAAAGAGAGGTTCCAAGGACAAAATCAAAACCGAACGGACCTTGCAAAATACTGAAGAAGAAAGGAAAGGAAGAACAGAATGAATAAAACAATACAGGGTTAAGGTTAGAACAATAGTACAGAGAATTAAAAAATTGTGAATTTACAGTATTACAAAGTCGAGTAAAACGAAAAATAAATAATTGATTTGTACTTCCTTTGGTTGAAGCGTTTTCTTATCTATTGATTTGAAATGATCTGTAATCATTCATCCAAGTTAAATCCTTTAATGATTGCCTTTTCTCTTTTAAAATTCGAATTTTAACATCGAACTAATGCAGGTCTTTATAATATTTTAATAGTAACAGAAAATATTACGTATGAAAGAAAAGAAAACAACGGCAGGGAAAGTACAGGAGCCTATCTGCTTTCCTCAATATATCATTGATAGAATGTAAGTTATTTCATCCTTGAACCATTTTGTTGTAATTAGATTTCTTATACTATCACAACTAATCATATTTCTAGACTTATAGATAGTACTTGAGTATTGCTTAGTGAAATTTCTTTAAAATGCATTGAAGTTTATTCCAGGTAATTTAGACAACCTTTTAAGAAATCGGATGCGGGGCTGGGGACACTAGGAGAATTTTCAGAGGGGGCATGGGTCACAATGTGAATTTGTTATCAATGTATACGATCCATATATGAATGAAGATACATAAAATATCAATTTTTAATTCATGACAACTGAGGCCAGAAAAAAATAACATGGATAAAATAAGCTCCTTGATCAAAGCGGTAGCTATCTATATGTGAATGAAAAACATAAAAGAGTTAGGAATCGCCGATTTTAGATGCACCCATTAAGAAAACATTCGATACAATGAATAATTTTGCTGTGTAAAAAGTGTTTTTTTCTTGTTGAAAACCAACTAAAATTCAGGTCAATATCAACTAACGAGAACTTTATGGGGACCCCCTCCCTCAAATCCGCCAATGGCTAGGGATGTGTTATGCGTATTTCCATTGGTTACTAAGATATGATATATTATCGGTTATCCAGGTATAGTTCTTTATCAAGAAGCTGCCTGGCAATTCCCTCCTCTTTGGGACTATGGCATTTCCCTCCCCTTTGTAGACAAAGGGTCAATAAAACGAGCTAAGTAGGGAGTAAAGGGCTTGGCTCTCCTATTCGCCTGGCTTGAGGTAACTTCTGCACAGATCGTTTTCTAAATTGTCAGACTTTTTTTTGTGGTAAAATTAATATTTATTTAAAACTTCTTATGGATTATTATAATCATATGATGTATGATAAATTATAATCAATGAGTTTTGCTGGTCCTGGGTCAAATCCCACTCGCTGGCAGACTTTTATTTAATCTGTTAGCAGCCGGAGATACATCCTATAGGATTTGGAGCCTCTTGGCGCTCAACCAGCCTCTATAGACTGTGTACCCTATATAAGGGAATAAAAAATCTGGCATTGAGTGTGGTCTAGAACAAATCACCTCCCTGCACAACCATAGTCCAAGAAACACTACAGTCACACTACACTACAGTCTTACAGTCACACTACACTACAGTCACATTACACTACAGTCTTACAGTCACACTACACTACAGTCTTACAGTCACACTACACTACAATCTTACCACTAAAATCTTACAGTCACACTACACTACAGTCTTACCATGCACTGAACCCCAGACCCTACATTGGTTGTAGTGATACAGCCTTTTTTTGGCTATAAATTCAGTTGACAATAATAGTCTTAACTGTAATATAACTGCTATTGAAATGAGAATCCTTCAAAACAAATTTACTCCTCCGCCTATTTCTGTTTCACTTCTTTTTAATGCCCAACATTAAAATGGATCATATAACAATCCCAACAAGGAAAGCAATCGGAAACTTAAATTATTACAATTGCAAATTTATTCTGTACATAACTTTATAAAAACAGCATGATTATTTAATAGTTGGAAAACCTCAACAGACCATAACGAGCTTCTTCCATAATCTTTAGGGTTCATTAGCATTTCTGTTACTTAATTAACAGCTGTCAGTGGTTACTAAAAAACAGTGAACATGATTGATTACACTAAACAAATTCATTTAATAATACTGATGAATAAAGTAGCAATTAAAAATAGTTGAATAAATGGCCAAAGATCGCAGCATGAATCAGAGTTGTAAAACAAATTCCAGTAAGCACCAAACAAACCAGCATTCCGTAAGTTCTTGTTTTGTTTTTTAAGTCCAAATCTTCCAACATACACTAAAATTTTCCTACTAGGCTAATTCGGAAATCTTCCCCTGGATAAAGCTAGATACAAAAATCAATAGTGGGGAAAAAAAATAATTCTTTTGCTTAGTAATTTTTTCCTCTATCTTTGTCTTATATCATCAACAACAATGTGTTCATATCGTCCCTACCATTTCCAACTTTCAAATGCGAAAAAAACACAGTTTTCGTTTTCGACTTATAGCAGTTGCTTTAGGATTGATAAGTGATATAAAATTCATATATTGGCATCTATCAGTCACAAAAACAATGTAAAACGAATGTCATTGGTTTGACTATAGGCACTAATTTTTATTGAACCTTGAAACTGCTTCTTTTTTTTTAATACTCCTCAAAAGTACCGATTTTCACATTCGATAATTTGAAATTGTAGGGACAATATGTTCAGGATCAAAATAATTTATACAAAATAAATAAAAATATTTTAATTAAATTAATTTTATCATTTTGCTTCACTTGACAGCATAGAACATTATTTACAATTTACCACAAAAACTGTATCATTAATACAATGACTTTTGGTCACATATATACACATACATAATAAATTATAGAATAAATATTAATTTGAACACTGTATACAAAGTATAATATCTCAAAGATATTACTTAAAATTATCTACTGACTCTTTCAAAAACTATCAATACTATTGAGTGAATACAAATATGAATAATGCAGTCTTTCATTAATATATCTTAAGGTTAAATTTATATAATGTAAAAATTGGATATTATTTTATTTCATAACATTGACAATAAAGCACTTTAAGATTATTGTTATAAATATGTATTGGAAAATATATGATGTATTAATAGTTGTGAATAATGAAATTAAAAAAAAAAATATTGGACCTTGAGTTTTCAGTGATTTCAATAGGTCTATATGTAAAAAAATGGGTATCTGTAGGGTGTTGCTTCGAGTTTAGTTACAACAAGTTTTAACTGTTTATTCATTTCATTTTTAATATTTTCCAAAAATAAAAGTAGCCATGAGCTTAAGTATGGAAAAAGATAATGTAATTATGGGTAATGAGTAGATTTTTGTAATCAATTCATCAATAAATAAAAGTTTCAAATATCATTTTGAAGTATTGACGATATATGTTTGTTGAAATGTTCATTTCTCGATGAAATGATTTTCGAAGTATAAACATTTCCCATAATTACATTATTTTTTCCATATTAAAGCTCATCATAACTTGTATAATTGTAAATATATTAAAAGGGAAATGAATGAAAAGTTAAAACTTATTGTGACTCAACTCAAAGCGATAACCTGCAGTAAAATTACCCCAAAATGTCTTACAATGATTCCATTAATGGTTCATATTTAAAATCTATAATAATATTATTTTCCTTAAATATTTATAATATACTATTCCAAATGCTTTAAATAATGCATTATACATAGTGTCAATCAAATGAACACAATATTACATCTTTAATGTGTATATTAACAATCTTTGGCAATACTATCAATTTAAAATTGAAAATTACCAAAAAATAAAATCGAACAATGGAAAAATAATGACTACTGTTTTGAGGAAAACAAAATTAATTTTTTGGTTCTTTTTTTTTTATTTATTTTTTAAAATTTTATAACTAGTACATTTTATGATAAAAATATCTAGAAATTAATGGCCATAGTACATATCTTTTCTTCACATCTCAAAAAATAAAACAATCAATTTAATCAAATATTAAAAAAATAATAAATAAATTAGGACTATAAACACAAACTCAATAGCTAAAATACATTCATTCACTGATTCATACAACTGAAAGTATAAAATACAACGAGATCAACAATGACTTAAATAAAGCGTTAAGTACAAATATACACAATCAATAAACTAATTTTTTTTTCAATCATTATAAGGCCTATCATCTACTGTGCTCTGACGAGTTACTGAAGTTCATAGATATAGACCTCACGTTACCCTGCGAAAGATTAGGAGATGTATTTCGAGTATCAGGAGCTGAGTGAAGAAGTGTTGGATCGACCGAAAGCTGGCGATTGCATTGAACTCCAATGGGCTGACTCAACTGCCGACCTGCACGAGTCGTATTGCGTCGAAGTGGGGATGGAGAGGGTTTCGAGATTCGAAAACTGCTAAAATTGACAAGGCGATGCCCTGAAGAGAGAGGTGTAGCTTGTTGTGACTTGGTTCGGCTCAGGGTGCTTCCTCCATCTAAAATTAATTGTAATATTATGAACTGAAACTAAATCTAGAAATAGTAATCAGCTTATCGATTTATCAAAAATGAAATTTTTTAAATAAAACATTAAAAAGACAAATGATTTTATGTAAACTATGTTAAATAAATAAATACACTTGAATAGAATCAAAAACCCAAGCACCATGGCTTAGATAAGTTTAATAATATACTTATAAACTTAAGAGATTTTAACTTATTATGAACTTTTACAGTTTCAATAATTATATAAATGAAAATAGATTAAAACTATATTAAAGATTTTTATCCTAGGGAGTACAATATACTATGAAGTGTTCAGGATCATCCCATTTGCAGAGGCTACTTAAACTAAGTGCAAAAATAATAATCCATATTTTGGCTACAATAGTTTTTCAATTTTGGGATATAGGTAAGGTTTTCATCAGATACAGTAACTATAAATTACATACGTGATTACGAACAAAAATCAAATGTTAGGATTTAAGTAATTTTTATCAACAGGTTAACTATAAATAATTTAAGGGAGTTTAGACAAATAATTTTGTTAAAATTGTAAAATACATAGATATATTAATCACAAACAATAAATACTAAAATTGGGCTTATTTCATTGTTGGCTATTGATTGGATTTAACAAATGAATAGACACCACTAAAAGATAGGAAGGACTTTTTTTAAATTGTGTTAAATAAATTAAATTTTTTATTGATGTTTAATGCCCTTTCCTGTTTAT
Organism: Arma custos; assembly: GCA_037127475.1. NCBI lineage: Eukaryota > Metazoa > Arthropoda > Insecta > Hemiptera > Pentatomidae > Arma > Arma custos. Next base: position 95,484,625 of record CM073762.1, read on the forward strand.
ATTAAATTTCATTAACGACAAAGTGATGGATTATTACTACATGCTACCAACATTTCTGATCAAAGTGGAATGGTGAAAGTTTATTCCAAGAGTTAAATTTTAACTTGCCAATTTAAACCTGCACCACAGGAGCTACGAAGTTGCTGAGGTAGACGCCTTTATTACTTTGACCACCACAGTTTAAGGATAAACTGGCTTTCTTACACGTTACTAACTTATTCTTAAGTTAACTTAACTTAATCTTATTTAAGGTTGAAATTTATTTGCAAGTGTATCATGAAAATAAAAATTGCATTTGAAAGAAAAATTGAGCTCATGACTTTAATGTAATTTAAATTTACAACTTTCTTCAGACCACTAGAAGCCAGCAATAATTTCAATAATTCCAATGAATACAAATTCAAAAATTGAATACTCAGAAGTTAGCTAGCATAAATTGTGCTAAAGAGCTTAGATTAGATTATAGACTAGAGACTGTTATTAATTAGCAGCCATCTGCAGAAACTTATTTATTTTTATATCAAATAAACAGATAAAACATAATTTAAATAAATAATACAGAGTGCTAATTTGGTTCTTACGGAAAAAATAAAAACAAAATGAACTGGGGTTCCTATAACTTTACACCTCAGAGATGAACTGGAAACTGTGCTCTGAACAATGCAAATAAGACAATAAAATCAAAATTGGCTACATAGGACTCACAAAATTTCACCTCTGAGTTATAGAGTTATGGAACAAACTAGTAATCATTTGAAGTGCTTAGTGCAAATTAAAATAAAAGTTAATCACCATGCATGTTAACAATATGTTAATACCTAAAACTACTATTTAGTTGTCAATTAGAACGGGTTAGATAAAATATAAAGGGAATATTTGTTAATACACCATACAATGATCCCACACCACATTAATCACCAACAATCTTAATATCACATGCAAACCATTAAAACCCTGAAAGGACCAAAGGGTGAGATTATATTAATACTGTTACTTGGAATTTAAGCATGACCTGTGGTAAAATCGAAAATAAAACTAAAAAAAAAAAAATTGTACCAGTAACAAAAACTTCCAATCATGTTGTGGTTAAATTCGAAGCTCTGAAATTAAAAAAACAAAGTTGAGTTTTTGTTTTATTTTTTTTTATTGAAAAGACTGACAGTAATTTAATTGTTATAAATGAAGAGATAAATTCAAAATAGAAGAAATTAAAAAAAAATTAACGTGAATGGAAATGCCTTACGGTTGGAACGTTTCATCGTCAAATGCCGCCTTCTGGCTTGAACCATTCCGTAAACGACCGCAGCAAGTGAAGCATGCTGAAATGTCGGCTTACATACGGTTTCTTGTATCTTTTCTTCTTTTCCGAGAACAAAATATGTTTCCATTTCACCTTTCCCTTTTACTGGAACGAATCCTCGATATTCCATCAAATAACCTCTAGCAATCAACATCTGAAAAAAAAAGAAAACAGAATCAATTAAAACTTTAGTGTAGAAAAAATTTAAAAATTCATTCAAAGTGCACAAATTTGATGCAAAAATTATTTTAACATGAAAAATTAGTACTATTTCTCATAATTAATGTTAATTTTTGTATAATTAATGGTCTATCCTTCACAATGGTACAAACTCTAACTTTGAATTTTTAAGAATCTAATTTTTATTTATTTATAAATTACAAGCTGCAGTTAATAAATTATATTTAGTATTACTTTGCATGAATTTTATATTATATATTTTACTTGAATTAAATTAAATATTTTATTGAATTAAAGTAGTTATATAAAGTGGCATAATTCAGCATTTAAAGCACTATGAACCAGGTTAAAAAACTAATAGGGAAATAATTAGTTATTCTCTTATTAGGTGAGGAGAATTGATCTTTTGAAATTTGAAGACCCTCCCAGTGCTTTTTCAACTTCTTTAAAGTTGTTACTCCGGATAGAGTATGATCTCGACCGCATCAACTCCTTGCACTACTGTTGGCTTCGAAAGAGCACAAGCCCTACCGAACACTAATGTTTTTTAAACTTTTATTATTAATTATGTTTTTTTATTTATTGATATTCAGGTACTCCTTTATATACGTCGGAAGTTTTCATATTATGTTAAGTGCCTGCCAGATCAAATCAGTTGTATAAAACAAAACCTAAAGACATCCAATTAGAAAGAAAGACATGGGATTAGGAAAAGGAAGTATGAGACATAATACACGAGGGAAATGAATCTTAGAAAGAAACAGCTGGGAGAAGACTACAAAAAATTAGCTTGTGGAAACTAAATGTTATAGTAGAACAATCTTTAATTAATCAAAAATCTGTTATACTGCCATTCTACATACCATTGCAGTATGTTTAGGCACTTGAATTCTTCCCATTTTCCCTGTTGAATCCATTCTCGAAGCTTCATTCACAGTATTTCCCCAAATGTCATAAACAGGTTTTCTAGCACCAATCACACCACCAACAAGAGCACCACTGCTGATGCCTAAAAATATTTTTAATAATAACCAAAAAAAGATAAGTAAATCTAATTAATTACTTAAATATTTTATTTGAAAAGAAAAGATATGACCAGGACCGGGACTTGAACCGTGGTGGTGCTTAACCATCTCAGCCATCCTGGTTCCCTTCTCGGTCAGTCATATCCCTTCTTTTCACTGATCCTATATCAGAGAAAAACAGAGAGAATGTTAATTGAAAATTACTTTATTTTTGGATCTTGTTGACTTTAAGTCATTAATATTATTATAATTTATTTTATTGTTATATGATATAATTTTTTAAATATTTTATTTGAAAAGAAAGGATATAACCAGGACGGGGACTTGAACCCGGGTCTCCCAACTATCCGTGGTGGTGCTTAAACATCTCAGCCATCCTGGTTTCTTCTTTTATATAGGATCAGTGAAAAGAAGGGATATGACTGACCGAGAAGTGAACCAGGATGGCTGAGATGGTTAAGCACCACCACGGATAGGTGGGAGACCCGGGTTCAAGTCCCCGTCCTGTTCATATCTTTTCTTTTCAAATAAAATATTTAAACAATTATACCATATAACAATAAAATAAATTATAATAATTAATTAATATTTGCAACATGACATTTTAATATTACCATAACAGATATTATTATTATTATTGCATTTAAAATTAAGTTGTGTATTTCTTGATTTAAATTTTTGTGATTAAGACAAAATGAAATTGTAAAAAAAAACATTAAATTAACATTTAGTAAGATATTGCCTCAGAAAAATTTAATACCAAAGAAATTTTTGTGGATCAAAATAAAATAAAAAATAACATACCTTATACTACCCTAAAATAATTGATAGTAAAATTTAATTTTATAATTTTTGTTTGTTTAATATTATGAAAGCATTAACCTCTAAGAGTTTATCATTAAAATTAAATTTTAACTTATAATCTCAATAATACAGTTTAACGATAATAAAGTTCTTACCAATTCGTAGATGAAAATTATTAAAAGAATGTTTATTAATGGCCTCCAGTGATTGTTTCATGGCTAAACCAAAATCAACCAACGAACAGACATGAGCATATTCATCTTCTGTCTTAAAAAAAAAAATTGTTATATAAAATTTTCATCATGTTTATGAATTAATCCGTTAATGTATAAACTAGTTAATCAATCTGCTACATTATAATTAACTATACCTCATGAATAGGATTCAATCCAGAAGCAGCCATATATGACGCTCCGACTGTTTTGATTTTTTCAATTGAACTAAATCTCGCTTCAGATAGTAGTTCATCAAAATCAACTGAAAATCATTCAGTAAAAATCAAGAGTGGTTGCTATAAGTTGATGGGAAAAATAAAGGACATTTAGTGTAATAACAATTAAGTAACTAAAATATTACCAATAATTTCATTTAAAAGGCGAATGCATTCCATTCCTTTGTTTACGTCTTCAGAATAAAATTCAGTAAAATTTGGAATGGTAGCAAACATAACTCCAACTTTGTCTCTTGATTGAGAATAAAGTTCCTGTCAAGAAAAAAACAATTCATATTTTTAAAGATTTTTGGAGTCCAATAAATTATGTTCTACAAAGACATCATACAAGGGTTTTTATTAATTCAGTATGAGAAAAAAAATATGATTCATCTACAGTTTTATTGGTTTAAGACAATAGGGAGCAGAGTGACTCAGTGGTAGAGTGCTGAGATGTGCCAAAGATCCCGGGTTTAAATCCTCCGGCTATGGCAGATTTTATTTAATCGGTCACCAAATCAAATCCGGGGATGGATCCATTGGGGTCTTGGATCACCCAGCCTCTATAAAGTAGGTACCATAAATATGGGGAAAAAACCTGGTAGTTGAGAGTGATCTAGGACTAATCACCTCCTTGCAAACTATTGTCCTAGAAGCAGAACAGTCTCTGTTCAAGACTCTTCATGAGTTGTAGTGGTACAGGGTTTTTCTTCTATAATCTGATTATTATATTGGTTTATTTTATTTTAAATATCTATAACATATAATTGCGTTATGTTATAAAATAATTAGGCGGAATGCGCTATTAAAACGTAACACTGCATTATAATATAAATATACAGTACTAAATATAAATAATGTAAATATATCATTTTTGTATTATGATTTTTTCGAGATATTAGTAACTAATCACTAATCACCCATAGATAGATAATAGTCACCCATCCTTATTAAATTATAAATGTTTCCCACTTTTTACAAAATCTTCCTATTTTAATCACACGTTCTTTAGGCTTTTGTCCATCTTTTTCTTATTTTTAAACAGCTCGTGTAAAAATTTTCATTTAGAATAGGCCTTTATGGTAGAATGATTAGTCCTCTAATCATTCATCATTGTGTTAAGTTTAAATAAGTCATGTATTTTTCATGAAGCGAAAAATTGTTGATTATAAACCCTGTTCTAGATTAATGTAAAATTGAAAAAAAGCTTACTATGGTTATTAAGCTTAGAATAGTTTGGTTTAAAATAACTGTGGGTGATGTTAAAATTTAGATTTTAAATATCTTAAATCATCATAAAAAATCATATGTTATATGCAGAATATTGGTAGGGAAATGAAACAAGTTAAATAATTATATGATATATTTTTTATTGATTGGAAAAATCTATAAATACTTACATCTGCTAGACGATCATTAAGGAAGTGTTGTGCAACATGATCGGGCAATATATTCCTTAATAGTTGCCGATTGTTTTTTCTGGTTTCTCTCATTTCTGCAAGTTCCCTTTGTGCATCAAGCTTCCATAAAAAATCAAGCCTTGAAGTGATTTCTACAAGTCTAGCATGATAGGCAACTAATGTGAAAAATATAGAGAGCATTAACAGCATCTGTGCTGAAAATGGCATATTGAGGCTGGAAAAGTATATTGTATTATAAACATATAGCAAGGTGGTTTCTAACAAGATTTTATTGAATTTTAACCGAGCTTACTTACTGTTTTTCTAATTGTCTTTGTTTAAAAACTTCAGGATACAAAACAACAATTAAAGTGGTAAAACTTCCAACCATCACTAAAGCAAGAGCAGTTTTGACCAAAAAATACACTTTGAGTGTAGTTGCCAGAGCGATTAAACATAATACCCAAGTAAATACCAAATATTCAACATGAATACAAGCGATGAGGTATATATCATCTGTCGGTGGTTCAGTAAGTTCACTTTTAAAATCTGGCATCGTGTTTCTTTTAAATCTTCTATGATGAGCAGTAGAATGTATACTGTTATTTTTAATTTTCTTACTGTTCAAATGATGATGCTTATTGATCTCATTAACATGGATTGGTAACCAATCATCATCGTAAATATCATCTGATGTCATGATAAGAGGTGGGAAAAGTTTATTGGAACTAGACTTGTTAAAAGTTTTAATATGACGATTAAGCCTTTTCATAAATTTATCATCACACATGGTACAGTTTGTTCCATTTATCACAAGGGAAGCATTATTTGTGACATCCTTGATAACAAGATGGTCTGGTAATAAAACCTGAAATAAAAATGTTTTCAACAATACTTTAAGGAAATTCTAACAAACTGTCTATATCAGTTTAATGATATGAAATATTTATATCTATGTTTGAAAAAAAAAAATATTATATCAAAAGGGTCACACTGTTTGTATCTAATTAACAGAGATAGTTTTAAAGATGTGGAAAGGTTTGTATCTGAATCTGTCATTGGTACCTGTAGTGGAAAGTAATGTATAAGATGGCTGGAAAACTTATCTTTAAAAAACCTAAGTGGAGTCTAATGGAGAATGCAGATAGTTGGGGGGTGCAGTAAAAAACAAAAACACCAAATCAGTGCAAGACTTATATTTAATGTGTGCCGACGTTTTGACCTACCTTGTAGGCCATCTTCAGGGCAAATAAGAGTGGCGGGAGAGGTCGAAACGTCTGCACACATTAAATATAAGTCTTGTACTTATTTGGTGTTGTTTTTTTGACTGCACCCCCCAACTATCTCCATTCTCCATTGTATCATCCAGTCAACTATTTTCCTCTCATAAGTGGAGTTTAATTTGTTTAAAAAAAAGTTATACCATGTAAATGCAAAGATGATAGCAGGCAAAATACTGGGCCAAATCACAAAAGACGAATATGATCTAAAGAAGGGACATTGTTTTAATATGATAACAGTATCAGATGAAATAGCAATGGAAGTAGCTGATGGAATAGGGATGGAAATAGCGGATAGAATTTCAGTTTGATTATTCTTGAAATATATAATAGAATAAGCTGCATTTGAATTAGGAATTAGCAAATCAAATGTCCTTTGCAATTTATAGCAATAATATTAGATTGCTTAAAGGTATTAATTTAAATTAAATAAGGAAAATACAGATATTTTAATTTTATAGTCTCGATATTGATCTGTCTTGATATTGATCTGGTATTAATGGAATTAATGTAACCATCATTATTTTATTCTTGCCTAGTAATCATTGTGATTACTAGACGGGAGATAAGACCCACACTGTTGACACGTGAGCGATTAATCATCATTTTTGAAGGAACAGGCAAGCGCTATGTACTCTAACATGCTGCAATATATAAATGGTTATGTAAAATATCCCCCAACTATATTAAGACACTATATCACATACTTGCAGATATATTGTAACTGCAAGATCACATATTTTTGCCATTGGAGGATATTTTGAATATCATCAAAATTAAAACTTCACCAGTAGTATTTTAAAAATATTTTTTTGAGAACTGTGACTAAACATTTTTGTAATTATAAAAAAAAATCAAACCATACATATAATTCCTTGTATATAATATTTTCAATAAAAATCAAACAATCATTTTTTTAAAACAAATTTATATATATTACATTTAAAGTTGAAAATCACTTACCAATGTTAGTGTTGAAGCAGCACACATTATAATCAGAAAACCTAAAATAAACAGCGTTCTTCGAAATTTATTATGAACTAAAACCGCAGACATGTGTTGAAGACTGTGAGGAAGCTTTGGTAACTCTTCTGCCATGACAAGAAGAACAGCACTAGTTAATAGTACAGTAGACAAAATGACAAATCCTATCAGCAGAGGACATCTGAAAAGAAAAACTGTTTACCTTATAAATTGAAGCATTAATTGGTTTAAAAAAAAATCTTTTAATAATAAATACAGAAAATTAAAACTCACTTGGGTAGAATTATTGCCTGGCATACTACAATAAATAGCCATATAATATAGCAAATAAGCATGTTTGATTTGAACATGTCCTCTCTCAATTGGCAGAACTGCAAAATAAATGTGAATTTGCTTTTAAGTAATATAATCATCAAATGTTACAATTAATAGTAAAAGTAATCAAAAGCTTAACAAATAATGAGCCTGTTTTATTTGTGACAGAGGTTGTATTGATCTCATAAATTCCCTATGAATTATAATTGTGGCCATTTATGGTCTCTATTGATCTTAAGAGAGTTTTTAGCTTTATAAATAGAAAAGTAATGTTAAAGTGGTCAGCACAATTACAAGTAAAAGCAAACTATTCACTTTTTTGCTTTCTGCAGCAATAAAAAATACAATGGAGAATAAAATTTTAAGAAACATTTTAGACCAAGATTATGGTGATGATGAAAATATGAAAGTTATAAAATATTAGGAGATATATTTTATATCTCTCATAACTTAAAGTATATGAGAGATATAGATGCTTGTTTTTGCCCATATCCATTCTTCAGTTAATGAAGAGAGATTTGAATGTCTACGTAAAAGTGAAAGTATGGCTTATTATGGATGGCAATCAGTAGAACTTCTACTTTACAACAGTTCCCATTTAGAAAAAAAATAACAGTTCATTCTTTATCGCCATTGAAAATAGGAGAATAGATTCAACCATAAAAGCTAAATGCTTAATGCAAAAGGAGCTTTTCTTATAGTTATATTTCAGTTTGTTAGAATAAACAAAACAGTCAATATAATGATACTAATAAGTATTCTTAAAAAAAAAATGGTGCATTGGATACTTCTAAGAATAGTGTAAAATGGTCAGGGGATGCAGTCAATGAATTATACAAAATAAGAATGAAGAATAAATAAAATGTCTATCTGATTTTGTGTAATTCATTGACTGTATACCTTGACCATTTTAAACTATTCTTATTATAAATATATATAATTATATTGACATTGTATATTTTTCTTATGAGAATATTTAAACATAATAAAGACTGCATAATAAAAATTAAAGGTAAACATAAAGGATTTAAAAAATAATAAAACACATAATATTTAGAAAAAAAAAACTTGATTTTAACCTCTTCTTCCATTTTAGGATGTCTAAACCTTAATGTCCATAAACTAATATTTTCCTTCCTCATCCGTTGGTTGCTCTCTATTTCTATGCAATGGTCCATAATAACGTCTGCCTCTTCGGCTGAACTTAGATTTACAGGGTTCCCTTCTTTTTCAGTCTCGCTTCGCTCTTGTTCAGGTCCAGCTGCACTTAACTGCAAAAATGGAATGTGATAAAAATAAACATGAACATAAAATTAAAAAAGTTAGGTATATGAAAGTATTGGTAAACCTATGAACACTGCTCACATTTTCAAAGGGAATTTCAGGAGTCCAATCTTCAGTATAACTTTCCGCTGTGTGGTTACCATGGTTGCCATTACTATCCATTTGTTTTTTCTTTTCTAAAAATCAAAGTTATTTCTTAAGAAGAAATAAATTATAAATAATTATAAAACATAACGAATAAGGCAACTTACTGCTATTTGTAAATTGCTGTACTGTAATCAATGTTTGATCACCTTCAGACCACAACCTAGTACGAGATATTTCACGTTGGACTGTGTGAGGTTTAGACGGTGCTTGTTGTTTTATCAAAAATGTTTCCACTTCATGTTCCTATTTATAGTAATAGTTATAATATTTATATCATTATTAATACTGCATAAGCAATTATTCAATTTATTCAAAGCTCTTATGACATTATTCTTGTTGCTAGGAAAAGATAATTTAATAATTAATATTTTAGTTTTAATAGTAACGAACTTCTTACAAACTCCCCAAATAAAATTTTATCTAAGGTAAAATATACTACAAATTGAGGAGTCCATGGAGAAAGGAGGATGATCACCAGTAATCATCTGGATAGGATCAGTCCCTGGACAAAGATGAACAAACTGGAATTGAATGCAATGAAAACCCAGGCCAATGTTCTAGGTACCAACTCCCTCCTTACAGCTATCCTCACCCTTACGAAAATGCTTGAGGACCGCTTAGAGCGAATAATAAACTGTGCTCTAAGATTTGTCACTATGAAGACTTAAAGTGGCTCTTCCATCCCATTTGTAGACAATATTCCTTGGTGCTTTTCTATACCAATACATTAACTCACAACACCCTTCATATATCTACAGTCTCCTCCAATTCAAATCCTCTTTATAGCATCACAAAGCAAGATCCCGCCTTTCCGATCTCTAAATTCCTTCCCACAGAACCAATGCATTCGAGCGTGCCTTCCTCGCCTGCTCCACCACTGTATGGAACTCAATCCCTCCTTTCTTCCCCCATATTTCTTCACTGCCTTAATTTAAATCACTGCTTTTCCAACATCTCTTGGCATTCCAAAAAGATGCTCTCCAGGCAGGTCAATCTTCTGCTTAAATAAATTAGTATTGAATACTCGTTTTCGTTGCCTAAGTGTCTTGTTAATTTTTCCCAAAGAAGATATCTAATCTAACAATCTAATCTTATTGCATGCTATCCCATTCATTTATTTTATTTAATAATTTTGTAATTACCTACTTTATTAATTTTGTTTATAATTATTTTGCTAATATTAATATATTTATTTTCGACAATTAGTTAAAATCCTGTCAAGATCTGTACTTTTTATTTATTTCATTCATATTTACATTTTTATTATGTTTTTATCACTTTTAATTACTTAATGATATGTATTATTATGTAGCCTTCTGGCCAGATATATATTATGTTTATTTTTTTTTCATGATTGTTATTCTAAAGGGACTTAGTCCCAGAATAAAGTTTGTTTTCTATTCTAATGCATCTCGCAAAAGTCAAGATTCAAAATTTCATGTTCGTCTTTCTTCAGTCAATAAATGTATCAAAGCATTATGATTTTTCATATGTTAAACTTATTTTCACATTATATAGCTGGGAAAATTCACACAAAAATATACATTTCTAGTTTAGGAATCGGCTGATGAGCTAAGCAGCTCAAAAAATTAGTTAAAAATACATAGAAATAAGACATTATTGAGGGGTTTATAATTCCTTGAAAAATCAAGGAAAGTTTTAATTAAACTTCTAGAAAATATCGTGCTTCTTTAGGAAATATGATATCTTGTAATGTTGATCATAAATAACTAGACTGAGGCAAACCAAAATCAGAACAATTTAGCACATGAATCTTATTATTTATATTATTATATCATAAAAAAATATAGAATAATGATTTTTTATTGATTGATGCCTTTTAAAAATCAAATCTAATATAAGAGGAAAAATTCACTAAATAATTATTTAATTATATTTTTTTTTCATACAAGACTGAAAAGACAAGAAACTGCTCGACGTTTTCGTCCAAATCCAAATTCCTTCATAAAATCCGCAATGCTCCTTATTATGTCACAAACAAACTCATCCATCATGATCTTCATATCCCATATGTTGCTGATTTGGCTCAAACTAGATACCTATCCTTCCATGACAAGCTCCTTACACTCTTGAATCCGCTAGCCTCTCAACTTGCTTCCCAAACTATTCCTGATAACTCTCCAAGGCATCTGAAAATAAGATGGCCTCGAGACCTTCTACTATAGAACTTCATTGGAGTGCTATCGATTTCACAAGTGGTAGTTTCTCCACAGGTGGTTTTTGTTTTCATGTCATCTGTTCATATCAGCAAATTTACTTTATTTAATATTATTACAGTTGTAAATATCAATAAATTAATTTTTTAAAAAATATTGTAAAACTAAAATATTTGCATGTGTTATGTGATCAATGATAATTTATTTTGTAAGGCAATACTCATCAAGAATCATGTTATAAGAATTGATACTTTTGTAAACTATTAGTCGAACAATAAAAGTTATTTAGTATAAGTTTTTACTTTTAAATAGGAGTCACGAGTCTCACCATATCCTGGTTCTACCTCATACTGATTATTTAGGCATGCTAATGTTGCTTTTGAGATGTGAACTCTCCTGAAATTATTAATTACAACTTTTTAAATTAAAAACAAAAATTATTTCATAGCTAATATCATGTTTTCAAAATTTACAATATCTCACCCAGGGATACCACCAGATTCCATGTGGTTTGCTAAGGTCACATCGTAGGACCATACATCAAACTGCCATTTTCTAAGGCCAAGTACTCCACACAGAACTGAACCTGAGTGAATTCCTATCCTCATGTTCAAATCAACCTGAAAGCCATAAACTAAATAGAAACTTGAAACATTAAATTATTAATATTAAATTATTTTCTTTTAATGTTTAATTCAAGTCTACTTTATCTTTTCTCAATACAAATATTCATATTCAACATTTTAAGTATAGACTTATTAGAATCTCAAAATTAGTTGGTTAATTGACTGTAAAATGGGTACAATTTGCTGAGAGCTCAAATAAACTGATGTATAGAAATATACAATTTAATTTCGATCTAAGTGGTAGCTATATAGAATTTAAATGTATTTTTGAAAAATCTAAAAATATATTTTCTATTACTTTAAAACATGTAATACTATTAAATTAGTAATTATTAAAAACAAGTGTTGTTTTAAAATAATTGAAGGGCTGGCAGCAACAACGAGCTAACTCCATTTTTAGGCCAAACAGAGTTAACAACCGTTTCTTGGGAGAAAAAATCATCATCATAAAAAAAACATATATTCGTTTGCTCAACAAGGATATAGCTAGTTGGTAGTTCTCAAGCTGTCCGCTAAAATGAGTTAGTTGCTTCAGATATATTTGGAACAACATCCCAAAGCCCAGGTATCATATGATTTTTTCTTTCGCGACTTCAAGGCAAATTTTAATCTCCACTTCGACAGTTCCCGATCTGACAAGTGTCAAACTTGTGATCAATTACAAAAGAAGCTTTCTTCTAATACGCTTTCTGATATTGAAAGAAAAAACCTTGAAGCATAGAAGAAGCTGCACCTAACAAAGGCAGAGCCTTTTTTCAAGGATATGAAAGAAAAGCATAAGTTGGCTGCAAAGCATGAGGACACAGAAGCACTATGCATAGAATACCAACAGACCATGCCTCTCCCTAAAGTACCATCGGGGGATGCATTTTACAAATGCCAATGCTGGGTTTAGAACTTTGCTATATTCTCTGGGAAAAGGGACATCATCAATTCAACATGTATGATGAGAAAGTCAGAAAAAAATCATCGTATAAGCCAATAAGTTTCATTTACCATTATGTATACAATGTGTTGGATCCCACAATTAAGATTTTTTATCTTTTTTCGGACAATTGTGTACCTCAAAATAAAAATCATGCATTAACAAAGCTTTTATATTATTTGGTAGACAGTAGAAGACTCGCTAAAATAGTGCACAGGTTCCCTGAACCAGGTCATTCATTCATGCCATGTGATCGGTGGTTTGGGATTATAGAAAACAGGTTGAGAAAAACTGAAACTTTTTCTTCCTTCCGTATATAATCCAAAATACATGCAAAAAGAGTTCAGTTGTACATGTGGACAGTTCAATGATCTTCAACTTTGTTGGAACTTTCCGTGATACTTTTTTGAAAGCTCCTTACATTATAAAACCTAATGGCAAGAAAAATAAGTTCACCATAACTAAATACAGAGTTTTCATTTATGATGTGGAGGTCGTTAAACAAGGAACCATCAGTTGCAGCTTTACTGTGGGCATACAGGTAGCCCATAGCGTAAAAATCCGTGAAACCAGAAATGAGACATCGCTGACCCTCAAAAGTCTACAACAGGCATATAAGGGCAGCCCTCTAACCTTGAAACCTGCTAAACTAAAAGACGTGAAGGAACTCGTTGAGAAGTATGTTGTCACAATAAGATGTGGTTCTACGATGTTCTAAATTCGAATGATGTTGTTGAGGATCTTGAAGAAATCATCGACGCCAAATGCTATGATCATCAGCAGTTTTGCATTCTTATTTTTTGTTACTGTGTTCTTTTCTTGAAATTAACCAATTTTCTTGAAAATTGTCCTTATTCAATGCTTCTTTACTTTAAAAAGAAAGAAATTTTCAATTATTTGGGCCAAAAAGGAGTTAACTCCAGAATTAAATTGACTCTAGCATTGCGAATTTGACAAGTTTCTCAATGAAATTTGGCCAAAACATGTAGTGGTAGGAGACACATAATTGGACAAAGTCACAGGCTATTTAAATACATTCTCTATTTTTGAACATTTTTTTTTATTTTACCAAAAATTATAAAAACTGGAGTTAACTCGTTGTTGCTGCAAACCCTTCAATTAGAAAATTACATGAACCTACAAGTTGAAAGGAATGAAATTTAAGTTCTACTGAGGCAGAAATTTTCTTTAATAGGATAACAAATTACTAATTTAATGGAAGCACAATAGCTCAGTTTGTAGATCACTGAGTTGCTGAGCGAAATCCCTGGGTTTAAACCTATTTATTTAATGTTTTATGCATCACGGATGGTCCCTTATGGGATCTGAAGACCCTATGGCTCACTCAGTCTCTACAAAGTTGGTATCCTTAATTGGGGGAAATATCTAGCAGTTGAGTGTGGTCTCAGACAAATCATCTCCTTATACATACAACCTTTGTCTTAGAAACAGTACAGTCTCTACTACGAACTGAACCTTCATAGTCTTGTAATGGTACAGTTGTTTTTTAAAAATTTAATTTAACTTAAAATTTACATTTGAACACTGATAAATGATGCATTTATAATGAATCAATAATAATAATAATCATAATTAAATTTTAAAAAAATTAAGGACAACCTTACATTTAACTTGTTGCGCACATCTTGTATGGCGATGATCATATGGAGACCCATCTCAACACAACAAGAAGCATGATCTTGTCTCTCTTCTGGCAATCCAGAAACACAGTAATAGCAATCTCCAAGAAGCTTTATTCTTAGGCAGTGATTTTCCTATAATATTTTAATCAAATTTAGTTTAAAAATAATAATTTTTGATAGTTATTTCCAATGTTAACAAATGGGATAATACATTACCAAAGCCAGTTTGTCAAATTTAGCAAAGAGATCATTCAATACCCTCACCAATTCTTGAGCACTTGTTTGACTTGCCCATGCTGTAAAATATTAGTAATTTTATCTATATAATTAAATTTAAGAATGAGACATGAAGTTTATACAGCATTTTTTCAAAAATTGGTCCAACATTATTAATGTTGAATTCTGAAATACCATTTATCATCTTCATAAGCAAGAAAAGTCAATATATAATCATACATGCAAATAATAGACAGGTTTTAAAATAAAGGTTCTGTCTATATTTAAGAGTGATCCATTTAATTGAAAAAACAAACAATATATATCTAAATCCTATACCCAATTTAATATTTAAGTACGTCGTAGTTATATATATATATGCACGAAAGAATATTAAGTGATATATTATCTAAATAATCCCCTATATGAGATATTTGATATGCAAATAATTTCAAAATGAAGATATAATATATATATATAAACAAGTTACAAACAAGTTTTTATATATAATTGTAAAGTTTTAAAAACGTGCAATGTCTGTTACTGAGAAGGTAGACTGAAGGGTTGAGACAAATTATGAGTCTAAAAAAATATGTTAATTTCAATTATAATACTAAACTAATTTCAATATAATTTTTACTTACCAGTGAAGCCTTTGATGTCTGCAAATAAAATACTAACATTTTCATAACAGTGAATATAAATCCGATGAAACTGATGAGGTGTGAACGCTCCCCGTTCAGATTCACTAGCAATATCTCGAATCATCTCTCTTGCTACAAAATCTGGCAGAACTAGAAGTGAAATGGTTTTTGATAATAATGAGTAATAATAGATCAATGAGAACATAATAATTATGAAGCATTTTTTCTTGTAATTGTATTGGACTGCGTGAGAAATGTTGGTTCAATAATTCTAGAAAATTCCAGCATAAGAAAAAACACCTAATAATATGAAGCTGGTAGTTTCATTTAGGAAATTAAGATCATAAGAGTATTCATAAATATGTAGGAATACAGACAATCCATAAAATTTTTTTTGGATTGGAACTTTTAACTATTGGTCAGTTTATTGATAGTCACTTCGAATTTAGTAAATTAAAAAAAAGTACCTGACAAAAGAAGCTTTTCTTGTTGCTCATTTTCTTTTTGAGTTTTAAATCTAGTCTCAGTTGACCTATGAGTTTCTAAGAATGCCTTCCTCTGGCTTCTGTCTGTAAGATACTTTGTATACATTCCAGTAAAATTAATTGCACCATAGATAAGGCAGGTTGAAAGTAGTTGTTTTAACAAACAACCGACATCCTTAAAAAAAGAAGAAATTAATAAAATAAAAGAAAATTTATGGTTTTGATACAATATATAATTTCAAATTGCATCATATTATATAAGGATATACTTAACACTTTTATGAAAGTAAGTAACATTTTTATAAACAACGTATATAATAATTTATATAAATTTTTTTTTTTATGAAACATAATGTAATTTTGCATAAAATTTTTATGTAGTCTTTCAAGAAGTTTTTCAGTGCTATATTTTGTATCAATCAAACGAGATCTTCGCTTAATGAAATTAAATATTGTTTTATAACATTTAATAGTTGATGGTGTTTTTTGAAAAGTAAAGTTAAACCAATAATTTGAAAAGATATTCTTAAGCCTGCTTAAATCTATTCATTAAGTAATTTAAAATTTAAAATAAAAACTTACCTCCCCTGCCTCTAGAAGAACAATCATTGTGATTATCATGTGGAGAACTGAGGTAACAGATCCTGATATTATCGACCAGCGAAGAGGTAATGGCAGCATAGAGTATGTTACAAAAATTATAAACAGCACATACCATATTAAATATTCAGGAGGCGAAAATCCATAGCACTTTCCCAAAAGACCTGTTACAGAATAAGCGAATAACTAAGTAAATTATATAGTAAACACTTGACAGCACTAAATTTATATCTATAATATATAATAAGGTAATATCCTGTAATAAATTTGATGAAATTTCAACAGAGCAGATGGTAGAGAATTAGTGTCACATTAAAGATTTTTTATTGAGAATTCTTTTTTGGACGATATTAATTGACTTATTAAATAAATATATACTTATATCTATCTACAACCCCCGGTGAAAAAGTGGTTAAGACCAATTTTCTTCAAAATGAGTTTCTTGTACTTAAGGAAGCAGAATTGTGTTATTTTTGAAGTGAATAAAGAGCAAAGTCAGGCATTGGCTTGAAAATAATTTATTGCTACAATTACAACTCCGTTTCAAGCAAAAAACTACGAGGATGACACTATTCCACTTCCTTCAATACAGTTAAGTCTATCTGGACAAACTTTGACTTAACCACTTTTTCACCGGGGCTGTAGATATATAACAATAGGTTACTGTGAAGAGTGGCTCAGTGGTAGAGCACTGAGTTGCTATGCCGAAGGTCTCAAAAAATCTCACTTACTGGCAGACTTTTATTTAATCTGTTAGCGACTGGACATGGGTTCTAAGACAATCCTGGGACTTACCTTACCTCTACAAAGTGGGTATGCGAAATAAGAGGGAAAAATCTGGCGGGTGAGCATGATCTGGGACAAATCACCTCCCTGCACCAATGTTGTCCAAGAAATAGTAAAATCTCTACCATGTACTGAAAATCAAGCATCCAATGGTTGTGGTGGTACAGGCTTTTTTTTCTGTGCAATATCAAGACTACTTTGATCAAGCGTTTCATCTGCTTATAAATATATATTTTAAATCTATCAATTAAAAAGTTTTATTTATAAGAAATCTATCGTTCTTCAATGTTTAAACATTATATAATTGATAATTGATATGTCCCTTAATATTATAGTATGTAGCAAAATTGAAGAAAATATCTGAATATAAAAGGTAATAGAGGGAAGTTGCCATTATAACCTAATCGCCTGGGCTGTTTCCGGTATCAGTTTCAGCTGATCCTAAATTAAGCCGTACTGTTTGATCTAGTATGATGGATGCTCAAAACAGCCTTATATAACCGCCATGTCCCATCGTAATCACCTTCCATCCTTCATTACCTTTCCATCCTTGGATCACTAACCATAATTCGTCCAAGCTCCTAGCTTTATGAAGAAAAATGGGCGAAGCTTTTTTATTCACGAGAAATTGTTATATAGCACGCTTGTTTCAATTATTAAATTTTGAACGTATTAAAAATACAATAACAACATTGAACAATGCCATAACTCAAAAAACCTAATTTTTATAAATTATTCAGCAGGTTGTCGCTTCGAGTCGAGTTAAAACAAGTCTTAATTGGTTATTTATTTCATTTTTAATATTTTTGGAAAAGAGAATATAATTATAGGGTATGTGTATGCATCGGATATCCTGCATCTAGAAATGAACGTTTCAACAAACATCTATACTTCGAAATGTTAGTTGAAAATTTTATTTCTTGATGGAATGATTACCTAAATCTACTCATTACCCATAATTACATACTATTTTCCATAATAAGGATCACGATAACTTGCATTTTAGAAATAAAATGAAATTATTAAAAATGAAACGAATAAACAGTTAAACTTGTAACCCAACTGGAAGCGTCAACTGCTGAACAGATACCTACAATAGTGGTACTTGAAAGTTGCACGTGAGTTAAAAAAGAATATATAAATTTGGGTATTGGCAAATCAAAGCATGGTAATGATTGTATTGAATTCTTTTTATTAACTGTTTAATTTTTAAATAGCTTGAGTCTTTTTTTATTTTAACTTTTCCATTATTCCCATAAAACTTCACGTTCAAACATCCTACAACTCAAAATATGACTTTATTAAAAATAAACTTGTTGTAAATGGAATATCAGATATATCGTTCTTGAATTAAAAATCTTCAACCAATACTATCCCTACTGAAGGCCTAACTAAAAAATACCAATTTATGAGTTTTGGGGAACGGAGTGGCTAAGTGTTAGAGAGCCGTTGCCATGTCGAAGGTCCTGGATTCGAATCTCGAATCAGACTATAATTTAATGTGTTAGCGGCCGGAGGTGGATCCCAAGGGATCAAGGACTCTCCTGGTGCCCACCCAGCCTCTTTAAAATGGATACCCAAAATAAAGGGGGATCTGACGGTTGAGCGTGGTCTAGGGCAAATCACCTCCCTGCACTGTCCAAGAAACGGAACAGTCCCTACCACGTACTGAACCCAAGCCCTCCAAGGATTGTAGTGGTACAGGTTTCTTTTTTATTATTCAAAGTTTAAGGAGGAAACAAGCTGAAGGGTAACCACCAATCCTACATTGAGATTAAACAATGCCGAATAGTCATTAGTTAATAATATTTTATCGATGTTAAGTAATTATGCGTTACTAAATAAACCTATGATTCATTTAAACATTGGTCCTATGATTCATTTGAAGATAATGCAATCAAATGTGAATAAGAATTTAAGTCTGGGAGGCTCAAAGTTTGATAAGTTTTTTTTTTTTTTTTTTTTTTTTAAAAACATCGAAAGATTTGTATAGAAGCTTCCCACGAGTATTGGGTTAAGCAGATCGGACTGTATGATCTAATAGGCTTTCCAATCCAGTGGTGGTCGGTTGATCGCATCAGACAGGAAAGATAGACGCTTGGTATATATTAATATGTTTATTAAAGTAGAAAACATATTTATTTATTTCTTTTAATAATTATTGGTCAATTTTTTGAGTTTTTAAATATTTTTATTTTTAAAGAGAAAACATTGGCCCTACGCCGGGATTCGAACCCGGAACCTTTGTCTCTCCCTGACAGCGCTCTACCATTTGAGCTACCAAGGCCGCCTGCCGGCAGAGGACAAATCTATTCTCTCATCCGATCCCATGTCCTCGTGCTCTTGCAATTTTTGCGATGAATACACTAGAACGAAGTTCTTTGAACATTAATTTAATTTTAGGTTCTTATTGACTTACGCCATATTACTATTTATAATTATTGGTCAATTTTTTTGAGTTTTTAAATATTTTTATTTTTAAAGAGAAAAGACCAAGCCGGCAGGCGGCCTTGGTAGCTCAAATGGTAGAGCGCTGCCACGGAGAGACAAAGGTTCCGGGTTCGTATCCCGGCCGAGGGCCTATCTTTTCTCTTTAAAAATAATAATATTTCTTTCTTTCTTCTATTTAAATAAAATTCACAATAATAAAGCGCAACTGCTGTGACATTAAAATAAACCGGAAAGGAAGCAGTTAAGATATCACAGATGATAGTATACATGGACTTCCTAACCTTCCTTTTATATACAAAAATTAATACAATTCTATGATCAAAGTATAGATACTTGTGTATTATTTTAGAACAAAGCTTATGACAAACAAAAGAAATTCAGCCCTTTTTATTTCTTCCTTGTACGCAATAAAGGAAGTACTGGAGACGCCGACATTTTCGATTTTTAAGGTTTCAACAGAGCATTGCATTTGAAATTAAAACAGTTAGAATTAAACTATACATTTAGTTCTGACCTAAAACTGGGATATAAAATATCTTATCTGAAAACTAGTTGGAGCCAAAATGGAAACCATGCATTATTAATAAATGTTTGAGTGGATAATAAGTGACTTGATAATTATAATGATGGATTGAATTGGTGAGGGGGTGCGGTCAAAGATAACACAAAATAAGTGAAACTTATTTTCTAATTGAGCCAACGTTTGTTTAGGCCATCTTCAGGGCGAATGTGAGTGCCTGTTCTGTGGTGGCTCGTCAAACTCACAACTGCCTACTCGATTAATTAATTAATAATTCATTATTACTAAAGCTGTTGATTTATACTAATCTAATTGGGCTAATCTAATGGGCTGAAGGCGTGTAGCAACCCACTCTTTAGAGACATAGTTCCCCCTCCCAGACCTGGGAGGTGGCAAGGCAGTGTCCCCTTGGTCGACGTGCTCTCATTGACCTAGGGATGGGATGAGGACTCCCTTGTCCAAGCCTTTCTTCCTTTATTCCTTCCTCTCCCCCCTTTCTTCTTTTTCCTATCACCTAATCCCTTAAAGCGGTCTCTCCCTGCTTTGAATGTATAGAATCAGCGGCCTTGGCCGGTTTAGAGAACCCGCCTTCAGCGGACTCATACTATGTATTGCTTAAAATACCTCCGGGTAGAAAAAGTACTATAACTATTTCCGTATATATATATATATATATATATTAATTAAAAATAATTATATATTAAAAATAAAAAATTATTTACAATATATATATATATATATATATATATATATATATATATATATTGTAAATAATTTTTTTTAATATAAATAAATGGAGATTCGAAACAAAAACAAAAACGTATTTCTTTTTCTTTTCATGTTCGTTATTCTAATGGGGCCTAGTCCCAGAATAAAGTTAACTTTCTAGTCCATTCTAAAGTACTCGAACTTTTGGCTTAATACTTATAGCAGAAATTTAATGTATTATTCCCATTAATGTAAAATTATTTATTATTAAAAAAAAGAAAAAGTTTAATGTAACAAAAAATATATAATAATAAACAAAAAATATATAATAATTTTTTTAACGAATTTGAAGGTGAGCGCAAATGCTAAAAAAAAAAAAAAAACCAACAAATGTAATTAAGTGTTCCAACAATCACACGTAGATTATTTGAACTTTCTACCACAAACAAATTTGGGGGTTATGTGTGCTACGTGGTGGCGTCAGAAATAGTCAAAATGAATTACGGAAAGTGATGATGAATATTTTTTTTAAACATTTTTATTTTTTAAAGAGAAAAGATAGGCCCTCGACCGGGATTTGAACCCGGAACCTTTGTCTCACCGTGACATCGCTCTGCCAATTGAGCTATCCAAGGCCCCTCCCGGTCGAGAACAAACCTTCCCTCTTATAGATCCTATAGCCCCAGCGTGCTCCCGTCATTTTAGCGATGAATACGCAAGGATGAAGTTCTTTGAACATTAATTTTAATTTAGGACCTTATTGACTTACGTCATATTATTATTTATAATTTTTTATAATTATTGGTCATTTTTTTTGAGTTATAAATATTTTTATTTTTTAAAGAGAAAAGATAGGCCCTCGACCGGGATTTGAACCCGGAACCTTTGTCTCACCGTGACATCGCTCTGCCAATTGAGCTATCCAAGGCCCCTCCCGGTCGAGAACAAACCTTCCCTCTTATAGATCCTATAGCCCCAGCGTGCTCCCGTTATTTTAACGATGAATACGCAAGGATGAAGTTCTTTGAACATTAATTTTAATTTAGGATCTTATTGACTTACGTCATATTATTATTTATAATTTTTTATAATTATTGGTCAGTTTTTATGAGTTATATATTATATTTTTATGAGTTCAAATCCCGGTCGAGGGCCTATCTTTCTCTTTAAAAAATAAAAATATTTATAACTCATAAAAAATGACCAATAATTATAAAAAATATTTTTTTTAAATCAGAAAAAAAATTACAATGATTCCTTTATGGCTTATAATAAAGTAAAAATGGTAATAGATTAATTACTTTTCATAAGAATAATCAAGTAATTGTTATTAAAAAATAATTATATATTTAAAATATTAAAGGAATTGACTTAATATAGACGCTGGATGACTATGGCGGTCTTTTGTAGGGACATGATACTGATGAAACTGCTATTGACAATTGTTGACGGGGGAGACAATGCTGTCATATTCTCTAGCATCGGCTGGCTCAAATGAAACTGGACCACACGATAACATTTATAAATGGCATCAATGGAGGAGGCAACCAAGGGGCAAAAAATAAACTCCTGGTATAGTGGCAATATTTCACGGGTATTGTAAGCAATTCTTTATATTATTTCCTTTGAGAGACTATAAACATAAATTATCTTGGTAAAAATATGATTTATTTTAAAGTTTATTTATATAATTTATCTTTATGTTAAGTTATAGAATAGATAACTGATATAAGAACTTGTAAAATTTTACTAATAAACAATTACTTAGCATTAATACGACATGAGTTACTATAAAGCAAAAGACAATATTAATTCTTAAAATAATTATTAATTAATTTTTATATTACCTAAATAGAATAGAATAGAAAACAAACATGAACAAAAAAAATAAAATAAATATAGTGTACATCTGGCCAGAAGGCTACATAATAATACGATTCATGAAGTAATTAAACATAATAAAAATAAAAATAGAAATGAAATAACTAAAAAATACGAAACTTGACAGGATTTTTACTAATTGTCGAGAATAAATATATTAATAACAACAGCATGCGATAAAGTCTTTACATAGTCTATATCTTCTTTAGGAAAAATAAACAAAAAACGCGTAGGGAACGAAATCGATAATTAAATACTAATTTATTTGTTAGAGCATAATTTTATGTTTAGGCTGTGGTGAAAAATTGAATTATATAATTAGATTTCTCATTTTTATTGAGTAGTTTTATATGAAATGTGTGATTAGTGGTATTCTACTGTTTACAATATTTATATTTACAGATTGTAATGAGCTGTTATTAATCCTATCTTTTTTGGTCATATTTATTATCACTACAATTGATTGAATATTGTTTAGTAGGTGACAAATATGATCATGGAAACACACGATTTTCGGGTAATTTTTTTTTATAAGTTTAAACTTGGACATTCAGCAGCCCCAATTGCAAGAAACATTACCAACACGTTCGGGGAAGGGCGTTGAGCGAGCGGGCAATTTTCAGTTGGTAACACAGACTTATTCATAAATAACTCATTTTTCCTTTCAACGCAGAGGCGAAACCATCACCTTCACATCCTACTACAGGGATACTGACACAAAGCAACAAAAGACAAAAACAGCCCCAGATCTCCTGTTTCCCGACAGTGAAGAAACTAAACGTGCTGGGTTACAAGTCCTCCCACACCACCTTTTCACCTGACTTATTTCAAATAGATTTCCACCTGCTCAGCAATTTGGACAATTTCCTTATGGGTAAAATTTTTTTAAAAGATTCTCAAGTCAAAAAAGCATTTTCAGATTTTATTTAATTACAGAACACTGAATTGTTCAGTTCTGGGATTGAAAATTTGATAATACGTAGGGAAAAATGTATAGAAAATGAGGATAAATATTTTGAATACAATTTTTGATTACATGTTTTACTAAATAACTTTTCCTTTGAAAACGAACAATTCATATGAAACGATCCAATAAATAGTTTATATCCAGCTGGTACAAAAACATGTGTTTTTGGCTCAATAAATTAGGGCTAAAGTACGTAATTTCACCCCCCCCTTCTATATGTTACAAACCAGGCTAAAAAGTAGAAAAGAATCCCTAACTAACTAGTAACAAAGATGAGAACTTAATTTGCTAAAATATTGCAGTCCAACAAGTAAAAGAGGTCATGATTAGGTTGGTACGTCTGTCAATGTGTGCCATTAAGTGCAGTTGTTTTGGTTATGACTGGTATAGCTTATAGAGAGGCTAGAATATCTATGTTTGTGCTGTTGTGTTATTTCATGTGGAGAAAAAATCTTGTATGAACCTCGAATAACTTACAATTATTCCCAGCAATATTTTTCTCACGAGGCTTCGCCTAACAAACCCATTACAGAGGGAATTATGTACTTTAGTCCCTAGGTGCATAAATAACTATTGTTACTATTTAATATTCTACCTTGGACCTAGACTCAGACACCATAATCTCCTCGATATAGATAGGCTAAGATTACCTTGTACATTGAGAACTGCCCAGGTAGCTAAAGCAGCCCAGTGGAGGTAGTTGTTGGCGAAGCTCTTCCAGCAGCCGAGCGAGCAGAGCGTAATGTTGGCCGCGATGCCTCCGCCGGTCCACAGCCACCGCTCCGGCTTGTGGTCCTGGGTCTGTCCCCCTGCCGTAGCGATACCTGCAAATTGTATTATTATTATTACCATATGGTATGATATAATAATTATTGGAATATTATTCTTGTAGAATAGCAAAGAATTCAATAATCAATCGTGGATGATCCGTCTAGAATGATAACGCAAGCAATAATGACTCTAGGATGACCTGAAAAATCTTCATGAGCTATAGAAAAAAAAAATGGAAATGCGAAATTTGCTTGCCATAATGAAAATAGCGTGAAGGTCGACAATCCACCAAATTTCGCGTATTTAAGCAGTCGAGCCGATTTTAACTATAAATCCAATTTTTTAACACACCAGTTTCGACATGTTTTAAAAAGTGTCGATAAACGTGATTTTGAATATTTTAGCCTGAAAACTGGCCAACAATACATCCCTTGACAAATAGAAACACTTTCCAAGATTATACAGAATCCGCAGTCCTTAAGAAATTCTCTAAGATTCACTCCCTAAGCAACGTTAATTGTTTTATTTTTTAAATTTTTATTGTAATTAGTTTTGTAATGGAGTGCATACGACCTTTTTCTCCCTTTTTTCAGGCCAGTTGTTGTTTTTAAACTGAAATGTTTTTTTTTTTTCACAAAACATCAAATATAATATATTATTTATAATTTATTTTATTTTATTTTTATATTAATTGTTATAATTTTTAAATATTTTATAACGTATAATATATTATATTCATTATGTTTGTTGATCTTGGGCATAATAGGTTGTTATGCAAATCACTAGACCACAGGTACCGTCATTATTCATTCTGTCTTTAATTGATATATTCTGCATTTGGTATTTAATAGTAAACATGATGTACATACCTAGTGCATGACTTATATTTGCTGAACAATACTATTGAAGCTGCAATAAATAAAAAGTATACAAGTTACAGTTGTTCCTTTCTGATAAACTTTGTTCTTGACTGAGCACATAGGCAATCCCAGACAATTGCCCATGTGCTGTGGACGGCAGATTATAGGCATTCTATTACAAGCCCCTAGGCGGCAATCGTGTTCCCTCACGGTGCCATTACCGTTCCGTGGTCTACGGTGTCTGCTTTTCTATATTTACCTTTCAGTATTTAAATAGATTTAGCTCGCCAACAGTTGGAAAATCTCTTCGGCGGAGATGTCCTAATTAAAAAATTTAGGGCATATTTTCCTTCAACAACACCAGTTTAAGAAAACATTATTCTATTTTGAGCCATTACTTTTGGTTTCTATTCCGTAGGTTGTCGTTTCTAGGTTAAGTCACAACAAGCTTTAACTTTTCATTCGTTTGCTCTTTAATATTCCCGAAAATATTAATAATCGTAGGTTTTACTATGAACAAAAGAGTGCAATTATAGAGAATGTGTATCGGTGATAAAACTCATGGTTAGTGTTATCTTCGCGAATACTAAAAATGAATCGAATAAAAAGTTATAACTTGTGACATAACTCGAAGCGACAATCAGCGGAACTGATACTTTACTTTTTACCAATTTTTTAGAATAGTCTAATCTAGATTTTTCTTATGTAAAGGAGATAGTTGGGGGGTGCAGTCAATAAGAACACAGAATATGTAATGAACTTATATTATGTGCCGACGTTTCGACCTACAGTGTAGGTCATCTTCAGGACGATTTTGGAGAGCGATACCGTTAGATTTAACGGCTGGCTAGTACTGTATTTGTACTGTATTTGAGTACTAGCCAGCCGTTAAATTTAACGGCATCGCTCTCCAAAATCGCCCTGAAGATGACCTACACTATAGGTCGAAACGTCGGCACATAATATAAGTTCATTACTTATTCTGTGTTCTTATTGACTGCACCCCCCAACTATCTCCTTTACATTAGATCATCCAGTCAACTATTTTCATCTCATAAATTTTTCTTACTTTTTGAAATAAAAAAACAACTAGATTGTTATTTATAGTTATTATAGCCTATTTTTGGTTAAATATAATTACGGAAAAATATTTTTAAAAATAGTAGGTGTTTATAGTACAGATGTTAGTAGATGTTTGTAGTATAGATGTTTTATCTTATGCAAGACAACTAGCATAACAGGTCAGGAAGACATTGTTGTTTATCAATGTTAGGAGGATAACTTGGCTCGACCACGAGCAGTGAAGCACTGAAGAGGGAATGGTTAACAAAATAATGCAAGAGATTTTTTTCTGACAAGCGCAAGAGAGGATATCACAGAAAATCTTAGTTTAAAGACGCTGAAGATGATCTAAAAAAAAAAATCCTGTACCACTACAACCCGTGAAGGGTCTGGGGTTCAGTACAAGGTAGAGACTGTACTGTTTCATGGACAACGTTTCTGCAAGGAGGTGATTTGTCCTAGATCACGCTCAATCGCCAGATTTCCACCCCTTATTTTGGATGCCCTATTTTTAATATATTTTATGTAGGTTGGGTGAGCCCCAGGAGGGTCCTAGATCCTATATGATCCTTTGAACCAGGATTTCAGGAGCTCAGTGATCTACCATTGAGCCACTCCGCTGAAGATGATCTAGATGAAATGAAAATTATCGATTGGCGAAGTAAGAAGCTGGATCGAGATGGTTAGAGAAGGATGCTTAAAAGTTAGACCTCTAAGATACTTATAACCGGAAAAACAACAACAAACACAATCAATTTTGTAGATAAATAAGAGTTAAATTAATACAAAAAAATGTTGTTTAATATAACGACAAAGCTTAGAAACAATAAAGACACAGTTGATCTTATCAAAGTAAAGAGACTACACAATTTTTAAGTTCTAGTTCTCGTAGATCAAATTTCTGTTTAGTTCTTGGAGGTAATTTCAAAACACGCCAAAGACTCTTCCTCCAGTAAAAGAACGATTCTCTCCATCAAGCTATATAAGTTACACATGTTATTCTAGAATAATGGTTCTTGAAGGTTAGCAGCAATGAAGTAAGTTGTCTTTGAAGTAGAGATGGTGCTCTTGTTGAGTGTATGACGGTTGCAAAGGTTGAAGAGTTTGGACTTGAAGAGACGTGACTTACTAACGGATTGTGAACTCCTTGATAAGACCACTGTAAGGCGGTTTATGGAGGCTCATATCAAAAACTAAGTCACATCTGGGGTTCACCCAGGTTCTATATAGTGAGTATCCTAAATAGGGAGGCAATTTAGCGATTGAACGTGATGTACAGTCTCTAACATGTACTAAACCTCTATGAATAGACTCTTATATCAACCTTGGTAAGGGGTACTATTTTTGGTTAATATACTGAAATGACAACCTTTTTCTTTCTTTTAAATTTATATTTTACCTAAAATGTGATCTCAATTACATTGTACATCTAATCATCTTTTTTTCAATATAATTTTTAACATTTTTCCACTTGTAAAAAATAATATTCATTAAAGCTAAAACGATGATTTATAGCTATCTAATTAATTATTATACATCATTGACATTTGATCCAGAACAGACAGAAAAGCTTGAGATAATAAACCAGGTAGACCAACAACACCTGGAATTGGCGCTATTAAGCAATTCCCAGGAGGTACGCCCTATGCTAAAACTTACTTTTCATTTCCAGAACACGCTAATGGATTTAGTCACGAGATCATTAATTAATTAGGACCAGTCGCCAAAAAACAAATTTATAAATTATTACATTGCCTAGTTAATAAATAATAATAATAATTTATAATAAATCTAGAATGTGCGTAGAATATTGATAATTATTGTTGGGTAATGTACATATCAATCAAACTATGAATGAATAGCCGATACCTGAGACTGGCATCTCAATGGCTTAGAAGCCACGTGTAATTTACCTGCTAAAGTGATTTCACAGCACAATTACTATGGTTAATAAACATCATTACAATATTTTAATTAATTCATATTTTTTTTTATATACTTATTAGAATTTATTATTATTTAATAGGACATATCGCACTAGTATTTATAAAGAGATATAAATAAAAAATCTACATTTTTGGAAAAACAGTAAACACGATTAGTTAGCTATTCTAAGCATTAGGACACTAATAGTGACACATGTTCCTTCTGGCAGATAAGCTCTGAAGCTATGTTGATACAGTTTTGATGAGTGATATATAGGTATTTACATATTTATTTCATGGTCATAACTCACCAACGAAAAACCTCCAGTTTTTGAGTTGTGCCACTTTAGAAAAACTAGTGCAATACAGACGATATGTATACATTTTATTAAATATGTAATGCTCCGAAAACAAAAGTAATAATAAAGGGGAAATCGTTAATAAATATTTCTTTAAAAATTAATTCGATTAACAAATTTATAAGGAGATACAATATTTAATACTTGACAATGCCTGTATTAAAAAAAAACTCTTAACACCACTCCCCAATAAAAAACTCCCTTAATCCAAAAAATTAAACAATCTGGTTGTATAAAATGATTTAGTCTATACTAGTGTTGACATTTAATGTTTAACAAATTGATATTAATGAAAGAAGGAGATCTATTTCGCTGTCTGCAGTAAACAAAATATGGAAGGTGTCAAGACTATGAAACTATCTCGCGGACAAGTTTCTGGTGAGACGGATGCCTCCCGTCTATGGTAAATCAAAAGTTGGACTAGTCACCTTTGTGTAGTTTGCAATTAATGTAAGTTACAATAAATATGTTAGAAAAGAAACTATTGATATATTTAAGTCCTAACGCCAATGTTTTCAATCAAAACGAAGCCACAAAAATTAGCTTTCTCTTAAGGTGTCACCATTATCCCACTCATTCCTACTTTTCAACTTCGGGTGAAACTTTGCTATAAACTTTTCTTTTTTTGACTTTTACGACTAACAACATTAACACTAGAACTACGAACCGGTCCAAATGACCAGTTGCATCATTTATTTATAACATTTCCTCTTTAAGTATTATTTAATATTTTACGATAATGTCATGATTTTTATTAAATTTGTTAAAGAATAATATTATAAATAATTTCCTTCTTACGCTTCTAATTTTCAGAGATATCTATGTGTTAAACCTAAATTTACGTACCAGTCATTTTGACCGGTCATTAAAATATCATGAATACCTGCTGTGTATTCCCGGAATTTTTATAAATCTATAATTCCGGGAAATTCCAGGAATTCAAAAATTCTACGTTTTCAATTTATTATGCGTAAATTTGTGTATATGTAATATATAAAATTTCAATTTAGTATTCTTGCTTGCCGTGTATAGTTGCATGTTGCAACACTCACTAATCTTTATGCTATGTTGATACTAACCTTTATGTTATATAAATACAATATTTGAATGAAATATATTTTTATTTTATTATAGAATTTACAGTTTTATTTCTTGAATTCTACTATTTTGTTTAATTAAACAAACAAACCGGTCATTTTGAGCGGTTGGTGGAAATAGGTATATGGTAAATCTTCGTATTTCTAGTTTTAATAATTACTTGCAGGTAGGGTTTCGAAAACTATCGCCCAAAGTGTTATTCCTCTTGTTAATTTCAAGCATAAAATTCAAAAATATTAAGAACAATAGAGTTGTAGCAAAATAATCCTATCTTACCGGAATTTTTAAAATAGGGTATGATTCACATACGGCCTATAAATATAGTAAAATGTAAATTAAATTTAACATAAGTTAATAGAATAAATAATATATCTCTCAGCCAATCTTAAAGTAATAAAAAGTCGGATATTAATTTTTATTTTCGGTAATAAAGAATAATATTACTTTCAGACTCTGGACTGCTTTTGACATATGATTTATATGCAGTCTGGATTGAATAGTCGATACCATTCGCCATGTTGGAGTAGTTTATGTGAAGTAGTACCAGAAAGTATTATTTATATTCAACCCAAATCTCTGCGAATCTATTGGTTATGGTAAACATTTTATTGCAATTCAAATTTTATATTTTATTGAGAATACATATCACATGAAAACCAGCGATTTTTACAACGGCGATTATCCATTTTTAGATTTACTATTATTAAAAATCTTATGTTCTTTAATACCTAGAATTATTTAGTAATGGAGGAAGCGAAGTGGCTCAGTGGTAGAGCACAGAGTTGCCATGCCGGAAATCCTGGTTAAAATTCCGCTGTAGGCAAGAATTTTATTTGGTCTGTTTGAAGCCGAAGATGGATCATATGGAATCTAGGATCCTCCTGGGGCTCACCCAATCTCTTTCATATGTTATAAAGATAGGGTACCCAAAATAACGGGGAAAAATCTAGCGGTTGAGCGTGATCTAGGACAATTCACAGTCCATGAAACAGTACAGTCTGTACCACGTACTGAACCCCTGACCCGTTCACGGGTTGTAGTAGTGGTATAGGTTTTTTTTTTATTTAGTAATGACCTTTGCTATAAAAATTTAGATTATTATCTAAAAAGCTGAGACCTAATTTCTTTTAAGGTGTATTATGGTAGGAAGGAATTGGCATTTGGAGTTATGCAAGCCATTTAATACCGATTTTAATAATTTATCGACTTATAGGCGCTCATGACGAATATTTATTATGTGTTTATATAATTATTATTTATTACATAGTTACATACCCCCTATGGAGATGCCAACATCTAGTTCCTTTTAATTGGCCTATTATAAACTCTGAGAGGATTAATAGAGGAGCAAACCCTATAGTTGAGGAAACTTGGCATGATCTAGTAACACCGATGTAAAGTTTGTTCATAATACCATATTTACGGTGTTAGGTGAGAATACTACTAAGTTGATAGATCAGAGAATTAATAAATAAACTTAAGAACTTTTCATAATATAGAAATATTTAAAAAAAAACTTACTTAGTTATCAAATATGAAATATGAACTTCGATATCAATTAGTCGATTCGAAACACGGTATCAATTAGTCATTTGATTTGGAGAATTTATATAGCAAATGTTTAAAAAAATATATAAAGAGAGAAAACAAAACGCAAAGGATAGAGGCATTATCGAAATTGGGCATAACGATAAAAAACGCCATTAAAGACAATATCTTAAGAATTTAGAAAGCGCTCATGGACTTTTCGACCAAGGCTCGTTGGTTTCACTTTGGCAGCCATGACGGGCTTTACTAGAAAAAGAATTCTGAATTCAGAAAATAAGGGAAACGACAGTTACAAAAACTATGTACCAAAAGGACACGTAAACAGGTAGCAATAGAACCCAGGAGGAGGTGAAGGTATATACAGGAGGAGACATTCCTCGAAGAGACACCGAAGGGCAGAGCCTCTGGCACGCAACAGAGTCCAAGATGCCCTAGCCACAGAGTCCAAAGATGCCCTAGCCACAGAGTCCAAAGATGCCCTAGCCACAGAGTCCAAAGATGCCCTAGCCACAGAGTCCAAAGATGCCCTAGCCACAGAGTCCAAAGATGCCCTAGCCACAGAGTCCAAGATGCCCTAGCCACAGAGTCCAAAGATGCCCTAGCCACAGAGTCCAAAGATGCCCTAGCCACAGAGTCCAAAGATGCCCTAGCCACAGAGTCCAAAGATGCCCTAGCCACAGAGTCCAAAGATGCCCTAGCCACAGAGTCCAAAGATGCCCTAGCCACAGAGTCCAAAGAATCCCTAGCCACACAGTCCAAAGATGCCCTAGCCACAGACCTACTCGACGAAGAACCCTAGAAGTACTCTTTTTTATTTGTGTTTCTTGGCAAGAATCAATCCGAAAAATTAATATTAATGTCTCAATGTATGCATTCATAATACCCAAAATAATATCTATAAATTATATTTGTTTTAACGATTGAACTGTGATATGATTCCTTATTCACAATACATCCATTAAGGTATTAAGTGCGACTGGTTATTAAATTGGTAAACACACAAGACACCTCCGGAAAATAATCCAATTCAAAACTGTTAGGACACTAAAATATATAATAAGTTTCAATAATTATCTTTAATAATTACTTATGACAACCCAAGATAAATAAATAGATGAAAATAAATATCCTCTTTAAGAACAGAGCATATCATTAATAACACGACAAATATTTATTATTATTTATAAATTATTTATATTTAAGAAAACAAAATAAATATATTAACCAACAAAATTAATAAAGTAGTTTTCTTTTATGAAACATAGCAATTTATTTATATATAAATAGACTAATTGCATTTAAAATAGTTGATTTTGCAATTATATAAACAAATTTTTCAAAAACATCCCTTTTTCAAAAGAACAATGGCATTGAAAAATTGGTATTTTTGAATTACACCTTAAGTAGAAGATACAAATAACACAGTCCAAAATTCTAAGGAAAATTATAAATGCACCATCGTATATTTCGAATCACACTATACACAATGACATGAACATTCCCACTATAAAATCATATATTCATAACAAATACATAACATTCCACTCATCGACACAATATCACCCAAACCCACTCGTTCTTCCGCTTTCCTACTCCTGTTACCTGGACTTGATAAAAAAAGACATTGGCCAATAGACCTACTCAACAATTCATTTTTTTTTTCTCCAAAATAACTGGATGATCAAGTAGAAAAGCGAAGAGAAAGACACTTCGATCAAATTTGCTGGATGCGCAATTGCGCAAGTGCAAATGAAAATTAAATAATAATAATAATAAACCTTAAGTAATAATTGTATTGGTTGAAGCTTTTTAATTCAGGAACGATAGATCTGATAATCCATTTTCAACTTTTTTTTTTATTGTATTTTTAATAAAGTTATATTTTGAGTTGTATCATGTTTGTTTTAACTTGAAGTATTATAGGAATAATGACATCAGTTAAAATTAAAAAAGTTTCTAAAGGTTAATAAAACAATTTCAATACCATCAATACAACAGGAATACTTACCAATACACCCCAAAAATTTTATTTTAAACTCATATGGAACTTTCAAATAACTTTATTGAAAAACTATTTTTTTGAGTTATGACATTGTTCTTTTGAAGGAGCGATTTGTAATGCCAATACTAGTACAATAATGAGAATAACGGATCTATCTTTCAGGTAAAAATGTGTTCACACAGTACAAATTTTATAGTTCTACTCTAAATTAGCTAATGTTTCCACAATTTCATGATAAAATCAAATAATTGCTGCAAATAAAGCATTTCTCTCTCTTGTTTTAAAATATAAAAAATGAAATAAATTTCACTTACCACAGACAACAAGTTTGACGACAGCATCTACGAGGTTGACAATTATCAGCGAACGCTGCCTCTGCCTGTGAGAGTAGCGCTGGTAAGAGAGTTCCAAGTGCTTCTCCTTGAAGCTGTTCGTCAATGAGAGCAAGTAAACTCCCTTGTAAACCTTCCCTCGTTTGAAAACTTCCGATTCATCGAATTCTGCCAACATAAATTAAATGAAAACTTTTAATTACTATCTTCGTAATATGAATGAAGAAAAAAATATCAGAGTTAGAGAGGAAAATAATTGAATGGGTGATATAATGGAGAATGGAGATAGTTGGGGAGGGGTGCAGTAAAAAAAAACACCAAAGAAGTCAAGACTTATTTTTATTTGTGCCGACCTACTTTGTAGGTTATCTTCAGGGCTATGAGAGAAAAAACAAACAAAACAAAAAATACAAAAAACATTACAGTACCAAGAATATAATAACATATACTGTGAAGAAAAAAAAATCAATAGAACTAATTCGAAATTAGAGAACCAATGAAAATCCAACAAAGCATCCTACAGAACATAGGGACAAGAGATTGAGCATATTAAATTGAATATTGAGAATATTAAATTGAAGAGACCCAATTTAATATTCAATTGATATGCTGAGGGGAGGAAGCGGCAAGGAAAACCTGGACATATCGTTATTTTTGCAAATAGAAATATTTAAAAATAAATTTTTGGTTGAAGAAAACCTCAATCTGGTGAAAACCTTAGAAAAAAAATGTATTATTGAATAAAAAAAGAGTCCTTCGTGATACTTTCCTTTCGTGTGATCTATCGCTTTGAACGGTAGACTCTAGATACTTGGAATCAGCGAAAAAGAACCACAGAAGAAAGAAAGCCTACTGGTTGGTGTGTTGAGCTCAGTTGTAATCGAACTCTGGAGTAATAACATCCTAAAAACACATAATAAATTCCATTCAATTGTAATCCCTAAGTGTTTTACTAGTATTGTTCTTGCCTCGTATTGTTGTATGTGGCTATCCAATTTGGATGGTGGGGATTATAACCACCCATCTTACTTTACTTATGCGCAGGCACGAAACTCTCGATGTTAATCCTGTCCATTGCCTGAGGTGTTTTAACCAGGAGTGACACCTGCGACCTATCCTTCAATCTTGCCCTTTTGTTTAACTGCAGCAGGAGGTATTTTTCATTTCGGATCACATCATTAAAGAAAACTAATTTATATTCTTTGATTCTGTCCATTACTAGAGGGGCTCAGATATGGTGAACCGATGAAACCATACCGATGAGCATACCTAAAAGGCATTTCAAATTCTTGTAGAAGTTTTATTTGATGCATCCGTAAGTGTCCATTTCATCTGACATCTGATATTCAGCATCTCATTTTCTGATTCGAGACCTGAAGTTATACACGAGATAAAGGCTACTCAAAATACCATCCTTGTAAAAATGACCATCAAGCGATTTGAGTGGTTTGGACACCTAAAGAGAATGAAGGATAGTCGTTACCCAGACATATCCCTGCACTGAGGGCAGATTCGTAGAGAGAGAAGAGGACGGCAATTAATGGATTAATCAATTAATTAATTAATGGATTAATCAATTAATTAATGGATTAATCAATTAATTAATGGATTAATCAAGTTCAAGAACTGGAGAAAGACGTGGAAAGAAATGCTGTCAAAATATTTAGTTGGAGAAACTCGATTAATAAAAAAAAAGAGAGATTTCGAATTAGTCCTAAAATTCTAATAAAAAAACATGAATACTTCAGTGAAATCCTATTAACTATAAATAACCAGACACTGTAGACCAGAAAATAGAATCTAACCGAATAAATTTAGCATTTATATATAAGGAGCTTAAAAGGGGAACGCTTTGCCTTAGCGACATGCTTCAGCCAAAGTTGAAAAGAAATTGATTGCCTACTGAGAAATCGTTCAAAAGCTTCTAAATGTGAGTGGGAAAATCCCATGTAAAACCTCTATCGACAAGAAACAGTCATATTGGGCGGCCGCCATCAATTGAACCCGTAATATGAAAAATCCCATATCCCACGTTCCTACATTCCCAGAAGTATCTTTAATCTCGACATTTTTTCATTCACTTTTCTTAAGACGTTTCTTTTCGTGAGCCTTACTACACCCGACTCAGAACATATTCCAAAGAAACAAACGCCCAACTCCTACTTCTTCAGTTATTAACTCCTATTTCTTTATTTACTTCAAATCCTTTTAAGTAGCATAAAAAAAGGAATGTAACAATGATTTTTTTTTAAACACTCTAAAATGGTAATACGTCTGACTCTTCTAAGGCAATTAGAAAAAATCATCAGTTTTTCCACCTAATGTCTCAAATGTTTTTTGTATTGTTTTGAAATTAAAAAATTAAAAATTTGAAAATAAAAATACTGAAAAAATATTTCATTTTAATTTAACTATTTTTGACATTTTTAAGTTTCTCATTATATATGCATCACATTTGTAAGTGCATAGACTTGTGGTATTAATCATGAATCACAAATTGATAACTGAAAAACTGAGAAAGTTTAAATAAAATTTAATTTAATATAAAAAATCTTAATACTTTACAATCGTTCATTGTAAATAAAATAGGACTTAATGTAATTGCTTAAGTACTTAAACACATTGGTAGGTAGTTAATGAAGTTGAAGCCTGCTGAATTATAATGAAGGTAACAGGGCAACAGCTGGAAAAGGTTCAGTAAAAACAGCTGATAAAAAATTATGATGAAAATACATACATTAAACTTCCAACAAAGCACAAAGGAAAATTAAATTAAAACCAATCACAAAAAGCAGAGGATAAGAAAAAAATATATAAAGTACAAGAGAAAAAAACATTAGAATGAATCAAGTGGATATACAGCTATTCCAAAAAAATATTTAAATATAAAAGAGCAAAAGCTCAAAAGATCAATAAGTACTATTAAGACGCGAGTAGAAAAATTCCAAACAAACTTTCCTCATTTTCTAAAATAAAAACAGAATAGGATCTAAAATACCTGCTTATATTTCACCTTCAGGAAATAAAAAAAATAATAACTTTATTTATAAAAAAAAATAAAAAAAAGAAGATCAGAATCGTATTTCCTCACGAAAGAATTGCTCTGGGAATAAGATGTATTAAATTCATACTTTGTCATAGAATTGTTATTCTCAAATAATATGAAGATATGTATAGAATAAAATAAAACCAAAATACTTAGTATAGACATCAAATATATAAGAAGACCCTCAATTAATGTTATTATGCAATAACCATCGAGGCATATCTCTGCTCAGTGTGCCAAGCAAGCTTTACTCAAGAATCCTAGAAGCAAGGGTAAGAAGAGTTGCCGACTGCCAGATCGGAGAGGAGATGTATGGATTTAGAAACTCGAGGAGTACACAGGACCTGATTTCACTTTGAGGTAGGTTATGGAGAAGTCCATTGAGAAAGGTAAAGAACTTTCTTTCTGCTGCGTGGATTTAGAATAGGTATTTGACAGAGTCAAAACTGAGTATATAGAGCGAGCTCTGTCGGAAAAGCAAGTGGATATTGGCACGATCCTGGCTGTCGGAAATCTCGGCCGAAAAACAAGAAATATTTTAAGGACTGGCAACCTCCACCTCCAAGGAGTTCGAGAAGATGCAGGGAATACGCCGGGGTGCAGCCTAAGTCCCCTACTGTTCATATTGGTCCTGGATGGGGTGCTGAAGAGAGCCAAACCCATTGCGTTGTTTTCAACTACAGCCTACTTTGAATACAGTTCAAACTTTTGCTTATGACATCGTCGTGTTAGCTGCGGATGACTAGGACCTACAATACAACGTAAATATCATACAAGAAGAGTTGCCGAGCATTAACATGGATATTAATCCAGATAAGACCAAATGCATGAGAATATGAAGATACCCTCACCGTTTCCTGGAAATATTGAGACTAAAGGGATCTGTACTTGAACAGGTGCAGGATTTCAAATATCTAGGTGCTTGCATCAGTGACAGCGGCCATATCGATGGCGACGACGCAAAGGCTGGGAGCAGTTGGTAGATTGTTCAACGCAGTCCGGAAGGGTTTCTTCAACAAAAGAAAGGTGGCGAAGAAGACGAAGGTATCCGTCTACAAGTCTACGTTCCTGCTCATCCTATCTTATTCCTTCGAATCATGGACCGTTACCTCAAATCACAAAGTGCAGATCCAGACAATGGAAATGAGATACCTAAGAAATGTTGAAGGAAAGACCAGGAGAGATAGGATCCGCAACACTACAATAAGATCGAAACTCGAGGTACATCCCGTAGAAACCATTCTTGAAGAAAATAAAATAAGATCGTTTGGGATTAGGATGAGCACGGAGAGAACAGCCAGGAAAACATATGAAACGAGAATAGGCGAAAGAAGACCAAGAGCACGGATCACCTGGGAAGAAGGCGTGCGGGAGGCGTTCAGGAAGCGAGGGCTGGACTGGAGCAGGAGAAGAGAATTGGTTCGGGAAAGGGGCACCTGGACAGAAGCTCTATAGAAGGCATCCTCACACTGCGCACCGCTTGAGAGTGAACGATTATTATAATTGTATAACCTTATGTTGATTATTGATCCTTTCGGCCGCGTTTGTCTGTCTGTTCGCGGCAATCTCAATAACTACTGCATGGATTTTCATGCGGTTTTCAACAATAGATAGAGTGATTCACCAGGAAGGTTTAGGTATATAATTTGTCGAGGTTTTGTGTAAATTTGTTGTAATAATACGATAATTGTTGAAAGTGGTGGAAACAAGTAGAGCCGCCTGGAAGTTTCATCGACGATGCTACCTGACATCCCTGTGACATCCCTGTGACATATAACGAAACAATGTCTGGTGGTATATTCCTCTTTTATAGATCTACAAAAAAGTCAGATATAACACATATCAATCTTTTAAGGATAGCTTATTATACCTATTTTATCTTCTAAAAAATTGATGACGTACAATGCGGTATTTGGATGGAAAGCTATTTAGAAGAGTACAGTATAATCCTTATCAACTTATATAATTTAGTCACGACAAGCATTTTCGTGCATTTTTATGCGTATTATTAGAATATTTTATACAATATACTTTAAACGAGTATCTTAGGGGCTATCGCAAAAAATTAACGGGCATGAAAATAAATTCGTATATAAAGTAATATTTTGTTTTGTTTTTATGTTCATAATTCTACATAATAAAATACTCTAGACAGACAAAGCATGTAGGCATAATATGCCTAATTAACCGAGAAAAGCCGGGGTGGGTCGCAAGTATTAAATAAGATACAGATTGTATAAAAAATTAACAATCATGTTATTATGAGTCTTGAACAGTTTTCTGCAACAATATTAACAGTAGCTATAATTGGAAATAATGTTTTTAGGAAATTTTGAAAAGAAATATTATCTTTTACGTTTGTCCTTAAGATAGCAGTATAACATTGTAAACCTTTCTTAAGTTGCAAGTTACATGAA
The DNA here is from genome assembly GCA_037127475.1 of Arma custos. Lineage (NCBI taxonomy): Eukaryota > Metazoa > Arthropoda > Insecta > Hemiptera > Pentatomidae > Arma > Arma custos. The sequence goes on from CM073762.1 coordinate 95,523,823, forward strand.
AAGATCACTTACTGCTTTCTTAGAGCAGGTTGCTTTATTAAGGCTTTACTCCACAAACCTATCTCGACCAGATCCTACTTTTATGGCCATCATTAAATGGACAATTTAAAACAATCCAATATATTTCCGTCGTCAACAGATTTAATCAAACTTGACTAGATAGTTTATTACTAAAATTGTATTATATCTGACCTAAAAATGTGGCCATGCACCCCTATTTGCTAAGAGTAAATAAGGAAATGCAAATAAATATCAAGGATTGTGCTCGATATAACTTGCAAAAATCACTGCGATACATTATAAACAAGCAAGTATAACGTCAAATAAGCTAATTATTTTGAAATGTTTCGTCAAGATACAAAACAAAAAAAGCGTTGCTCAAATCAAAACCTTTATTTACCACCAAACTAAAAATATATTTTACAATACAAAACATGGAAAAAATGTATGTAAAATTTTTTTTTCTATCTTTCATAGGTCAAGTAGAAGAAGTATCTGAAGCTCACTACTTCAGTATGCTGTCTTCACAGAAGGTTTTTAAATGTCCAGACATTTTTTGAAAGATTCAAAATACCTAGATTAGTAAGTTATTTCGGCTAAACACTCTTAAATAAAATAACTTAATGCTACATTACGTTTCCTCGTAAAGGAGGAATACTAAAGTAGTCAACTTTGAATGCTTTTTCTACTTAAACTATGACAGATAGAAAAAGATGTTACATACATTTTTTCTATGTTTGGAATTGTACATTTCAGAAGATAAAAATAAATGGGGGTCAAGAGGAAACTACATTTTTGAAAGTCGATATTAACCCGTTAGAGTGAAAAAACAAAGATTGTTATGTTTTTTTTTCTTCAAACTAGGCCTGAATAACTCCAACTTTTACCTGAATCGGTTTTCTGAATTTCGTTTTGTTTAAAAGATAAAAACTTATATATATGTGTGTGTGTGTTCACGCCATTAGGCGTCCTTTGTTAAATAAATTAATTTAATACTAATAACAAAAAAACTATGAAATAAATGTTGAAATCGCGCATTACACTCTATCTAGCGGATATCTAGATCTAATGGGTTAACATAAGTAAATGAAAACGAAGTCATCCAACAACACAGAATAAAGTAAAAGTATGTTTAATGCTTTATCGATAAATAAATATTATTCATTAAACGTGCTATTGTAATTAATGACCATAAATTTACGCCATAACACAATATTGATGGGAATAACTATAGCAATAATGTATTTTATTAAGGAGAATAGTACTAATTAGATGCGTTAAAAGATTTTAATTAACGGTGTAAGGAATGGATATTATTAAGCTCTTGATATTAAGTCATGGGTCTAGGGTCATGGCTCAGTTAGGAGATTATAAATTAATATTTTAGGACAAACTTTTGCTAATTAATTTTTTTTTCTTGGGTTCATAAAAGTTTATTTTATTTTTACAATACCTTCAGAATTTGATACTTGAGTATTTGAATATTTTTATCGGTAAATAAATCACTCCATTCCGATTTTTTCGGTGTAAATTGCTAAAGGGTCAGTAGCACTATAAGCTTTGCTCATATGATGCCTTTAATGATCAGGTTAAATAAAGTCAATAAAGTAGATAAGATAATAAAAAAAAAGTTTCACTGTGACACAAAAATTGATCGGCATAATCTGGCGAAGATAAGTCGTGGTTATTGCTGGATTAAATTTATTCTAAAATAGATAGGATAGATACAACTTACAACGTATTGGAACTTTTTAGCTAAGCCATTGAATAATTTATTTGATTAATGGAATAAAAGATATATTTAACTAGTATAATAAACTTATTTTATTATAACCTACTGTAATAAATATAAAGGACTGAAATATAATCCAAATGTTTCATAACATATTCCCTTTGAAAGAATATTAACAGATCCCACAAGTTTCTTGTCACCTTACAGCTTCTATCGGAAGAAAGTTTATGTGGATGATATTTAAAATCATTCGGTTAATTCTTTCGAGGTGTAAGGAGAATAGGATTATTAGATATGGGAAATCCTTCTACTTTATTCACGTGGTTGGGAGGGAATTTTGTTTGAGAAATTAATGTGTTAAAAGGTGTTTGGCGATTTCCTCAGCTTTACATTATCAGGAACTTGGTATAATCATGAGTCAAAAAGAAACCCATTTTCCTTCCTAAAATCATTATTGATGTTTAATTACCATTACAAAAATACTTATTATCTAATTATTCGATTAATATCTATTCTTAGAATATTTCTCAGAAGAGAACCTCGCCCCCGTTACTCTGAGATACCTCCTTACCCCTGATCCTCGTTATTAGCACCTTCGAAAAATATAATAAGAATTATAAATATTAGATATTGTTATTAAACATTTGATATTGATATGATTAATCTATATTGGATAAGAAGTTCTTTTAATATATTCAACTATTATTGCTACTCTGAAATATTTATTTTAGTTCTTTAGTTTAATTGAATAAAAAACTTGTACCAATACAACTATATAAAATTAATAAAATAAAATAAAACCCATCATGGGTCATGGGTCCAGTACTGTGTTCTAAGCCAAGTGTTGTGCAGCTTAGAGACCAAAACTCAAAACTCAAACAGCAGATTTTCCCCCCAATTAAGGGTACACACTTTAAAAGTTGCCTGAGTGATCTCCGAGGAGTCTGCAGATCACACAAGTTTACGACTGATAACAGATTAAATAATATACCTGCCTCAGTCTGATTCAAACACCAAAACCTTCAGCAAAGCAATTCAGCGCTCTAAACACTCTTACCTCGTTCCCTGTAATAAATTACTGAGACTAATTAGTCATGAAGATGTAAGTAGTTAATCCTGTGAATCTCTGGAAGTTCCATTGGTGTATTACCACAAACATCCTTCTAAGCAATCGAGCGCAAAATAACTTATATTAACTTGTCACTTAGCAGAAGTTAATAACACGTAAGTCCTGAGAATTATCAAGAGCACGTGGCTCCCAAGGACATCTCTTCAGGCAGGGGAGGGTAAAACTTGTAAACATCTAAAAATTATTCTAGCCTTGTCTCGGAAAGGCAATAGTTTAGTTAGAGAACATTTTATTACACAATGCACTTTATTACATTATAGTACTGATAATTCAATTTCTGTCTATGTGCACTTAATTTTATTAAGTTTAATAACAATAATTTATTGCAGCAAAAAGTAGAACGTATTTATTTAAAGTTGATTAAGTCAACAGAAACTCCTTCAATCTGGCAGACGCAACCCGCACAACTTGAGCACCCCTTGGCCAGCCTGAGGGGCGTATTTAACAGTGGAAGAAGAATGATACTAAAAAAAAAGCTAGTTTTATTTTTATTAATATTACCTGGAATGTAAAACAGTTTAAACTTCTGGAAGATTCGATTGGTGTCTGTAGCACTGGTTAGTATTACTCGTTAGATTGGTTTCTAAAATTATTGTTTAATATTATACGCCCTGCGAGGCATTATTAAGAACGGAATTTTTCAAAAATAGGTCGATGTGATTTCTAAAATTGTCTCTATATTTTTCAATTTCAAAAATTCTCTTTAAAGTTCGAAAAGTGGCTGAAAAAAAAAATGAGAAAAATGACGAACGGAGTGGCTCAGTAGTAGCGGGCTGAGTTGCCGTGCCGAAGGTTTCGAGTTCAAACCCGACTGTGGCGGATTTTGTTTAATCTGTTAACATTGAGGATGAATACTTTGGGATATGGTACCCTCCTGTGATGCACCCAGCCTCTACCAAGTGGATACCCAAAATAGGTGGATAACCGTGCCATTTGAGCGGATATGCTTGCCATTAATAGAAGGACAAGTCACCTGCCTGCATAACCGTTGTTCAAGAAGCAATACAGTCTCTAACATGTACTGAACCCAAGACCTTTCATCGGTTGTAGTGGTACAGGTTCCTTTTTTTTTTTTTACGAAGGCGTCATCGATTCATTAAAAATGCGACCAAATGTAATTATTTAATGGAATACTTAAATTTCTTATGCTAAGAAACAAATCCTCAATATTTTGCTATCAGAATAATATACAATTCATCATTTATTATATTTTTCTACCACTCAAACTTAGCTGAGAAGAATCTAAACTATTTTTTTTTCACTGTAAATAATAATTAAAAAAAAACATCTAATATATAGATTGAATGCTTTTCGTTGCTTACAGACATTATGAATATTATTGTTATTGATCAATCAGCATGTCGCCAAGGGCTGCAAAGCTGGGAAACCGCTTTTAACAACTCACGAAAAGTTATACATTTTAAGGGATCGGTAAAATACCGAGAAGGGAAAAAAGGAAGACAAATATCACGACATTATTTTGATAACAACCCTAGTACAATAGGTATTTATAATAGGAAAAAATATAATTTTTGTTCAGATTGTCTCCTTTGTGATGAAAAGAGGGTTTACTGACGAAATCAGAACACCTGTGAGAAATGGATAGATCGAGGTCAAACTGCTTTTCCGGTTGCTGCAAGGGTCAATGTGAAAAAAAAATCCATGCTTTGCAGTTTTTGGAATTTTGAAGGTGTTATTCTTCACGAATTCGTTTCTGATGGATGGTCTATCAATTCTGACCTCTGCTGCTTACTGCGAGCAATTGGCAATATTGTACACGAAATTGTCAGAGGGTTATCCTCCTATTTTTATTCAATGAAATTTACAACTCTATTTTACTAATACAACAAGTAAATAGATCCTTGTATAAACCGAAAAGGAGTTTTATTGCAGACCTCGCACCATTACTACTTGTTTCGATCCATCGCCCATTTTCTTTTAAGGGAAAACATTTGATAATTTTCGGAAGATGAAATTGCGGTCCAAGATCTCTTTGACAGCCATCCCAAGGAAGGGTATCAGCGTAGGATCGAGCAATTGGCCAGGACATGGCTAATGATGGTTGATAACAATAGACTATACTTTGAGTACTAAGTGTATTTTATATCAAAGAAATAATAATCCAAATATTTGGTTGAAAAATCGTCATTTGTTTTAAAACCCTATTAAATATATTTAAAAAATAATGAGAAATAAAAGTATCTATATTATACCTTAAAAAACATGCTTTAATAAAAAACCAAAGAGGTAAAAAATAAATAGCCTAAAAAATTACGTACTATCAAGCTTAGTTGGGAAACAAAATTAAAATGTAGACAATAATTTTGAATAAGTTTAAAATAAGAATGAAATGACAAACAAAAATTCATGGTTTCTTAAAAACTTTGGGGTACTTTTTTTCGATATTTTCATAATGACTCTACTTTTAACAATATCAGTCAATTAAATATTTACAACATTCGTCATCAAGCACCACAAGATTTTTTAAGATAAAATTAACTTTTTTGTTCATGACTCTATTTTGATTCAAATCTTGTTTAAACTATTTATAAATTTATATAAAATTAAAATTATATTTTATCATAAAATATATGTTATATAATACGTCATAAAACAAAAAAACATTCGCGAAAGCCGACTACCCTTAGAGTCACAGCCAAACTCCTCAGTATTTGGAAGAGCCTCCCGATTGCTTACAGTGCTCTACTGCATTACCGTTCAAATTGCTTTAATATCAAGTGCCTCCACTTCATTTGGCCCTTGTGATCATCAGAGAGAAACTCCATTTAGTTCTGATGATATTATGCCCTGTACAGCCAGTTTGATGGAAGGAGAAATGCCGCAGCAAAAACTCTAATTTTCAGATTTATAGTCAAATTACTTATTAGAACTCATCATATTTAACTGGAAAAATCAAAGATGTATGTCAAACTAGAATTAGCTTTACAATTATGTTAGGCAGAAGAGAATTAAAGAAAAAAATGTTCGAATAACAATAATAATACATGATTCATTGTGTAGAGTTGCTGCGATGAAGGCGATGAAGAAATCCGGCTGCGGCAGATTTATTATTCAGTCGTTTAAAAATCATAGATGGACCCTGTGGGGAGTATAAATACTCCTGGGGCCCACACAGTCTCTATAAGTGGATGTTTTCAACCATGTAAAGGCCCACCAGGCCGATCTGGTAAAAATAAAATATTAAAAAAAAAAAAGTGGATGCTTTGGGAAAAACCTGGCAGTTGTTATTCCGTAGTCTATTGGGGAAAAAAAATAGGTCTTCGTGCGCCAGTTGAGTCCGAACGCTCACAATCCCTGGCTCTAGACCAATCAATACCTTGTGATAACCTGAGAACTTTAATGGCTTTCTTGGAAGTTCTATAGAACACTGATTTATACCATTTCCTCTACAGCTGATAGTCAATAGATTCAAATTTCAAAATAATTTGTGTTCCTAGCCATATAATATTGTGGTTTTGCTTCTTGGATGAAAACATCTTTATCAGAATCAAAAGAAATCATTGAAGGGATGCCAGAACTCTAAGGAAATTGACTAGTTAACGTTGAAAAATTTCACTCTACTGGACTTGGTCCATGATCACTTTTGGAGATAACTTTTGGCTGTTAATATTGTAATATCGTGAGAGATCTGATGGCCCACTTAAGAGTTTTACAAAGTACTGCTTTCTTATTATTATTATATACGTATTAACTTATTATTATGCTTTATTATTATTATTATTATATATACGAATTACCTTTTCTTCAATAACTGACAGGAAAGAAGTTAGATAAATTCATATTTCGAAATAATTTGAGTTACTTCCCAGAAGTAACGTAATATGTGGATTTTTTTTCTAAGAGGAAAACATATTTATTGGAATCAAAAGAAATAATTGAAGGGCTACATGAACTCTAAGAAAATCGACTATTTAACTTTAAAAATCTTCGCTTTATTGGAATGAATATATAACTCGAAATTTTGGCAGGGAATGTAAGCTGGATGGACACTGAAAGGACTGTCTGTTCTGTTTATATATACTATTGGTAGCCTGTCGGTGTACCATGAGAACTTAAGTTCGTAGTAACTGAGTTTGGATGACCCTTCAATTAAAGGCACTCCCTTTAAATCCTCAATGTAAGGCCATAAATGATAATTTTCTGAGGAAAATAAAACAAAAACCGATGTCGGTCAAGTCTATGGTTTATATATTGCTTATAAAAATATTGTTTTTTGGGAAGTTATGAGATAGGCTTTGCTTTCAGGAGAAAGAAAAACTACAAAAGCTACATATATATGCCGAGGAAACCATCCATCTACTTATTTGGCCAAGAGACGATCCATCATCAGCGCATTACTCACAGGTCATCCGGGTTGACCTCCTTGTCATATCAGGACCTAGATCTGTCTAGCGGTCCTCGGTCGATCCTATCTTTTTAGGATCTGTCTTATCTCAAATGGCTAATGTTTACTGTCACGGAAAAACCGGAAGATCAGGCAGTAAATATCTGCCGATCATAAAATGCGTGTTATTGAATGTGATAAATTTAAAATAAAATTTTTATACCAGATCTCTTGAAATTATTGAAAGATCATATAATAGAAATGATATATATATATATATATATATATGAAATGATATATAAGATAAAAAGATATATTAATATCTTTAATAATATAAAGAGGAATAATTTTGCGCTATAGCTTCAAAGTAAAAAGGTTTATTTCATTATATAATATAATAATATTAGGAGTTAATCTTTATTAATATTAATAGTGGAGTGGCTCCCCGTAGACCCTGAGTTGCTATGCCGAAGGACCCGGGTTCAAATCCCACTCGTGGCAAACTTTTGTTAAATATGTTAGAGGCCGGAGGTGGATCCTATGGGATCTAGGACACTCCAGAGGCTCACCCAGCTCAATAAACAAAGGAATAAAAGAAAAATCTGGCAAAAGGAATGGAAGAAAGATTCCATAAATCCCCTTAAACGTTTGGACTTGTACTATCTTTTAGGCTTTCCCAAGTTTGGTTTGTTTATTTAAGGTATTTTTTACGCTACTATGGCTTGCCGGACGAAACTACAGAGGGAGCTCTAAATTTTGCCTATCCAGGTTTAATTAGGATAGGGATTTTAACAAGTACCAGACATCGTACAGGCTCAGGATTTTTTAAACGGGGGTTATCCTCCCTTCCGAAGGACGGTAATACCAAGGATTTTTCACTCCCTTTAAAAAATCCTTTGAGCCACCTGCCGGGCTACAAACCCGCGATCTTGGGCTTAGTAGCTATACCACAGATCGCCTAAGTTTGGTCATTAAATGTTGATAATACTTGCCGGCATTCCGAACTTTTATAGGCTCATATTAAATAATTGAAACTATTATCAGTTTAAAAATAATAAACTGAACATATTAAAAGAAAAATATGAATACAATGCAGTTGCAGATACTCTCTGAGAATATTTGCAAACAGAAGGTTGCTAAAGAATTTCACGTTGCGATGTCTAAAAATATCAAGTGTTCATATTGTTCTTGTCTTATACGAAGAAAGGGTCAATAAAGGGTGCAGCCATATTGCAATACTTTTACGACAGCTCGTCCTCCCGTTTATGAAGAGATGCAACAGAGTTAAACAGTTGGAGATGGAAGTTACCAATGTAATTATAAAAGGGAAAAAATTCATTACTGCAAGGTTTTTGAAGATGAAGAAATATTTCAGACCTGTATTTTAAAACAGGTTATTACAATTCAATATTTTTAGGAAATTTTTTTCGGAAAGATTAAGAAAAGAGGATTTGGAATCAGAAAAATAACCATCTCTGGTTTCATGATAATGCTAATTCAATTCTTGAGCACCATTTTCAGCATAGGTTTCAGATATAGCTCTTCATACAAAGGACTGATAGTTCGGAATAGTAGATTATGTTTTAATCCTGTAGTGTAGTGATTACCATTACAACCCATTATGCCTCAGATCGAGGATTAGCAGCCTAGGATTTTTTAAAGAAGTAAAAAATCTTTAGTTATGCGGTACTTCACGTGTGATGCCAGGTACTCGTTAAAGATCCCTATCGTAACTATACCTGGATAGGCGAAATTTAGGACTTTCAATGAAGCCTTTGCATGCAAGGAGAAAAGCTGTGCTTTCCTCCTCCAAACCATTCAGCCATCTGATCCGACGATGTCCTCTGCTTCGATTACCGTCTAGTTTCTCATAGAGCATTCTCTTTGATATCTTGTGCCATGGCATTCTTTCCACATATCCCATCTATCTAACTCTGGCTTTCTTTATCAACGCCACTAAGTCAGGTTTGTATGAGGCTCAATCAGCTCCTCATGCGTTCTTCCTCTCTATAACCCATTTTCGGCCACTCCGCACCATATTCTTCTTAATATTTTTCTTTCTTATGAGTTGACCATAAGTTCTGATTTTTTCAGGGGCCATTTCTCTCGGTCTTACTATGGTTTTATATATTTGTAGTCGCTTTCTTTTAGAGAGCATTAAAAGACTGCAGCACTCTTTGTAGTGAGGAATAACATCCATTTGCTGCTGTTATTCTGGCTTGAATAGCAAGTCAACTTTGTTGTCGACTGTAACCACACTTCCCAGGTACTTGAATTGGATTACATACTGAAAATGTGATCTCTGAAACTCACTTTTCCATTCACCATTTTTTCCAATTTTGAGTTTTCATGTATACAGTTTTATCTTCGTCCACCTTAAGGCACAGTTGAATGGCTGCCTTTTCATATTCTTGAAATTTTCCTGATTTCAGCATAAAGTGATGTTTAATGAAACATACAGCCTTTCAATAATTTAAAACAACGTTTAGTTCGCATTTCTTTATACCTCGGCTCATTTTGGGCACATTTTATACTATTTTTCAATAATATTTACTATAATGCAGTTGCGATATTCTACTACAACTGAAAATTGTGCTCCTTATTGTTACAGAATACACCCCCCGCAGCAAATTAATAATAATCCTATTTGAGGGATTGGCTCTGCACAATGCATTGATCTACACGCTCTCATGTGATGTCTCAAGATTTTTTTTTATAGTGTGTGATTTCAAACATAAATTCTATGTAAACCCGCCTAATGACCTAATTATTTACGAAGAAAAACAATTGAAACTTGATAAACAATAGTGCACATTCCGTATTAAACATTGTAATTTATTAAAAAATATAACTCATTGATAGTAAACTTCTAAACAAACTAAATAATTGCTGATCCTCACTACTTCTGTGACTAAATTTTACTCAGTAACGTCACGAAGAGAAATAGAGCAAGCAATGGAACGCATTAGTTAAAGAAAGTGCACATATATCACAAGGGGTGACTTTCATGTGCTGATGAATCAACAGATTCCAAGTTCAACAGTTTATTTACTTTTTACCAAATACAGAGAAAAATGTTGGTAAATACAAAGAAACAAAAAACATATGAAAATTGTGAAACAGGAACATTAATGAAGCATAACTTGAAAATATTATCTCGTTTGGGAGAAAAAAAAGTAATTTCATACATCCTTAAGCTCATTGGTAAACGTATGCAGGGGTTTCGTGACACGAAATAAACATTGAGGCCGTGGTTACTAAGACATAGTAACCTCCATTTTCATCAAAGTATTACACAGACCTGTGTCAGGCCAACTAACAACCATTTTTAATATTTATTGGATTGCAACATATGAAATGTCAGTGAAGGTGTAAATTGAAATTATTAGCAAAAAAATCATTAAACAATAATTTTATTAATCAAAATAGGTTCCTTCACTTTCAATTAAACTTCTCTCAACGTGAAACAAACATTTCTATCCCCGCTCTGTAGAAATTAGGTGTCAAGGAAGAAGCGAAGTCTTGGAAGACCGATATCAGGGCATTTTCGTTGTCAATTTTTTTATTTCTTATAAAATTAGGCAAACAACAAACAGTAAAAACGGAAACAGTAAAAATCAGTTGAAGAAAGGTCCGGAGAATATAGTTGGTAAGGAAGGACCTCTACATTCAGCTCCTGAAAAAATGAAAAAAAAATCGGGTGAGCTGCTGGGCTTCGGTAAATCATGTGGTACCCATATTTTCAGCTTTTTAGTCTTACCAAGCTCCTGAAGGTGCCTGGAAACAGTCATGGCACTTGCTCCAAGTTGTGAACCTAATTCACGAATGGTTTGAGAAGGGCCCACTTCGACCAGCTCTTTCAAATTTTCGTTGTCCAACTTAGTCTTCGGCCACGTTCTATGTTGGTAAGGTCATAATCCCCAGACCGAAATTTTTCACTCCAACGGAAGATTGTTCTTTCGCTCACTGTATCTTCACCGTAAACAGTTGTTTCGAAAAGCCTCCGTGACGCTATGGCCAAGTTTAAATTTGTAGAGAAAAATTATACGAATTTCCGCGGATTACATAATTTTATTCTTATTTATTTTTAAAACGTTGCTTCACTTTCAAAAGATAAAGTAAGACTGATTATGAAAGAGGATTAAATAATGATCTTTCAAACGGTATACATAACATAATTGTTTGTGTACAAATAATCTAATTCCTAATGATAAGAAAACTGTAAATAAACGAAACTGACATTTCATCCGTTGCGACCCGATATAACTGCACAAATATAGTTTATGTGTTATAAATGTATAAATAGATAAATTAAACTAGGCTCCTTTAATGGAAGGAGATAATCGGGCTGTTACAATTCATTGCAATCTTTTTATTTTTATTTTATTCATTCAATTAAATTTTCTGAGTGAACTTGAATAAGAAACAAATGGGAACTATAATCGTTTAAAAGGAAATGAAGTCTGAAATAAAAAAATAATAACAGCAAAAAGTTCCATTATTACAACTTTTATATACATAGCTTAATTTAATTATATAATATAAATAAGACCGGTTATTTTAATAAAAAAATAATAATTTTCTTGAATTACAGAACCAAATAAAAAATTGCAATTGTATTAAAAAAAATTACAGTGGCTCCCAGTCAAAATAATACACCAGGATATTTATAGAAGTCTTTGAATAAATAAATAGTTCAAATTATATTACATTAAATACAATAATTTATTGTAATCAATAAACATCCTAGAAGTATGAACTTTGTATATAAACATTTAAAAATAAACAAGGATTTAATTATAAAAGTAAAACACATTTGTTTAGAATTACTTATATCAGAATGTGACAGTGAAAATGATACACCTTAGTTCTTCCTAATATTTGTTTACCTTAAACTATTTTACTTTAGTTAAACTCTTGTGTCGAAAGTGTTTGGCTCATTTCAAAGGGAGTTGAAGAAAAACTGACGTTTTTAAAAATTTTTTTTACGAAAATTTAGGCACACATAACGTTAAAAGAACGTGAGTTGGTTATTCAACATTTTAATGACGGGAAATCTTTAAATGAAATAGCCGAAATTATTAAAAAAAAGCCGTTCCATTGTCCAGCATATAGTGGAGAGAGTCAAGAAGGAAAAGTACATTGCAAGAAAAAAAGTTAAAAGCACTAGAAAAATATTAACTGATCGGGATGAGACTTGGATTGTCAGGGAAATTAAAAGAAATCCACGTTTGAATGCACCCAACAAAGCACAACCTACAAAGAATTGTACTTAACTAATTGTTTAGGTACTAAATACAAAGTTTATAAATTATTAGTACTCAAAAGTTAATTAGAAGTGATGTGCCATTTTGAGTATGAGATGAAATAATGTAAGATAACTTGGTGAAATTATTTATTGATTATGATAGAGGTAGACTTTGCCATTGAATATAATTTTCAAATAATACTATTGTTTCTCTAAAAATAAACCATTGCATTTTATTTTAAATTATTTATTATTCAATTTTCATTCTTATCATAAGTATTAAAATGAAAAAAATGTTTTTAAGTGTTGATACTTTTTTTTTTAAACACTTATCTTTTTTTTTTTAGATAGAAAATATCATTATAAAAATGACATTTGTAACTTGGTGTTGTCTTATTGCAAAAACAAAATTATTTAGCAGGTTGAGTATAATACATGCTCGTGTTCTTTGCTGTGAGTTAGCGAGATCCATGGAGTATTTATCCTTAAATAGTGGCCAAAACTAGAAATACTGAAATTCAATAAATGCTATTAAAATTGGTATTCCCTGATTAATAACTATCTGCCTATCTGCTCGGCAAAATTATCGTCCCGATGATAAGCCGCTCAAGCATAAATAAACTTATTTTACCACTTAAATAACAGGTATCAAAAGATTAATATTTTTGGCCAGGTTTTAAGGGCTAATAATAATCCACTCTGCGCCGTCAATAGATAACTAATTTATTACATCTTCGACAATAGTAATACAAATAAAAAAGATAATTAATAATTGATACTTTTTTTTATTTAAAAGGACAGTATAAAAATAGAGGCTACTAGCTAACACATATATATTTACGACTTAAGCTGAAAAGAGTTTCAGTTGGACGTCATTTAAAGCATTAAAAATCAAGTAACATTGAATAATGTATTTTTAAAAATAAATGTTCTAAAAATACATTTAAAAAATATAATAGTATTTATGTCTTATAATTTTTGAATGATATAGGTTACTCAAAAACCGAAATTAATTTATATGTGGCACATTTTATATTGCATTTTTAATTTGATTTAAATTCATCCTTATCAGTGAGGAAAGTCTAATTAAATTGTGTATTTAGAAAGAGGTTTATGTAATTAGTAATTAGCATGATAATGTTTATCTCAATAACTTTTTATAGTCATTAATTAATCGTAATTCATAAAAAATGACAAAAAGAAAATTGTGGAAAGGTAAGCTTAACAATTTCTACTATTAGTAACATTAATCCTTTATTGTGCTATTTTAATTGTTTTTATTTTTTAATAATTTAACGTTATTTTATGCTCTATGGCTAATCGGATTACATTGGGAATCCTTAATCCTCCCTATTCAATAATTAGGATATGGATCTTTGACGAGTCCCCTGGCACGGCATACGCTCGGGACCCCCATTTGAAGTGTCTTCCGAAGGACGCGATAACCAAGGAAATTTTCCGCCCTTTAAAATATTCTAAGGCTACCTGCCGGGCTGCGATCTCGAGATCTTTAAATAGTATTATCAATGTGGATATCTTGACTTTAGTTTTTTCAGGTTTTCGAGTTTAAGGAAATAAATATAAAATTATATTTTGGCACGTTTAGGACGTAATGGTTCTTATATATGTACATGCCCTTAAAGCCCATTAAATATGAAAGCAAAGTAGAGAGAAGTAAGAAATTTACGAGGACCCGCAATAATTTACACATGAAACAACCGAGATTCGAAAAAGAAAGCACTTAGAGTTCCATCAGGACTAACAATAACAGCCTTTGGAGATTTCATGGGACGATAAACATTGGCTCCTTTATATCTCTTGGAAAGCACTGTTAAGGAATCGTTCCTCAGCATCTTGATCGTCGAGATGTCTGGGAAAGGATACGGCAAGAAACATTCAAAATACCTCCGTTTGGAGTTCTAAACTCACATTCTTGTCACAGCAATTCTGATTATTATAGGCTAACTACAATCACGTGTTCGAAAATTTAATCAGAAAAAATAAATTTCTTCTCAGTTCGTACATTACTGCTTAATACAAAAAGTGGTAAATGCTTAAAACTGAGTTGCATATTACCGTTTAAGCTTACTTAAGGCGCTTAAATTAGAAAATTACACAGGCCAACGATGAAAAAACTTTTTTAATGAAAATACCTTATTCTTATGTTGTTTAGGTTGCTGAATCCAAATATGATGCTTAAAAAGTTGTATCACCCACCATTTATTCACATTTTATAGTTAAATTCATGAAATAAAGAAATATTTTTAGAATTTAACAGCTTTTTCATAGTTAAGATAACATGAAAAAATAGGTCTAATGAACAAAGATGATGTTGGCAGCACTGCTGAAACACATGCTAAACAGCTGATGTTTTGTTTATTTTCAACATAACCTCACTTTTACGTTTCCTGTACATGTGCTCAGTGCAATGTCTCATCGCGGCTGTAAAAACTCTGCTGACAGTTTTTGTTATATTTGTGGTGAGTTTGTTATTAAAAAGCACCAAAGAAACATTACAGACTTTGTGAAAAAGGTTTATCTAGCATACTTTGGAACCAAACTTGGAGACCAGGATAAACCTTGGGCACCGCATAAGGTATGTTATGTATGTGTTGAAGACCTCAGGAAATGGTCAAAAAAAGAGAAAAAACACTTTAAATTTGCTGTTCCCATGATATGGAGGGAACCAAAAAATCATTCCGATGACTGTTACTTTTGCAGTGTAGATATTACTGGTCATAACTCTAAGAACAAGAAGGTAATAAGCTACCCTAACCTTCCGTCCGCCATCCGACCAGTAGGGCACGGTGTAGATTTGCCAATCCCGGAACCACCAGAGGACTTAAATTCTATTGAAACAGAAGTATTTTCTGATGTACAGTCGGAGTTAGATGAACACGATGAAGAATTCCAATGTGTTACAGAAAATGTAGAGCCTAAATTGTTCACTCAGGTCGAGCTTAATGACTTAGTTAGGGATCTGGGCTTAACAAAAGAAAAAGCTGAACTGCTTGGCTCTAGGCTAAAAGAAAAGAACTTGCTGGCGGCTGGAACCAGCATTCATGTGTATAGGAAGAGAGAACAACAATTTTCGAAGTATTTTGAACAAGAGGGTGATTTGGTGTACTGCTCAGACATTCATGGTTTAATGAATGAGTTTGGAATTGAATACAAAACAGAAGATTGGAGGTTGTTTATTGATTCATCCAAAAATAGTTTGAAGGCAGTTTTAGCACACAACGGTAACATGTATGCCTCTGTACCTGTCGGTCATTCTGTACATATGAAAGAGAGTTACGAAAATCTAGAAATAGTGTTAAATAAAATAGGTTATTCTGCACACGGTTGGATGATATGTGGTGATTTGAAAGTTACGTGCATGCTCCTTGGTCAGCAAGGGGGTTTTACCAAATTTCCATGTTTCTTGTGTGAATGGGACAGTAGAGCTCGGAATCAACATTGGTGCAGAAAGAACTGGCCTGCTAGGGAGTCTTTAAAGCCTGGCGAGAAGAACATTTTACGCAAAAACCTTGTAGATCCAAAAAACGTGCTCCTACCACCACTACATATTAAGTTAGGTCTCATGAAACAGTTTGTAAAGGCTTTGCCTAAAGATGGGCTTTGTTTCAAATATCTCTGTCAGAAGTTTCCACACCTTTCAGAAGCTAAACTGAAAGAAGGCGTCTTTACCGGGCCTGATATTAGAAAAATGATGTTTGACGTTAACTTTGAATCCACAATGACCTCAAATGAAAAGGAAGCATGGGTTTCATTCAAGCAAGTTGTCACCAAGTTTTTGGGAAATGAAAAAGACCCAGAATATAAGGCTATTGTTGCTAACATGTTAAAAAAATTTGAACAGTTAGGATGTTTGATGAGCCTGAAAGTTCACTTTTTGAGCAGCCACCTCGATTACTTCCCGGAAAATTTAGGAGATGTTAGTGAGGAGCAAGGTGAGCGTTTTCACCAGGACGTTAAAGTGATGGAAAAACGTTACCAGGGCCGCTGGAATACCAACATGATGGGGGATTACTGTTGGTCACTTCACCGGGAAGTTCAGCAAGCTATTCATCGCAGGAAAAGCTACACAAGAAGCTTCAAGGAAAAAAGGGAAAGAAAATATAAACCAATTCCAGTTGACAAGTGAACCTTGTATCATCACATAAAATTACTATTCCAAGTATTTTACTGAATATACAAACCATTTTTACGATTCTACAGTGTTTCATTGATTTCCCTATATACTGTAAATGGGTATTAGACTATATAATAAAATACATTTTGCTTGGAAACTAAGGGTGATACATAAAAACTACGAGCAGATTTGGATTCAGCACATAAAAATCTATCAAGACCAGCTATTAAAATTAAAAAAGTTTTCAAAAAGGTTTTTTTTGTTGGCCTGTGTTATTCATATAAATAAATTGAATTGTATATAACTAAATAAGAATAATTAGATAAAATCGAAATACGATGGTTTGCTTTGTTTAAATAAAAGTAATTAAAGAATTTCTTTGTCTTTATTTATGTATCCACATCTGTAACGAACAAACAATTGACAATCAGCAGATTGCCTGTAAGTAAAAAAAAACAAAATGACATGAAGAATAGTACCCAGCGGTACCTCTCCAGTGTCTTACTTTAATTTCTTACGGTAACAGATCCCTCATCCACGTTCTTTTTAGTCTCTTCAGACATGTAAATCGTTGCCATGTGTTTTATCAGTGGGTTTGGGTGTCCATGTAGTTTTTCTTCATAGTGTTTGTTGTATGTTCGTCAACAGGTGGTATTTATTTATTAAAGTCATAATGCCAAGTTATGTTATTGACATACCATGGTGCTTAGACTTAAAATTTGTAATATAGGCATAAATTTATAGACAGATCAGTTTAAAGTCGTTTTCTATGAGTCTGTTTAGCGATGCCAATTAACGAATCAAATCTACAATTGTTGACTACAAGAATACTAATGTTAGTGATAAACACTTAATCTGACTGACTACACTATTAAAATAAAATGACATATTCTTCATAACCTCATTCATAATCTGTATTAAATAACAACATACACAAGCATATTCTTACTTGTAGCAATAGCCTAAAGGGACCTTAAATAAACTGTATAGAATAAAAACCGTTGGACGAAATTGTCCACTTTTTTAAAATTTTGTTTTGATATTTTCAGCGTCACTAATAGGAATAATGGCATCCTTTTTCCTTCTACGTTTCCAATCTTGAATAAATATTTTCTAATTTTGTTTACTGCTAAAAAATAATTGCAGTTTCGGACCTCAATAAATGTTTTTTTTTTAATATTTCGATTTGCTTTATATTAAAACAAATTCAAATTTTGAATACATGTTTTATGTGAATGGTATAAACATGTTTGCAATAAACCTTTTGTTTACTGGATAGGTCCAGCATAGATAACTGTATTCCAAATGTATACAGCGAGGGGAAATAAAGTTCCTCAATTGGAATAACCAATACTGGCAAGAGAATAATTTTTCTTAGTCTTGACAAGGCCAGGCAGAGGTGGAATAGAGCCATTCAGACTCACTTCAATATTGGTAGCGAATTGATTTTTTTCATCTTATTACATGAGATTTTACTTCTCAACAATATAATAATAATAAAGTATAAATGGTTCAAGAAACAGAGCATAAACAAGTCTATTAAAAACTCTTATACTATGACGGTATTATGTTTTCGTCTGGTGAAGTAAAAATAGCTGAAACTATTATTTGTTATTTTATGTGGAACTAGATAAGAACTTCAACCCAAACAGATTTAGCTTGACTTTAGTAAACAGCCATATTCGTATCAGCTTTATTTGTTGTCAATGATTTGTATTCGATAATATAATATTGGAAAGTGATATTTTAGCTTCCATTGGCCAATTTTATTGAAAAGGTACGGTACTACTGGCTTGTAAGTATATGACAGAAAAATATAAACATTTCATTGATAACCGTGCAAACTATTATTTTTTTTAAATTTACAGTATAGTCACTATATATGTAAAAAAAATAGATAGCTTTTGTGAGTTATGGAACACCTGTAACCATATAATAGATCAACAATTATTTTTAATGGGTCACTGACTCACCTTTGGTTACCAATGAATCAGTAAAGAAAAAATACAAAGAAATTAAAATAAGAAATGCACTTTTCAAATTGTTCTTTGACTTAACAAAAAAAAAAAAGGATCGCAAAAAAGATACCATTAGCTAACAAAAATGCTGAAAAAACAGTTTTGTAATCTTTTATTCCATGTTTTTGGCTAGAAAATTATCTACTAGTAGAATTTCCTCAAAATACAAGTAGGAATATGCTTGTGTATGTTACTTTAATACTGATTATGAATGAGGTTATGAACAATACGTCATTTTATTTTAATAGTGTAGTAAATTTTTAATAACTCAAATTTACTCATATAAATTAATAACTGCCAAATGAAAGATACGTGGGTACTTATGATCACAGGTGGTTTCTGCATTGTGTTGACGGTGATTCACATAAAGATTTTATTTGCACAGGTTGAAATCATTGCAGATATTACGTCCTCCAATGTGAAACCCATCCATAATCTCAGCCTTTCTATACGGTAAAGGGGATATTAATATAGGGAAAAAATCGATTTATTTATCGTCCCATTTTAACCTGTATCAAATTATATTTCGATTTATCGAAAAAATATGGATATTCTTGATATTTCCGACCTCCATGTTGTTAATATTATATATAATAGGGCTTATGGATACAGTATATATATATACATATATCGTATTGACTTTTTCCAATATATTAAAGTTATTGAAACATCAATCGAGTAATCAATAAAACTAAAGTTGATTGCCATAAATTTTACATATGAATTATGAAGAAGATGTTTTAGAACCAGAAATATAAATGTCAGAAGTCATCTTTAAAACTTTAACACTTTAGTAGTGACAAAGTATTAATAATTTGGCTGTGCCGTCCTTCGGAAGGGACGTTAAATGGCGAGTCCCGAGCCTGTAAGATGTCAGATACTCGTTAAAAACCCCTATCCTAATTAAACCTGGTTAGGCAAAATTTAGAGCTCCCTCTGTAGGGTTGTCCGATTAGCTAGTGCCAGTATGTGTGAAAACCTGACTTATGTTATTAATTTAAATTTACAAATTTAAATAATTCAGACAATAATTGTTAGAAATTAGAAAATAAGAACGGAGTTATTCTTAAGGTTGTTTTTTCACTTCTGTCGGCAATTCTCATGTCTGCCTATTCCTAATTATTTTTGTTTATCAGAAGTTTTTATTTAATCTTTGTCCAGCTGTAGAAACCTTTCTTTATCATTCTGTCGTTGCATTTGGACCTTGGCGACGGTGGAATGTTATCTGTGGTTCGTATGTAACTGTATTTTGAGTTTAGGATGTGCTTAATTTATTTATTTCCTTTGCTATTATTCTCTTTCTGTCCTGAAGAGTTAGTTTGTAAGAAGACTTAAAGCCTTTTCTTTGATGTTTTTATAATTCTTATCTTAACAAAATAAAAACATATATATCGACAGTTATTTTACTATTTCTTTTTCACAAACTATTAAGAGTAAGCATATGAATTTTTTCCTCTGAAGTTATAGAGCTAAATTTATTCAAGAGGGATTAATCGGTATGAAAAGGATGAAAACAACATTGATGAAGCAGCTGGAGCCATTCATTACATTAACGGCCGTGTAATCATAGTGACGTCCACTCTACGGCTAAATTAAATGGGGCATTAAAAGAAATTGCAGCATTAGCAACGGCCTCTGCAATTTATAAATCAGTCAGATATGATCGCTTACTAGTGATGAAGTAATAAAATAAGAAATAATAAAAAGAAGGAGTGATTAAATCTTCTTCATGTCTTCGAATCAAGTAATGGCAACACAATTTTCTGTAATATAAAACATTAATGAACTCAGGGCTCTATATTTTTAATCACGAAATAATTAGTCCTTAATAACTTATGGGACCTAATCAAGAACGTTCATCAACCGAAATGGTTAATAAAAATTGTTGATTGATTTACTAGCAAAAATGGTCCAGGCAGGATTGGGTACTATCTAACTGTCAACGTACAATTGAAAATTCAAATTAAGGTGGGAAATAAATTTGCGGGGTGTCATAAAGATTCATTTTTTGATGGCATCAAGAATAAATACCTACTGATCCAGAGAGAATCGAATCACACAATTCTGAATCATATAAATATGATTGCTAAATATTGATAAATGCAGAATTTTATGATCCAGATTGACAGTCTGGATTAATTAGAGAGATAGAGTAAGAGCATCTAGAGTAAACACAAAATTTCAACTCGTATTAATGAAGATTTTAAGTATTGAATACAGGATTCATAGAAGTACTTATTCTTGTAGAAAATTTAAATATATTTGTAAGTATAGATTATGTTTAAAATATTTTGAAAATTTATTTTATGTTAGGGCTACTTTATGTTTATTTTTTTTTGTGAATAATTACAAGAGGCATTCGTGATCAAACGCTGATAGTTTCTTATTTCAAAAATTATTTTAATTTTAGTTTCGTAAGCAATTTTTTATATTACCGAAACTTATGATTCGGAACCGAAATAAAATCTTAAGAAATGAGATGGAAATAATTTTTGGTAATTTACCAAGTGCTATTCCATATCATAATCTCTCAATTCACAGTTCAAATCACATTTCCCAACAAAACCATTGATTAATATTGTCTAGACTAAGGGTAACTTAAAGCTACACTCAGATACTAATAAAGCTAAAACGAAATTTCATTTATCTAAATATAAAAATATGAGATTACCTTGTTTTGAAACCGATTCTTCTATAATAGGATCCTGGATAATATTCTGGACCAGCTGAAATTTAAAATACGTATTAGTCCATTTTTGTTTTTTCGTGTAAAACTACACTAATACCCAAACAAACTTTATAAAAATAAAAGAGGAATATGACATCTTTAAATATAAATTGAAGCATTTCTCAGCATTTTTAATGCCACACCTTCTAGATGATCATACAAGCACAAGAGTTGATAAAAAAAAATCATATCCATTAATTATAATCGGTAATACACGTATGCGGATCCAGGGGGAGGGAAACGGGGACATACGCCCCCCAGACGGTCTTTTGTGTACTGTGAGAATCCATTACAGAACATACTGATAGGCAAATTATGTGATGATTGTTGTTAAAATATATGAATAAAATAACAGAAAGAACATGAGTGAAACTGTTGTTTAGATATTTTAATAAAGCTTTGAAATCTTTCTATAAATACTACAAGTTTATTTCTAAGTTATTGTTGATTTTTTTCCCGTCTGCCAGTTGTGTCCTCCCAGAAAAAATCCTGGATCCGCCCTTGGTCATACATGTAGTTTTCAAATACAATACATGTTTATATTATATAAAATTTGTAAAACTTTTAAAATGACACTCTCCTGACAAATAACAGTAAATTATATTAGTTCTCAACGTTTAAGGTACAAAGTCTTTATTAATAACGTCGGATTTAAAGTATTGGGATGGAAAGTATGAAATTAGAGAAAAACAAAAAAGCAACTTCAACAAAATAATGCTTATTCAAAATAACTTCTATTAGCTTTAAAATATTTTTACCAACCCTCAACAGAGCTTTTATCACTTTTCCGAGAAACTTTTTGAATAAAAAAAACTTATCAAGGTTTTTTTTTTAATCAATTATTTAAATATTGACTTCTACTTTATTTATTGGACTAAAAGTGATAAACGTACAGATGCATGTCTTATTTATAATGGAAAATAATTGCTAAATACAGCAGTTAAAAAAATAAATAAATAATAAAAACAATTGAAGGGAAATTTTGAAAACGTGCCGAGTTTTTATTTTTAATTTGAGTCATTAAAGATTTTTTGTTCAAATATAAATTCGTAATAAACAAAACCTCCACATTCTATTTCTCCCTTGCAAAAAGGCAGTTTAAACACAGACAGTAGACTGAAGACAAGGCAGTGGCAAATACAAACAAGTACAGTAGCGCAAACAAGTAATTACCGAGAGTAGCGCATTGGTCACAGTTATTATAACAGTCGCTCCACTGTGGCAGCGGTTTAGGAACGCGATCTCTTCTCTCAATACCATTTTACCGTGGTTCAGTTGGTCATGGTGCTGGGGTAGTTGCAATACTACCAAAACATTGAGGAGTAGGGTGCGTTG
Source organism: Arma custos (assembly GCA_037127475.1). Classification (NCBI taxonomy): domain Eukaryota; kingdom Metazoa; phylum Arthropoda; class Insecta; order Hemiptera; family Pentatomidae; genus Arma; species Arma custos. Next base: position 95,546,493 of record CM073762.1, read on the forward strand.
TAGGTAGGGTATTAATATTTTTTAAAAAATTTTAATTATTTATTTATTACTGGGCTCTACAGTCCACTTGGAGAACCTTGGCTCTGTTAATTTCTTCTTATAATCGCCTCTGTCCGCCGCGAGGCGTCTCCAGCAGTTAATACCCATCGCCTTCAGGTCACTCTCCACATCGTTGAAAACCTGAAATCCCTCTTAATCTTGAACCATCATTCGGTATTTCGTACATCATCCTTCTTGGAGTTCTCGTTGAGTCCATCCTCTCCACATGCCCCAACCATCATAGCATTTTGAGCTATAATAATAATAATAATTCCGGTCGAGGTTTTAAAGGAGGCTCAACAGGCAGTTCTCCCCCGCAGTCATCCCCAACTTTGTGTAACCAATTAATAGAGGCTGGATGAGCCCCAGGAGGGTCCAGATCCCACAAATCAACCCTTGGTTGTGTGCAGTTTAAATCAAATTTGAACACTGCAACTCAGAGCTCTATCACGGTACTAATTTCGGTTTTTACCAACAGATGGCTTTGACTCACATATCAATAGTAATATTTAATGAAGCCATGCTATCACAGAGCATTTTAGATATAAAGGTCGCATCAGTAGTTTACCCAGTCGAAAGTTATTGAGGTTTGGAAATGGAGTTTCCAGAAAGCCATTTTCGTCTTATTTTGATTTTTTCCTTAAAAAAATAAGGGATAAACGCATCGCAGGTTTATCGAAAATCGTGTGTTGGCATCACCACAGAGTGCTTAGGTGAGCGGCACTGTCCATATTCTCTTGCTCGTTCCGAATATTTACATGCTAAAGATAAATTTCAAACTGGCCGATAAATCGTTGAAAAAATATATGAAATTCTTCAAATATTTTAAGAAGACGGAGATATTTCATCTCAAGACGTCACTAAGGATACTTGTGTTCCACTTGAATTAAGAGTGAAAAATATAATGGACAGAATTTCCATTTGTGAATTGTGCTACAATAATGTGCGAAAAACATCGTGACCACATTCCAGAGAACGTTAACGAACGGCTGAAAAGTTCGTATTGGCGCCAAGGAAGATAATGCTGAGGGTTTGTTGGGGTTGAAAAGGATTTGCTAACATTCTTGAATCTGGCCAAACTATTAATTCGAATCTGAACTGTCAACAACAAACGATATTGACGTAGGCAATTTATAAAGAACGGAATTGATGATTCAATAATAAAGGCATTGTTTTTCATCACGAAAACCCTAGACCACATATGTCTTTAGTAACTCGGCTAAAAGTTGACAAATAATGGTAATCGTCTGAATAGCCTGAATAGCCCGAATCTTGCTGTTCGTGTATTATATTACTTTGCCTAATGCCTTTGTTTATGGAGTGTCTTGAAGCAAGGTTGCTGTCCCTATTTGATGAGTTTGTTTGGACTGTAACAGTGAAAAAGAGTGCACTTTGTCTTCTTTTGATAATTTTCTAAGTAATCTTTTTCATATATCATTTTTTTCTGATAACATAATAACTGGGTATCATAACATCGGGAATTATTCCGACTTCAAATCAGCGTTCAAAATATTAATTTCTCATAAATTTTAAAACTGTTGAGGAAGTGATGATTGTTTAAGGAAATTTTTATTCTTTAACTTTTCTCTTATTTAATCATGTCAACTTTCGAATGAATTAATTGAAGCATAAACCGTTTAATTATTAACCACGGTCCGAGAAACTCAAATCTTTTTTTGAAATATTCTAGTTGTTACGTAGTATCGATTTTATGTTAATCCTTTAAATCATACATGGAAAAAACAAAATTTTGCTGTATCGTTAATATATATCAATAAAGCTTAGTTAATAAAAAATTAAAAAAACTGACTGCTACCGTAGATTTGTTCTTTATTATAAACAAAAGTCACAAAATCAATTTTATTTGTAACCATAGAAATTGTTTACTCCTTGAGTAAGGCGAAGAGTTGGTTGAACTTTACTCCTGAGAACATGGCCTTAATATCGGAGAATTGAGTTAGCTGTCCTTACTCAAGACTTAGGACATTGGGTGGGCTTTCACTACTCCTTATGTGTCGTGTTATAAAATAGTATTACAAAAAATAATAAAAAATAAATAATAAAACCATGACAGAACTTACCACTGATGGTTCTTCCGTATCGTGGCTGCTTATCCGAACAGTTGGATTTTCTTCTTTCTTCTCCTCATCTTTCTTACGGCGTTCTTTAACCTTTCTCGCCGCCGAAAGCCATTTGCTTTTGTACTTGTAAGGGGAAGATTCTTCTCTGAAAAAATAAATAATAATAATGAATCAAGTAAATGCTTTATAGTAGATTCAACACATAAAAATATTGTGATGGGTTGAGGGATAAGTATTGAAGAGCCGAATTCTCGACCTTGCATGGATCTTAGAAATCAGTATGGTGAGCAATGCTTTGGAAACTGTTGTGTATCGATGTGTAGTTTTGTAATCGATTCCATGTCGAGGGGGAAATCGCTTGGTTAGAATGTTCCCGAATGGCGGTGTGAGTTTGTCTCCTTGTATTAACCCTACATAATGTGTATAGTTCAATAAACTGTAATCCACTGTGTTCATACTCAGGTGTATTATTGATAATTCCCCACAGGCTCCTCACTTTGTAGTTTCAACAGAAACACAATAGAAACATTGCCATTTTAGTAGGAAAATGTAAAAAAAAAAAATTTGCTCTTTTCTTTTAAAAAGTCTTAAAAATGTCCTAGGGCTGCCTGATCTGTGAACTCGTTACCCTTAATCCAAATGTGACCAGGGATCCATATGAAATACATGCTCTTACCCTGCTCCACGATTAAGATATTGGATTCTAATAGAACGTAGATTGTTCGAGTTCATATCTTTCAAATCCTGTAGGAAGTTTAGCGAATCTGACGATATGATTATAGTCTTCTCAGCTATCAATATGAATAAGAAACGTAGTTTATATCATGTGGAGTTCGGCAGTACATGTAGCGGCTTATTAATGTAGTTTATATTTTGTGTTTCGGGCAAGTTACAAAGGACGAAGTCGTTGAGTTTTGGGACTTTGGGTGTTGAATCCATGGATAAAAATTTAAAAACGATCCGTGTTGTATTGGAGGATGCGAAACAACCGATTTTTTATATTCCGGAAGAGTGGGATTTAAGAAATGTGAAAGAGTATTGTTTTAGGAATTAGGAAGAAAATGGTGCATGTGGAGGTCAAAAGAATTTGGTTAAGTAGGGAGTAATGTTAATTGGAAAGCCAATGCCTTATTTAGGATTAAATATACAAGGTACAAACAAATTAAAATTATACATGGCAAATATTAAAAATAAATATAGGCAATAAACAGTTCCCTATTTAAAAGAATTTTTCGACCTTCACCCTGACCAATTTCTTCCTCACACACACACACACGCACACACACATATACATATATATATATATATATATATATATATATATATATAAGGTTAACTAACATTATTCAAGTTAGCTATAGGATCCAAAGTAGATTCTGGATTTCAGGTTTAGATAGAGGTATAGCTCTAAGAGCTTAAACAAAGGTTGAGTTTTAATTTTGCGGTAACGCTGTAGTATTTATTTTATATTATTTATTTTGTATTTATTTGTACGTGCAGTGGTCTGTCAGCGAAAATTATTTGGAGATGTAATTTACAACCAATTTTCTATACAACAAGGGATGTAAACCTGCATCTACACGATAAACTGAGGATAGGAGCAGTTCTGAAAGCACCTGTTGCAATCCGGATTTCGGTATTGTGGATAGAATCAAGCTTTGCTAATGTTCGACAACGTGCAAAGCCGTAAATAATGGGCCTGTTGTCTAATCAAAGCCCCATATAGTTTCATCAATGTGGATATACGCTATATGCTATTGACTATATTAATTATATATACAATAATTAAAAAGGTTTCAAATTAGCTTAATAATTAATATATATTAACTAATTTTGATTATTAATATTAGATCTAAATTTTCTATAAATACTCTAAAAAGTATAAATCTTTTTACACAATTTATTACTTATTATCAATTATTAACCTTTTTTTCTAGATCTTTGTTGGTAATTGTATTTTTTTGTCATTTACAATACTCTCTTATACGTCTCTTTAAACAGCTGTTAAAAAATAAGTAAATAAGGAATTGAACAACTGCCAAATTGATTTTATTTCTTTTTATTGTTTGAACGATTACTATGTTATGTTTGGCAATAAAAATGTAATCAAGGGAAACAAAAATAAAATAAAGCAGGAGTTATACCTTATAAAAATAAATTTAAGAGTGAATAAAAAGTTGTTTAACCTAAAAAAAAAAGTTTGATGCTCCAGATTAATAATGAAAATCCTATCCCAATAATGAATTATCCCAATAAGCAATGCCAACATCAACTAAAGAAAATAAACTGTAAAATATTAATACTCTGAAATCGACAAAAACGACCGATGACAATATTAACTGAGAAACATTTTCGATAAAATCGTAGCCAACTGTCTTGGGAACATCTGAAGTTAAGCTCCCAACAATATTGCCAACTTCCAGCCAGTAATTGGTTTGTTATATTTAACTTAGCAAAGTAAATCCTGGATAAACAGAACTTATAGGGATTATAAAATCAATTAAAGTAGAGCAGATTTTTCGCTGAAAGGGGTCGCTAGGATGAGACCTTCGCCTTTTCAATCCCTCTAACTCCAAACTATTCCCCGAAGGATCGCCTTCAGGTACAAAAGGAGTAAGATGTTTTTCCAACAAATTAATAAAATAGTGGTTTATCGATTTTTACTTATACTAGTTTTAAATATTCTGATTTAGGCTGATATAAAAAACATAGTTTAAATCATTCCTGGCAAAAAGTATAACAATCGGATTTCATAAAATGTTCATAAAACAGTTTATTTATCCTTTAAAAAAATATCTGTACTACTACAGCCCATGAAGTGTTTTCGGTTCAGTAATTCGTAGAGACTGTACTGTTTCTAATAAAAAGGGTGTGCAAGAAGATGACTTGTCTATGATGACGTTCAACCGCCAGGTTTTTCCTAAACATACCCAGTATATAGAAGCTGGGTGAGCCCTAGGTGGGTATGCAGGGCCTACTTGGCCAATATATGGCTGATGTTTATTCACTAATAATGAAATAAATACTGTTATGAAAATTTAACGAAAAACCAATGGAGAAATAAATGAAAACAAAATTTGAAACAAGAAGGATGAAACATCCAAACAAAAAATAACGTCTTGGTCCTGGTCATATCTTTTATTTCAAATAAAATATTTCAAAAATTATAACCTCTAACAAAAATAAAAGAAATAAATTATAATAATATATAATGATATATAATATATAATGACAAGATCCGAAAATAAAAGTAATGTTTAATTAACATTCTCCCCGCATATAAATCGCAAATTGCGAGAACAGGGATATATAAAGGATCAAGTGAAAAGAAAGAATATGTCTGACCGACAAGCGAACCAGGATGGCTAGTACCACGACGGATACGTGGGAGACCCGGGTTCGAGTCCCGGTCCTGGTCATATCTTTTCTTTTCAAATAAACTATTTAAAAAAAAAAATCGATTTAGAGGACTAACTACAAACAAAAAAGTAACGGATTTAAGAACTAATTTTTCCAACACAATGGATTGAATTGGTCAGGGGGTGCAGTCAATGATAACACAAAATAAGCAGAAATTATTTTTTAATTGTGCCAACGTTTCGGCCTATGGTGTAGGCCACCTTCAGGGATAAGAAAGAAAGAGAAAATAACTATATAAATCTTTGAAGTGCCAAGTAAGAATTACAGAATTTACATGTAGAACTTAAAGTAAAATAAAGAAATACAGAGCGTCAGATAAAATTATAATAGGATGATGTATGAGTAACAGAATTTGTGAACAGAATTAATAATTATGTAAAGAAATTCAAAGAGTAAGATAGATTATGAAAAGGTTAAGGATAAGGTACATTACGTAAAAATGTGTCTTACGAGACTTAATAAGTATGTAAAACATAGTTATATTACAGGTAATGAAATAAAAATGTTTGATTACTTAATTATAAGAAAGTTATATAAATATGAATTTAAATTAACACAAATTGTTTATATATATATATATATATATATATATATATATATATATATATATATATATATATATATATATATATAAGAATTGTATAGAAAGTAAGGATAAAAAAGTCATAGATATCAAAAGAGTGATGATAAAATGATCAATAATAATAATGATAAAAAAAAGTGATCAGAAATAACGATGTGACAATGATGCGCATCATATAGAAATGGAAGAATGCAAATTGTATGGGTAAAAAGTAAAATACCAGAAATTATGGTATCATGTATGATTGTGTTATTGTGTGAAACAAATAATAATATGTAAAGAATAGTATGAACAGTTGAGATGAGCAGAAAAAGTTACAATTCTATTACTACATATAATGGATGTCATTATTTGGTGAAGAGAGAAACGGGTGTGAAGGAATGGAAAAGGAGAAGGATGGAGGGAAGATAGGAGCATATTAAAATGCGTAGAAACCAAATAGCGGGGTGTCTTCACTACATTTTTTTAAATTTATTTACTAACGATTATTTACCACTTCATTTGGTTTTTGTCCCCATAAATTCTCGCCACAGGCTCCCTCTCTAAGTCGCCCCTCTGCCGTACTCGTACTCTCCACCACATCCTCAAACCGAGTCTTGGTGGTTTCCTCCTTTCCTCCTTCCAATCGGGCGTAAGTCAAAGATTGTTTTAGTCCGACATTCTTTTTAAGTAATCATACATTTTAGTCGCCTTTTTAATATTTCCTATTCCATATTTCACTTAAAACATCATTTACTTCAAGTCTTCCATTGTAATATCAGGCAGTGCTTGTTCGGTTCATTTTGAAACCATAAAAAGTAAGCACCAAAATATTCCATTACAAAATCAAAACATAAAATTGTAAACATTAAAACAGGAACTTTCATGTGAGTACAACACTATATACTGAGTTAGAACTATATATTTCTAATAAACTACACAAGAATGAAAATAAAACTAAATATTAAATATTGTATATAGGACAGTTATTTCCTGGGACGTATTGGATTCTGGTAATGGAACATCTCCAGAAGTCCACCTCCATGGCCGCCAACTTTCTTTCCTCATTTTTCGTTTCTGTCCTTTTTTTTTTTTACAATCCGTAGCGGTACTCTGCTTTCTATGAATGGATGAAAAAGTTTTTCTTCAACAACCTTTTTTCATCTTACGATTTCTTCTATTATATCTTCTTAAGAGCTTGGATCATCAAGGAGCTATCTGTCAAGATATTTAAATTCATTTTAAAAAATTATTTTGAACATTTTGAACAAATCTTATGCTTGTTTCTAAAGTACCAAAACCAACTCAAGTATCAAACTGAGTGATCTTTGAGTTAAGATATAATGGATAATTGAAGAGCTTTATTCTCTTAGCAATTATTTGTTTCCAGCATAAATATGTAGTGTATCAATTAATAATGATATCATAGACGGAAATGATTAAATACAAGTATCAAATTATCTTTTTAAACGCATGCATATTCCAAAGTGAATAGATTGTGTTGGATTTCTATGCTCTAGGAACCCGGTTGATACATATTTTCCTGGATCGATACAAACGTTTGATAGATGCATTTTTTGTTTTCATTTATCTCTAGAACAATTTTTTTTGATGGAGGATTAACTGGTTGTATCTTGAATTGGGCAGGAATCCTCTCTTCAGAGTAAGAGTAATAAATAATTTTAGTAATAGTTATTTTATTAAATAGATACTAGTTATTTCATCACAAATTAATCCCAACGACCCATTATAATCTTAATGAAATTATTACAATATTACAAGTTTTCAAATGAATCGCCTCAAAAATATGAATGACGTTGTTAAATAAAAATAACCAATAAAATCAAGCTTTAATTAATAAAAATACGATACTAACATAATTGTTTGTGTTACAATTTCAAAGAAGCACACAACTTTATATTATTTAACAGGAACGGATTAAAATAGTCAAAAATAGTCGTTATATAAAACACATTCACGCTTTTTTGAAGACACAATAAAAAAATGCTTTAAAGCTTTAATGTTTTGCTACAATATTATTATCTTTGTTTGTTTGTTAGTATTTACATAAATACAGAAATAACTTAAAATTTGACATTAATTAAAATTCTTTTAAAAATACTACATGAAGCCATTCCATGCGAGACGATCGGAATAGAATACATTGGCATTTTAGGAAAATTTAAACGATTTAGTTAAAAATTAATAATGATGTATCAAACTAAAATTAGCTCATCTATGATTGAAATTGATTTATTTGATATTGAAAACATGATTTCCTCCAATTATTTAAAAGAAACGTTTTCGGAAATGCTACTTCCACACATAAAAACACCTGATATATTACTGCAAAACTTTTATACTCTGTCAGGAACTTGTTCAATTGTTTACCCCCGCGGCCAACAGTTCAACAGAAAAATACCTCGAACTTGTTGACATTATGGATTGGAGTTAAAAGTTGGAGTGAAACAACAGAACTAATATATGAAGCGTGATGGAAAGTAAAAATCCAAACAAAATGGGGAAAATATTTAAGAAATTATAGAGCAAATTAATTTTTAGATCATATCCAAAACATTGATTTAATGATTTTTAGTCGAAGTCGTAGGGGAGAAAACGATTTTTCGAACCTGTATGACGCTGAAATTAGCACAAAGAAATCGCATTTTTTTCATAAAAGGCAAGATATTATTTTTGAAAAATGGAAATTTTTGAAAGGGCGAAAGTAACTAAATTTTAATAATGCATTCTTACATTAATAATTGCGCTATTTTATAAAAAAAGTAAAAACAATTAAAATGTATGTTTTGAAAATTACACTAAATGTCTAGAAAGAAATTAAAGTGAGTAAACAGATTCAAGGTTCCATAAGAAGAAATGCAGCGTACCTAAATTAAAATAACATATCTTCAAGAATAATAAATTAACACTAAACCATTTAATGCATATTTAAAAAAATAATATATAATATATTAATTTATTTATTTAAATAAAGAAATTTAAGAGCATAAATAAATGAACTGAAACCACTGCTTTTATTTTAAAAAATATTTCAGATTTTACATATTACATTACTATAAAAAAGGCATTGAACATTGGGAAGTTAAACAGAAACTCCTCAGTTTGTTCCTCTATTATCCTCCTTAACAATTACAAAAACTTTACATTGTATTGCTAATGTATTAATGAGGCCACAACTCTATTGACTGCTGAAAGTTAAATTATAGTAAGAAAGGAGAGCTCATAGAAACTCGAAAAGACGATTTCAACTAACATTTGCTTCTTCTGATTGCTCTTGTTAATATTACATCTTTTTTGCAGAACAAGCTTGGCTAAGGAGTTTTATGATTAATTAAAGAAAAAGAGAAAGAAGATATAAATATTATTTATATGCTTAATATTACATCAGGAACTATAGCTCGAACCAAATTTCTTTTTGAATAGTGAAACCAACGCTTACAAGTTGAATTATATAAAAAAGAAATAATTGAATTAAATTATAATTATTATAAAAAATAAGAGGAGCCTATTAATAAAATCATCCCAATTAAGGAAACTGAATGAAATACAATATTCATTGTCATAAATGGATAATTAACCTGAAAACAAACCTCCCTTTTGTTTTAGTAGGTGCATTGGGCTATTGGTATCGAATAAATCATCCGTGTACTAAGCAATTCAGTCATGTTTTTCTATCTTACCACTCTTAGAGTAAATTAATACAGATGGGTCGACTGATTTTTTATTCTTCTAAAGTTTTAGGTTTCTGAATGGTGTAGGAACCGAATCAGCAGGGCGATAGATGGAAAGTCATGTAATGAAAGACGTATTTCATTTAATAATTCAGAAAATAAGTGAACATTTGTTGATGATTATAATAAAATTTCCTGTAAAACAGAAAAAAATATATTCTAAAGTATTGGCTGCCAATTTAAACTTTGTATTATGGTGAAACGTTCTCGCATAATGTTGGAAAATGATATTTTTCTGTTACCGTCTTATATTTGAGCTCGAAATAAATCAGCTTAAATTCAATATCACTGATTTATCCACGGTAGATAAAAAAATATATATTACTGTATTCACTGAATAAACAAAAAGTTGTAGACTATGAAAATGGATAACTATAATACATGCGTATAAATAATCTAAAATATTACAGCTAGAATCCTTTTTAAATCTGCATAAGTCGTCATAAGTTTGAAAAATTACCCACCTACTGGTATAAATATTAAGAATGAAGGCCTCCTACTCTTAACAGCAACAAAAATAATGTTTCTGAACTGTGACTTATTGACTTCAATTAATTTTTCATTTATTTTCATTTTACTAATTAACTAAATTAAAATTGTATTTTACTCTAAGAACCTACTTTCCATATCTTATGTCGTGCATTATTTTAAAGCGACTTGTCCCAGAATAAATAAAAAAAATTAATATTATTACTTTATAATATACAAAACAATTCTTCATTTGTATCGGACTCCAGGATTAGCAAGTATAAACTTCCTTTCCTGACCAGCAACGTCACTGCCGAATGTTATGCGATTTGCGCGGCACTCATATTATTATTTCATATTATGGAATGCGAGGAAGAAAACTTCGTAATATACACGGACTCCCTATCTGCTCTAAAGGCACTAAAAAACTCTATAGTAAAGACCATCTTGGAAAGCACAAGTTTATGCATCAATATTAAAAGATCTGAATAAGAACATATCTAGGGTTTGGATTCCATCACATGTGGGAATTAAAGGTAACGAAGTAGCAGATCGGGCTGCCAAGGAAGCAGCATTGTCATCGATTGATATTACAAGTATCTACACCTCATCCGACATATGCCACTTTTTAAAATATGAAGTAAAACTAGCTTGGGCCCAGCTTTGGGAAAATACTGGGGAACTAAATAAGCTTAAAGCTGTAAAAAAGGAATTAAAAATATGGAAAAGTTCCAACCGCAGTAACAGAAGGGAAGAGGTGGTTGTAACAAGACTAAGAATAGGCCACACCCGAATTACCCATGGTTACCTTATAACATAGGACGGTCCACCGAAGTGCACAACATGTAACAACACACAATTAACAATTAAACACATACTGGAGGACTGCCCCCTCTGGGATAGTTATTTTCAGGAAGCTCAATTACAAAGATACCTCCCAACTATTCTTGGTGATAATAACAAAAATATAGACACAGTCATCAAATTTCTATAAATATAATCTTTTTAACAAAATTTAAAAAATGGTCAAGAATATAAAGAATAAAGAAACAAAGAAATAATATAGATTGAAGGACGAACACTGAAGACCCTTGATGTTGAGTGTCCATAAGCAATTCTACCTAACCTAACCTACAAAACAATTTAATCAACAAAAATTCTTACAGGCATTTTCAAGTAATACACAACCATTGATGGATTAATATTTTTTTTAATGGTATACAAGTGTAGACACAATTACTACTTGTATTACTACAAAAATTTTAATTTTTGGTAAAATTCTTGCCATTTTTAAAATACCATATGCGCAGGAAAATATAAAAAATGTAGTTTTTAGGAATTTTAAAATATTTTCCATGGAAGAACCTTCATTCTTCTCTTCCTCTTTGGAAAACCCTTCTTCATCTCGAAGCTGAGGGCTCTTAAAGGACCCGGCATCGTCTTGAAGGAACATAGCTAGGTTTATCAACACGCACCAAGATGGCTCTTCGATTTTCAAATGTATTTTATCTTTTTTTTAAATAATACAACGAAGAAATAATATGATTAAGATAAATTTAAAACTGTCACCTACGGCTCTTCTTCAGGACTTTGTGGACACCTAAAAAGGGCTGGGTGAGGACATGATAACGTGAAGTTCACATAGGGTAACTGGGTAAAGAAATAAACCAAAAACATCCATTTATCACAAATAAACGCTATAATGTTGAACCAAAATAATATGCAGTTACCTAAAATTTAATAATGATAATAAGAACAGTCCTAAAGTCATTAAGAAAAATAATAATTACAACCACAAAAGATTCACCCTCAATAATCATTATCCCAAAACCACTAATAAAAATAATAATTTATGTATATATATATATATATATATATATATATATATATATATATATATATATCTAATAATAATTACCATTTTAAATAAGTTCCATCTCCTCTAACCATAATTATATATGCGCTAACAATAATTACAATTAAAATAAAGATCTCCCATCTGTTTTGTGGCCGAAACACGACGAACAAATGATAAAAATAAAATATTTAATAGTCAGAATTGGGTGGCTCTATCATCAACTGAACTACCATCTGGCTTCACCCAGAATCTAGTCTGACTTCAGTATAAAGGAAAATTCGAAACTTCCGATTCCATCTTGCTTCTTATTCAGGTCTCAATACTTCTCACTAGTGCCAGTCTTCAACTCTGACTTTTGGGGGGAAACGATCGGGTATTTAATGGCTCATTCGAGCTAGCATAACATTTTTAGCTCTGGATCCGGGAGGTGCTGCTACTGGTGGACAAAATTCTCAGTGAAGTCTATTTTAATTAAATATTCGATGAGCATCGGTATAGCAGTGGAAAATCACTGCCTCATATCGGGCCTCGATTCTAGGAGTGGACCAGTGAATTGTTTGTTTAGCGTCTCGACCACCGATGACTTAACAATTCTTAACATTTAATATACCTATCTTAATTTTACTCAGTTTGTTACAAAACAAACTAAAGCGGACAAACAAAAGCGAGGTTAGTGAGATACCCCTGTACCAGGGCACGGTAGCAGACATACATGAGGGTACTGACAGGCGACATCCTTGTTTATGATGATGAGGAGAGTAACCTCCTCAGCTTTGCTTGTTATACATATCTCTGACATCGTATAATTAGTTATGTCAGGAACTGGATAGTTCGTTATAAATGATAGCCATGGATAGCTCGGTATGGTCACGAATAGGATATGCGACTTACCGTCTAGCTATAAGTGAGTACAGAAAGTAGTGAGGTAGTTCCTTCATAAGTAAATCAGGGTCAGTCAGCTTGCAGAAGGCCAGTACAGGAAGTATTGATCTACATCGGGATAGGAAACTTGAGCCTATAATGGTATGCAAACATAGGAACTTCTAGAAATAATGAAAAGAAAACGTATCGTGGGGTTATAAAGGAAATACACTGGGTCAAAAACATGATATTGAAAAATCGCTGATGAAAAAGTTGGAATACATAGTGTGAGATGTTTTCACTTGTGAAACCGACGAAATCATAGCTTTAAATTAGAATAAGCTTATAACAATAACCAATTTACCAATAAAGTCTTGATTTCCATTTTCTGCAACTGTGATCATTACTGAGATTTAGATAAAATTACTAATGTAAGCTGTATTTAATTTTTCCTTGAATAAACTCTTCATTCATCTGTATTTTTTTAACGGTACAACAAGGACAAGGAAAATCCATTGTATATTAAAAAAGTTTATATTCTACGTTTGTCGTATTCGAAAAAGATCACAGAAAGAATGAATCAACATGATTGGTTAATTCCGAATGAAACTTAAAAAGAAAAAAAGTTAAAATCTTGCTAGTGATCAAATGTGATGAATACATAGTACATGTTTGTTTGTTCATTTAACGTCACTTTATGCTGCTATGGCTAATCGGACGATGCTACAGTGGGAGCTTTAAATTTGGCCTATCCAGGTTTAATTAGGATAGGGATTTTTAACGAGTACCTGACATCGTACAGGCTCGGGACCCCCGTTTAACGTCCCTTCCGAAGGACGGCGTAACTAAGGATTTTTTACTCCCTTAAAAAAATCCTAGGGCCACCTGCCGGGCTACGAACCCGCGATCTTGGGCTTAGTAGTTTGTTACGCTAACCACTTGACCACAGGTGACCTTCCATTATAGTACATTTAATATAGCTCTCACGCCATTTTTTTTTTTTTTAAAAGGATTCTATACAATTTTAACGAATAAACTAAATTTATGCTATGGTAGACCTCCTTTTCTTTCACAAATTCAGAAACTAGATGCCTCACTATTATCTTGTATATTTGTATGCAATTATGTTTTATTTGGAATAAAACATACTTAATTGGTTTAAAAAAAAAAAATGTTTGAAATCGATTTTTAATCTGGGACATTATTAGCATAAAGAAGTGAGAAAAATGTCGAGTTCAAATAGATTTTGCTTGTAAATATCTATAATCTATGAAGTAAACTTATAAGGAATGCACGTACGTGTCAGTCATTCAGATCGGCTAAATACCCTGACCGTTTAGTATTGCGGGTACTGTATTCTCTGCTCCTTATAGCTTTATCAATAGAAAACTAGAGAACTGTATAGAGGGTATTCAAATTGCTTGTAGGCAACATAATTGCTTTGGGACATAAATATAAATATAAACTTCCAGTTAAGATATTGAGATATGAAAACTTAATATACAAATATAATACATGTGAGATTGATAAGTAATTGTGTGTGAAAATGTGTAATCCTTAGTGGATTAAATCTTATACATAGTAAACTACTAATCCAAAGATCGTGGGTTCGTAGCCCGGCAGGTGGCCCTAGGATTTTTTTAAGGGAGTAAAAAATTCTTAGTTACGCCGTCCTTTGGAAGGGACGTTAAACCGGGGTCCCGAGCCTGTACGATGTAAGGTACTCGTTAAAAATCCCTATCCTAATTAAACCTGGATAGGCAAAATTTAGAGCTCCCACTGTAGCATCGTCCGATTAGCCATAGTAGCATAAAGTGACGTTAAATGAACTAACTAACTCTTGTACATAGCATTTATTTTAAATACATGATTTTACTTCTTCACATACCCCTACACTCCTTCCTTTCTTTCTTCCCACCTTTTCCTCATTCTTTCCGATTGTCCTTTCCTTCTTTCCTCGGTCCACGCTATTCCTTTTCCCTCTCTCTTTCCCATAAGCATCTTAATTTCTTTTAGTCTCTGTCCATAGTCATCACTATCGAAACAGTCTTGGTCTGTTATTTTCAGTCTCTTAGTTTCTTCCTTCATCTGTTTGATGTACCCCTCCCTCCCCCCAGCACTCTTGTATCTTCTCATTTTACAGAAGATTTCTCTATTAAATCTCTTTGGGTGCATCCTCACCTTATGTCCGTAGAACCTTAATCTTCTTATTCTTATGTCCGTTTCCAAATCATTCACTTCTTTGTATATTTCCTTATTATGTCTCAACCTATAGCCTTCCTCTGTCTTATTAGGGCCGTAAATTCTTCTTATTATTCTTCTCATACTTATTTTATAACATTATTAAAAACTCTTGTTTAATTATATTTTTCATAATAACGAATAGGTATATAAGTTTATATGAATAATAAATATGTAACGGTAGTAATTATGCGTTAATAGAACAACATATCGCTTCTTGGAAAGAACAACGACATACCAAAAAATTAGCATTTTTGAGTTAAGCCTACAGTAGCAATTGTATTGGTTGAAAATTTTTAATTCAGGTAAGACATATCTGATATTCCATTTCCAACATATAATTTTTGTTTTTTAACAAAGTCATATTTTGAGCTGTAGCCTGTTTGAAATTGAAGTTTTATGGCATTATTAAAATCAAAAAAGTTTCAAGCTTTTAAAAAATTTCTAATGGTTAATAAAAGAATTTCAATACCATCATAACAATAGGAATTGTTTGCTTTTCCAATAACTACATTTGTATTGTTCTTACTCACATGGAACTTTCAAATACCTCTATTGAAAAATCAGGTTTTTCAAGACCTTGAAGGAACGATATTATTCAATGTATGACCAGAACAATAAAATCTTAGATTAAAATCCATCCAATAAAAGACGATTCAATTTGCGATTGTTTGACTTCCTAATCAGCTTCTTAGCAATAAACAAGTTTGTTGAAGTTTTTAATGTGATGTTATAATTAATAAACTATGAAAACCAGAAAATGTAAACAAAGTAAGAGATAAATTCAATCTATGAGGAAGGAAAAGACTTTGGTATCAAATTTTGAGGAAACCTCTCGCTATTTAATTTCGTGAGAGCGGATATAAACCTCTTATTCCCCGGACCCAGCTCACTTGTTGAAATGAATCATTAAGTTAAGTAACCGAAACCATGGGGTTGGAGGAAGATAGGATCATCTCGCCCTGGGAAAAACAATGTCTTCTCCAGGTTTTCTTTTCCTTTAATTAGAATCCTCCTTTCGATATCCGCCTTGAGAGTTCCGTTTTATTTCCGAAAGAGCTGTTCAATTCTTCTGTTTGTCTATCTCGTAAAGGAGTTGATCTTTCAAGAGCTTCGGTTTGTGCTGTCTGTCTACGTACGTGCTTTCTAAACTACATCTGGTCCCAAATCTCCATGGATCGTTTATATTAGATTTTTATAAGAGTTCCATCACTTTTTAAATAATATGGGAACTTTGATATCAATAGAATAAGGTCGGTACCACAAAGTAAGATTGTTATTCAGTAGTAAATGGAATTATTATAGCCAATTCCATAGCACTAAGCTATATTTCGGGATGGCTTGAACTATGCTTCGGAATGAAAAAATCCCATATTAAAAGAAAATTAAATTTTTAAAATTATTTAATGAATTTCCGAAGGGCCACAAAGAGAAGGAAGAAAAGCTATTGACATGATCAATTCAGTACTGTAATCCAATCCCATCTTAAAAACACACAAAAATATAATTTTACATGCTATTGTAATGGCTATAATGATAAATGTTAGTAAAAAATCTGGAAATGACGAAATTGAAACAATAGAAAACAACTCTTCGTGGAGATAGACTTCTGGAGAAGGGCAGCCGGGGTGAGAAGAGAACCAATACGGTAATTTGCGAGATAATGGGTACTCATAATTTCATTCGAGTGGTTAGAGTGGTTTAGAAACCTACTGAGGATAGAAGATCGAAAAATGACTCTGTACAGGTACGGACTCTTCTAAACTTATGAGAATGTTAGTCATAATTTCTGATATTTGATCATGCTTTTCTTACGAAATAATCATGTTGCACATAATTTTATCTAAATCATACGAACATACTATGATTATTATGGTCGAATGCATCGTATAGGAATTTTATCTAACTGCTCAGCGCAACAGTCCGTCCAGAGCCTCCTCAACACCTCTCGGCTTATCGCCTTCTCTTTATCTTCTCACTCCCATGTTTTTCAGATCTTGCTCAACATCATCGATCCACCGTAGACGTGGTTTTCCTCGTTTCCACCTTCTATTTTCACCTACCTTCCTGATAGATGTTCTGGAGTTCTATATTTTTATATTAGACGTTCTATATTTTTACTTATCCATCATTGTCCATTAAACTTCCTTATAGCCAAGGAATTATAAAGGTACCAAAATAAAAAGTCCGATTTTCCGTCAGGTTATTATCAGTCATTACCTTCTTTTTTTTTTTAAATGTATTTATTGAAATTTATAACAGTATATTGAATACATAAAGTAAATATAATGAAGGATAAATAATGTCCAGAGATAAAGGCGAGAAATTACCCATTGGTAGTACTCAAATAATAATTTCAACTTAGAAGATCACGAGGCCATATTCTTTTCAGACGTCTCGGGAGGATTATCGGGAATTGGAGAGGAAGCTAGGTTTGAAACTAGTGGGTTTGAGTGGAAATGAAGTTTGTCATGAAAAGATTGATATCGGATTCGGGCCAAATCAGCAATAAACGGGACATTCAGGTCATTATGGATTAATTTGTTCGTAACAAAGTAAGGAGCATTGAGCATTTTACGAAGGTTTTTCGATTGTAAGGATTGAATACGAGAGGAATTCGATGGTTTAGTGGAGCTACAAAGCTCTACTCCGTAAGCCCAGATGGGTCTAATGATTGTCATGTATATGAGTCTTTTGTAATTAATTGGGAGCTTAGAGCGTTTGTCTAGTAGATGTTGAAGTAGCCTGAAACGGCGAGCTGTTTCTTGTCGTTTCAGTCTAGTATGAGGATTCCAAGTTAAGCGTTTGTCAAGGTGTAGTCCTAAGTACCAGACCTGTTCTACAGGAATCAGTGGGATGTTATTAAACGATAAAGGAGGACAGGAAGTCGTTGGTTTACGATCGAAAATTTTAAGATTAGGACAATAATAATATGCCTTAAGTGAGGAAATTAAAAAAAATAAACGGATATCATTAATAAGTTCCAAAAAAATATATTTTTCATTTATCTGAAACAATCGCCATGCATCTCCGTAGAAGATCGAGATATAAAAAATACTTAGTTATATAAAATAACCAAATAATTTACTCTTGGTAATAATGACGAAGACGTGCGTTGTAAATTAAGTAAACTAAATGCTTCGAATTTGATATCCTTCAATTGTTTTCTCCTTTAATTGAATTTGCCCTTAGCGTCAATTGAATTGATTGGCCTAGCATTCACCATTCACCAGTAACACCTAGAATAGCACTAATACAGTATCGATTCAGGGCTACAGGCACAGGTGTCGATAGAAATGGCCTTGTGTTTCTGTGTGTGTATTTAAATATGCTTAAAAACATACAACAAAAAAATACAATCTATATATTGGAAAAAGAAGAAAACACTTTGACCTATCAAAAAATATTCTGAAACATCAGAGATCACACCCACAACACAGATTTACACTTTCCTAAAGTATGTATCTAATCACAAACTCATCACATTTTTTTTTTGTGTGTGTCCAACACCAGGAAGATAACCACCGTAGCCGTGGTGGAGAGTTGAGTGAAAAAGCATGTTTAAAAAAATCCTAAATACTCGAGGTAAAACATATTACAAAAATATCCAAAATTTACAAATCGTCTACCAAAATTAAAAATGTTTGGATTATAATTCAAAATGATCCAGATATTCATATCCGTTATTACTTTTTATCACCCAATACAAATTGAGTTACAATTTTTTTGACAAATGCATATGCTAACAATAAAAAATCGTAGCAACAAAATAAAATCAATCACAATATTATGTAGTTGCAGAAGAATTTGTTTAAAAAAAAAAATACATTCTACATGTTTTCATAAATTTCGGCAACTTGCAAAATCGTAAAATGTTTTGAAGTTGTCTAAAACATTCCTGACGATCTTTGACGGGGCTAGAGCATTACGTAGTGTCACGATGTTAAGGAACAATTTTTTTTATTGAAAGACGCCTTATTAATGCCGATGTTGGTTTATTTTTTCCATTGACTATTACCAATTGGATTGAATTGAGGCCCCAATCAATAATGGATTCCAATTGATTGCTATTGGACGACTCATTTTCAACTTAGATTACAATGACATCGCGACCAATCTGATCAATGACAAAATAATTATCAGTAACCAAAGGACTTTTCGGCAGAAAAGATTTGTGTTTACCGCATTTTTAAAAAAATATGAATAAGGCATAGCGAATCCAAAGGCTTAGGGAACCAACCTGTATTTGGACAAAAACCTGGCCTTGGTTTGTTTTTAGAATTTTGGAAAGGCAAAACGATTCACCATCCTGTTCATTTCAAGTCTTCTGAGTGTATCAAGCATGCGGGATTTCATTATACTCCTGTATTAGCCAATTTGTATCATTATTATAACTTTAAATATGATTTTATTTTTTTGTTATTATTTACGTATAATTTCGATGATCACGTAGAAAAGCGAAGGGAAAGACACTTCGATCAATTTTGCTGGATGCGCAATTGTGCAGGTGCAAATGAAAATTAAATAAGAATAATAATTTATAAACTTTCATTATGGTAATCAAAAAATGTAAGTTATTTATGAACTTACATTACAGTAATCCAAAAATAATATCATATGACTTATCTGTTTATAAATATAAACATTATCTGTTTTTATTCTAAACTGAACTATAGTCTTTCTTCCAGATAGATTTTTTAATCCTTCAGAACACGATAGTGCAGAGGAACAGACAATATGCCCGGCATGCCTTCATCCCCAATGAAGTGCAAAAACTGGGAGCTAAGCAGATTCACTTCCAAGTTTGCTTGCAGAGAAAGTTGGTAATTAATTGACATCGCAAAAACCGGAGTGACCTCTCTCTGGCAACGCTCTCTGGGCCGAAAAGCTTTCCTGTCATATTACCTCAACCTTCATGTTTTTACCTTCACGTGCAACAAAAAGTTCCTTTTTTTCTTCAGAAGAACACAACTAGAGTTTGATATTTCGAGGTATTAGACACAATGCTACATTGCCGGGACAGAATGCTAGTTTGAACGGATGTTTCTCTTCCAATAAAAGAGGATGTTAAATAGGCGTTTTTAAAAATAATTTCTTCATTTATACTTCAAGATAAAAGAAAGTTTTTTCATTTATTGATTACATATTTATTTATTGATATTGACAACTGAAGAAGAACAAGAATACAACAAGTAAATATAATAAATGATCCATAATGACAGGGAGAAAAGCAAGTAGAGAAATTACCCAGTGATTCTACATAAATAACAAATTCAACTTGAATGATCATGAGACCATCTTCTTTTCAGACACCTCGAAGGTTTATGAGTAACTGAGGAAATAGATAGGTTTGAAACTAGAGGGTTTGGGTGGGAATAAAGTTAGGATGATGGGAATATGATAGGATGATATGGGGTTTGGGCCAAATCAGCAACAAATGAACATTAAGGATAGCTTTATTCATAACAAAATAAAGAAAATTGTATAATAATGCTAAATTATTTTTAAAAACGGGTTCTGTTTGGAGGTATTGAATCTAATTTTCTAAAGCCCGGACGAACAGAATTAATGATTATGGATGGTTATATTTGAGAATTAACTATATAATAGAAGTATTTAATCAAAAGTTAGTATATCCTATATGTGTCATCATTGATTACGACGAATAACATAATAATTAATAGAGCCTTGTTTCAATAAAATTACAATTTAAAGAAGACTTAATGTGGTCACAACTGTGCATAATTTAAAAAAAGTTTTATTTATCTTGCACGCAGCATAAACAGCCTTTTCTATACAACGCGACCAAGGGGGGTTTCCCGTGATTACCCGAGTCGGATCCAACTCCAATCCAGCTTACGTAGAGAGCATATGTCCCCTTCACATGACCGATAATTATCGGTGTCCTAAATTTGCTCCAGCCTGACGCCACCTCGATAAATGGGATGTCTATCCGGCTTCCGAATCATTGGATCGTGTGGAAACGACCGCAGGGGTCTAGCTCCGTCCAAGGCCAACGACAAGAACAACAAGAATCGAAGCAGAAAAAGTGATATACTAGATTTGGGTACTTCCTCCTCTCTTACCTAAAAAATATATCCTAAGTTGAGATACCAGGGAGCCTCGTAGCTGTTCGTTTCTTAAAGCTTAATGGCAGAAAATCTGCATTATTCATTAGCAGCATATGCTCAATTACTGATTTTTCTTCACTTATAATTGGTGTTTCACTCACTTCAACATTTTTTTCAATATGTTTTTAGTAATATTGAAAGATTCTATTTTACTTTCTATTATAAAGTTATGTTTGATAATTGTTTATTTTGGCCATCTATTTCATGGATACATACACAGATGTACATAAAAAAATCAATGATAATTTAAATATTACTCGTAAACTGTACTAACTAAGTATAGATATAAGCCTTTTTTTTTTTTTAAAGGCGATCATATCTAAGCCTTCGATAAATTAATGAAATAATTTCAATAAATAATATACAAATTGTGCTGTTTCCTATCAGATTTCATCATAGACAGAGAACCAGCAAACTGCAGGACTTTCTTGCTTGCTTAGTTATTAACGAGATTTTTTTTTCTATTTGGAGGAGTGGTAGCTAATTTCCCAACTGGATAATCAAATTATAGGAAAACCCTTTCGCTGTATCTCTCTGGCCATGGAAGTTTTTCCGTAGGTGGATGGGCGTAGCGGAAGTATAACTAGGCGGGCACATATCATAGACACTTATCATTTTAGAACCTAATTAATGTTTTATTTAATTTATTAGGGAGAATTATTAATATAAAGATAATAAAAAGATGCTATTTAGTCATTTACACAATACTAAATATACTATGTAATATTAACTTAAAGAACTTTAAGTGAAATATTATATAATAATATTAATGTTATTGATGCCTTGAAGGTAAAAGGACAGGTAAAAGATACTATTATCAATACTTCCAATTACTTGTCAAAGCCAGAGTGAACAATATTCTTTAAGCTCTTTTTATAAGTAACGAAGGAACGAATTTTATTAGTTAAAAGTTAAAAGTGCTTTCCTGAACAAATACAAAAAATTAGAAAAAATTTACATGGTATCCTTTACCTACGGATACACATATGTAAGGTATTTAAACTGGATGCATATAATTATTCCAATTGAAATTTGAGAATTGTATGCCTATTTTACATAATTTTACAAGGAAATCAGTACAAAAAATATTTTAATTCATTAAGATTAACTATTCAATTATTCTGTAGCTGACAATCATAAATAAAAAATAAATTCTGTAAATGACGTTTATAAGTTCAAATTTGTCATTGTTGTATTCCGAATGCCACAAAGGTAAATAATGGATCCACAACTATTAGAAGGTTAAAAAAAGGAATTAGAATATCTGTTTAAAATATTGTTATATGTTATTTCTGCTGAATTTCGGCCCGAAGGGAATTTAATTGATTGTTTTGAAATTGGACGAATTCTTGGTCATCGAATACATTTATTTGTTCGGTTGCCAGTGAATTAATTGCTCTATAACTGCCTTTTCTCTTCTCGCATAGTTTGCTCAAACATTAAGATTATTATTATAATTTAGTTTATTGTTATATGATGTGAGTCACGTCAGGGGGAGGCTGAAACTGGCCCGACAAAAGTCCAATAGGCTCTACCACCTCCTCACTTCGCCCCAACTGTCGTTACGGCTTAAATGCCAAATTTATAAGTCGATTATTAGACCAACGCTGCTCCATGGTGCGCCGCTCCTTAAACATATTTACAAAACCACACTAAAAAGTCTACAGCAGTTCCAGAACTCCGTCCTTAGGCGTATAGTTAAAGGCACGTCGCTCCAAAGGGCGCGTAATACTAAAATCTATGAGGAGCTGAAACTCCCGTCTATACCGAACTACATTAGCCGGAGGCACATCAAATTTTTTGATGGGCTGAAGGCGTGTAGCAACCCACTCTTTAGAGACATAGTTCCCCCTCCCAGACCTGGGAGGTGGCAAGGCAGTGTCCCCTTGGTCGACGTGCTCTCATTGGCCTAGGGATGGGGTGAGGACTCCCTTGTCCAAGCCTTTCTTCCTTTCTTCCTTCCTCTCCCCCCTTTCTTCTTCCTATCACCTAATCCCTTAAAGCGGTCTCTCCCTGCTTTGAATGTATAGAATCAGCGGCCTTGGCCGGTTTAGAGAACCCGCCTTCAGCGGACTCATTCTATGTATTGCTTAAAATACCTCCGGGTAGAAAAAGTACTATAATTATTTCCGTATATATATATTTATGTATTGTATATATATATATATATATATATTGTAAATATTTGTTTATATAAATAAATGGAGATTCGAAACAAAAAAAAAAGTTATATGATGTAATTTTTTAAATATTTTATTTGAAAGGAAAAGATCTAAAAATCGAGCCCCGGTCCTGGTCATATCTTTTCTTTTCAAATAGAATATTTAAAAAACTAAGATTATTATTTTTACAATCACCGTATTTTATAAGGCCGATGTATATGTTTAATAAGAAAAAAATCAATGTGCTATATTTTTGAACGATTATTTACGAAAAAGGCCCCTTTTTTCCCAAATATGCATAGTCGTTCTGAACTACCATAACCATTCTTCTCAACCATCCATTGAGAACTGAGTAAGGAGGAAACGGAAATAGCTTCAGGAAAATCGAAAACTTATAAGCATGTTGTCGACATCATTCCGAATGAATGATAGATGATGAATTGCGAGTTAGTAACCTGAATTTTGTATTTCTTAGATGGTTAGGAAGTTCTGGGAAATAAAAAATGCTTGAATAATGGAAAGTATATATTCCGACCTACAAAAAGAAACTGGGGACGGTATTTATAAACTATGGCAGATTCTCCTCTAGGAGAACAAAATATAAATTATTCACGTCCACAAGTGGAATCACATTACCGGCGAAAAGTTATATGATTTAAGATATATTCAACTATCGATCATTATTTCCTCTTTATTCCAAATGTAAGAGAAAAATAAAAGACAACGGGGTAGTTAATCAGTTTTTATCGATTACAAAAAGCTCATTATCTCAATGAAAGTCATTATTCTTTCATGACAAAGAAATGTTAAATATTTGTCAAAATAAAAACATCTTATTAATAAAATCCTAATTATATATTCTGGAAATCTGGTCATCGACACCTGTTTCATCGTTCTTGAAAAGTTTTCTTAATTTGTTAAGGGCTGAACTTTACAAGGCTCGAAATGCCATCAGAAAGGTTACTTCAACAAGTACTCTCGTGCTTCCTTAGGATTTTTGAATAGTACGATGACCCTAAGGAATGTTATGATATTATACGACTACGTGGATAATGATAGCTGAAGATAATGAAGGCTGGAATAAAATAAAGACCAAATAAGAAGACACAAAAGCAGTTAACAAAAGAACACTTACTTAAAATGAACAAATGCAAATATAGTAATTTTTTTGTAACTGTACAGAAACAACATTTATTTAACCAGCAACAAAAACTGACTGTTAATTACAAATGCTTGTACAAGTAGTTGTAACAACATTTTAATTATTTCACTTGACCCTAGTAATAACGAATTTGATGTTTTTGTTCTGCAAGAAATACTATAAATACTAAATGTAAGATTATTATGAGCCTCCATAAAATAGATTAGATCCATAATATAACCCATTTTCGTGATTTCGATTAGGTAGAATAATTAATGAGAATTAATAGGTTGTTTTTTAAATATTTTTTAATAATTGTTTTAATTTTTAAATATTTTTATTTTCAAGAGAAAAGATTTGCCCTGGCCGGGATTCGAACCCGGGTCGTCCGCCTCTGCGCTCTAACCAATTGAGCGACCAGGGGTCCCCTCCCAGTCAGGCAAATCCGTTCTCTTCACCGATCCTGTGTTCTCGCAATTTTTCGATGCATACATGAGGAGGAATGTTCATTGAACATTACTTTAATTTAGGATCTCGTCATTATATTATTTGTCATTTTTTATTAATTGTTCTAATTTTTAAATAATTTTATTTTGAATAGAAAAGATTTGTTAGTGCACTGCAACGGAGAGGCGGACGACCCGGGTTCGAATCCCGGCCAAAGCAAATCTTTTTTCTTCAAAATAAAAATATTTGAGAATTAATATGGTTTGTTGGTTTATTTATTTAAAGTCAATTTATGCTGCTCTGACGATACTACAGTGGGAGTCCTAGATCTAGGCTATCCAGGTATAAACAGGATAGGGTCTTTAACGAGTACCTGACAGCTCACCATTTTAATTCAACTCCGAAGGAAGTAATAACAAACGATTTTTAATTTTTTATAATTATTGGCCATTTTTTTATGAGTTATAAATCTATATATATCTTTTTAAGGAGAAAAGATAGGCCCTAGACCGGGATATGAACCCGGAACCTTTGTCTCATCTATCTATCCAAGGCTCCTGCCAGTCGAGGACAAATCTTTTCTCTCATAGAACCTAAAGCCCCAGTGCTCCCGCCATTTTTGAGATGAATACACTAGAAAGAAGTTCTTTGAACATTAATTTTAATTTAGGATATTACTGACTTACGTCATATTATTATTTATAATTTTTTATAATTAATGGTCATTTTTTTATGAGTTATAAATATTTTTTTTTTATGAGAAAAGATAGTCCTTTTCTTTTTTAAAAAAAAAAAAAAGGTTTTTAATTCCCTTTAAAAAATCCTCAGATTGCCGGGCTGCGAACCCGAGATCGTAGACATGGCAAACCACTACACTACAGGTGAATTCTCATTTTAAACTTGTTTTATAAGCCCAGGCTTTCCTTTTTTTATCTTTTATAAGTAACCCCATGTCAAAAATAAACCTTTTAAATACACTCACTACCCCAGAATCATTAAAATCTTGTTAAAAGGCTCCTTTATTCTTAGGCAAAACATCATTTTTCACAAGATGAAGAATGATTCAGGCAGGCGATTTCTTACTTCATTGTTTATATTTTCTTTTGTATACTATACCTCAGACCTTTTTTTGGTTGAGAAATCTGCTAAATTACCCTTTTCCTCTATACATCATCACTCTTTCTATTTAGAAAATGACCGTTTCAACGGAATACGTTAATAACTATTTATGACTTACTTCCATCCCTTGTAGCTTTAATAACATCAATATATCTTATTGATCTTTATATAAATATTTATCACAAAAAATGTCTGTCATAGTGCTCAAAACTATGGCATTACAATACAGTCATAAAACCAGAATGCCTTTATGGATCAGAAATTCTGATTTTTAAAGGGATGAGGTGTAAACGAAAGATCACTAGAAAAAACTTAGGTCCAAAATAGGTAGAGGAAGACGGTCCCGGCTCAGAAGCAAAGAAGAAATCTATGTGCTAATAAAAGTGATATTAGGAGACGCATATTTAGATTTATGGGAACCCTCACACAAGACTGGAAAGACAAGAAACAGCTAGACGCTTCCGACTACTTCAACACATACTAGACAAACGCTCAAAGCTTCAGATCAATTACAAAAGACTTATTTATGTGACTGTTATAAGACCTATATGGACTTACGGAATTGAAGTATGGGGCTCCACCAAACCATCGAATTCCTATAGTATTCAATCCTTGCAATCGAAAATCCTTCGCAAAATCCTAAACGCTCCTTATTTTGTCACAAATAAAACCATCCATAATGACCTTAACGTTCCATATGTTACCTATTTAGCCCATTCCAGATACTTATCATTCCACAATAAACTCCGGGCCCATCCAAACCCACTAGTTTCTATCCTTGCATCCAATTCCATCCCTGACAATCCTCCAAGGCGTCTGAAGAGAAGATGGCCTCACGGTCACCTGTGGTCTAGTGGTTAGCGTAACAAACTACTAAGCCCAAGATCGCGGGTTCGTAGCCCGGCAGGTGGCCATAGGATTTTTTAAAGGGAGTAAAAAAATCCTTAGTTACGCCGTCCTTCGGAAGGGACGTTAAACGGGGGTCCCGAGCCTGTAAGATGTCAGGTACTCGTTAAAAATCCTTATCCTAATTAAACCTGGATAGGCAAAATTTAGAGCTCCCACTGTAGCATCGTCCGATTAGCCATAGCAGAATAAAGTGACGTTAAATGAACAAACAAACAGAAGATGGCCTCGGGACCTTCTATTATAGAAATGTTGTTAGAGTGCTGCCAGTGCGTAGTGCCTCTGCATGTCCTGTCATGCATTTATTTATTCATATAGCCCTTGTTCTAAATGTATATATTACAGTTGTACAATTCAATAAAGTAATTAAAAATAAAAAGATTTACGGATTGACGGAAATAAGTAGAATTACCAAACAACTAGAAGTTGAGTTTTATGGTAAGAGAAATTAATCCAAAACAGATACAATGAAATGGATTGACTAAATAAAAAAAATCTGAAACTGGTCGGAATCAGATGATTCCCAAAACAAGGTAATCTGCAGATTCGAAATTCAGAAGTGGCATGTTGACCAAGAACAAAAATCAAAGAAGGCTGGGAAAACATGGTCTCAAGTGTCAAGCTCATTCCCAAACTATTTATGTATTAAAAAAACAACGACTTAACTTAAAAATGGGCATGAGTTAATCCTTCATTAGCCATTGTATTGGTTGAATCTTTTTAATTCAGGAAAAATATATCTGATATTCCATTTCCAATATGGTCATTTTCTGTTTCAATAAAGTTATATTTTGAGTTGCATCATGCTTGATTTGAAGTTTTAATATTGACGAATTTTCAATAAAATAATTTTGATTAGAATAATTAAAAATACCTAGAATAATTAAAATATTATTATTTTTTAAATCACATGGAACTTCCAAATACCTATATTGAAGAAGTTTTGAAGTATTGACATTGTTCTTTTGAAGATGCGATATATTTACGTCATTTAGTGCTTGGACCTAAACCTAGTTATCGATGATATTTCGTTTGAAAATACTTTCTTTCTATTATAAAAGATTTGTCCAGTACAAAAAATGAGTAAGAACAAGCACGGAGTAGAATCCACTTGATAAAAAAAAAAGACTGTTTATTTTCCAAATACAAATGGCTCTGTATACATTTAGCCTTGTTAACTGCATCTAGCTCTTTGGAAACTATCTCATTTACACAACCGGGATTGTAAAGTTACAAAACTGAAGGCGCTTCTACTATTTTAGGGCTTCCGGTGATGTCAGGCTCGGGAAAGAGATAAATGAGGGATCTGATAGTGATTATACCAGAAGTTTACGAAAAGTTGGAAAGAGGAAGAAGGGATTCCAAGAGACGGATTGCAGGGCATTCGCTACACCCGGTGGCACTAGCTACTAGCCGCCCTTGAGGTCTTAATCTTCAACCACATAAATCCAGTGTAAAAATATATCATTTTTTATTTTTTTTCCAGTTAGAATTCTTGGTATAATTGTATTATTGATCAAGAATACTAATTCCATCATGTTACATAATAAATCTGATAACTATAATAATAATCCTGTACCACTACAACCCATGGAGGGTCTTGGGTTCAGTACACGGTTAAGAAAGCATTATTTATAGGAAAACGGCTGTGTAGGGAGGTGATTAGTCCGAAATCACACTCTAGCTCCCAATTAAGGGTACTTTCTTTACAGAGGCTGGGTGAGCCCCAGGAAGGTCTCTAGATCCCAAAATATCAGCTCAATATGTCCGCAGATTTGATAAATTATCTGTCATAGCCGGATTTGAACTTACGACCTTCGGCACGGCAGAGCTATACCACTGAGCTATCCTGTCCCTCCCCTCCTTAAAAAGGCTAAACATTTACCATTATTTATTTTCCTCCAGGTAAAATTGTTCACATGATTTTATTAGTGAACAAGAATACCAATTTCCTCAGGTAATACAAAGTATGAATGAATACAGTAACTTATATATATTTATATATATTTTTTTCCCTAGCCCTTTGGCTTTTATTAATTTTTGACAATAACATATTAATATGACACATCGCACCAGGTGCATTTTAAGAGAGGCTTATGTATAGGATATTATGAACTATTGACTATACTATTGATGGGGATCACTAGTTCTTTCTGATTATAACTAATGAATATAAATTTATAATTATTGAATATTGAGAATAAATATGTTTCACTTAACGGGAGTTAATATTCGTTAATAACTACTTAAATCCTAAAATAATAATCAATAATATATAATATCTAACTATTCATATTATAAAACAAATTCCTCGGCCGCGTTTGTTCGCGCTAAACTCAATAACTACTGCACGGATTTTCATGCGGATTTCACCAATTGATAGAGTGATTCACCAGGAAGGTTTAGGTATATAATTTGTCGAGATTTTGTAATTGGAATAACGATGGGTTTCACCGAAAATGCTACCTAATCCCATGTAATTATTTAATGCGCAAGATAATAAATTCGTATATAAAGAAATACTTGGTTTTGTTTTTATATTTATAATTTCTGTATAATAAAGTACATTAGCTGAGATAGAAAGAAAGAAAATCAAGACTCACAAAGAAGCCTAACCAATGATATTCACGTGGTACTTTGTGGCCGGTACGTGACAAAAAAAAAATGCTTTACACAGACAAATTTTGTAGGCATAATATGCCTTATTACCAGAGCTACAAAGCTGGGGTGGGTCGCTAGTATATTATAATAATGATTATTATTCAGTCTTATTATTCAACTGCTGCAAGAGTTTTCTTGGAACAGGGAGGGAATGATAATAATATTTTAAAGTAAGTAAATACAAATGCATTTAAATAACTTTCACGTTTTCATATTTATTTTCTAAAGAAATTTATTAAGAAAAGTTCACGTTTGTTTTTGTAGTCAATATACTTCTAAGGGCATAAAGTCCAACAAATACAATACATGCAGTGGTGTAAATTATCTTAGATGGAAAAATAAATCATTTTATTCCTAGAATAAATTATTAAATTTAGCATTGGCAATTTGATGAAAATAGAGAGGAAGCACGATTATAATGTCATAAGTTGAATGCCCCTATATTTCATTGAAGGGAATAAATGATAACAGTTGTTCAGGTAAATTATTTCAATCCCAGATTGATATTCAAAATCACGCAATCTTAATCCGAATGAGAACTTTGGGGAGTTATTTAAAAAGTCAAACAGTGGACATGAGATCACCACTTTAAGCTAATCAAATATCAATTCAAAGTCCATAAAATCAAGGAACGAAATAAATTAAATGATTTATGATAGCGTATGCATGGCAACGGAATTCCATATAAATACCTCGGACTTTATTTTATTTTATAAGGTTCGTATTGTTTTTTTAGCTTTAAAATAAAATAAATAATATGATACATTGAAGGCGAGTTCAATAAAAGTAATAAAACCTACAATAAGGTTGGGTCTGAACCTTTCATTTAATCTAAATCCATTGAACCAATCCATTTCCACACATCCCAATAATCCTCATCCAAGTCTCAAACTCGTCGATTTCATTTTTCTTTTTAATTAAAACGATTATTTGTTTTTACATTTATTTTTTTAAGTAATAGGTTATTTTTTAAAAACACTTAATGTATTAAACATATTCCTGAATGATATTTCAATTTTAATTATAACCCGCGTGGTAGGAACTTTTATTTATTTAATAACAATAAATTATATTTAATTAAGCATTTAATTAAAGAAGGATTAACTAAATGGTATTTAACGATTTTTTCATTAATGCTAAAATTAAGTTTTAATAAAGTATGAAGAAAAATCATCATCCAGACAACACTTCATTAATTTATTAACTCTGGTTTGGCAATTCGAATCAATTTTAAACATTTTAAACATTTTACAGACAATGAGGTTTTCTTTTCTTAATAGACCAAATACCGTGATCAACATTGTTACTTTTTAGCCCTCATTTTAAAACCACCCTAGGAACAATGAACAACTAGGTTGCACCAGGACCAGACTACATGTGCGGTCAGTGAAGCCGCAATAACAGTTAAGTGCCCATTTGAAAGCCGTTCCAGTAAGCAATAGCTAAGTCCAGTTCATTAACCCAAGGCCGTATTTCCGCCCTCACTTTTAAACATCCGCGTCCTGGATACGGCATTGTTCATTTCTATTAAATAAGATCGTTAAGAATTTATTAGATTTGAGACAATTGACTTCTCTAATGAGCGACATTATTAAAACGAAGTAGCTATGAGGGTGCATTTAGTAAGAATTACTTATAAAAACCACAGAATGTAGGAAAATAAAGTTTAACAAAGCCACCAAATAGAGCAAATCACAAGAAGACATATCAAAAAATATAGAAGAAAACAGGAGAAAAAATTTACAAATAAATGTTGATACAAAATATATTCCTAGCAGCTAATCAATAACATGAAATATACACTCCATAGATAAAATATATTCGATTTTTTTTTTTTTTTTTATTAAACACTTTATTGAAACATTACAATCTGCCACTTGTGGGTGATAAGTAATGGTGCTAAGTAGCTTACAATCATTCCATAACAAAACAATGATATAAACAAAATAAAATAAATAAATGTATACATGCGGTAATAAAAGGAAATTATTGCGAAAATATAATAAAATAAAGTAAAAAAAAAATTACACATTCATACCCTATTTACGATTTGACTGGGGTCCCCGATCTAAGTTTCTTCCTCAGGAATGAAGGCAAAGCAGGAGTACGGGAAGCTCCAGCCCCCTTTCCCAGCAGCGTCACTGGCATTAAACGCAAATATATTCGAAAAATATTAACTTTATATATTTAATAAATTCAAAATTTATTTAGTATTATTCTTTTATCAAAAATTTTCACCTGCGCAGTATCGTATTCAACAAATTTTATCTCAAAGCATTATTTTTCTCCTCGATTTGCAGGACTATGAAATTTTTGAACTGATTAATGTTTTCTTAACTGGTCTCTGTGCCCTTGTTTTTTCAATCCTCCCCTAGAAAGTCCATGTAACTGAGAATAGAAAAGGGAAAGAACCAGAGGATTTTGGAGATGTGGTGAAGAGTCGAATATTGTGTATTTCCTGCGAATATTTGATTTCATGTGTTCAAATAGAACTCTATAGTGTTATAGATTAGTCGTTTGTTTCTTGAGTCAAGTCAAGATCTGTAGTCAAGAAGATGTGATGGTTGTTTGCACCATTTTCCCAGTTCTTGCCTTTTTAATTTTATATAATATTAGATGTAAGTCTTTTGTCCAATTACAATCAGAGATAAAGTACATAGTTAATGAAGGTGGGCAGTCGTCAGATTTGATCGCTCGACACAAAGCTTTCCGTAAGGAGAAGCTAACGTATTTCGCGGATCAAATTACAGATTAAATCCAAAGATTTCAATAAATTAGCTAATAAAAATATGAGATAACAACAGTACAGGATTTGGTAATATTATCTATTGTATAAGGAGCATTTTCTGTCCGAGCTTTCTTGGAAAAGGGAATGAAGGATGAGCAAAACATAAACTAAGTAAGCTTGTGTTGGCAAAGTTATTTTACTCACGTCCCGTCCAACCAATATTTCCTCTTAGCTGCCTTTCTAACTAGATTCTTCAAAAATATTTTCATCCGTTGTGAAACCGTGAAACTAAAAAATATGAAGGAAATAACGTTAAGAATACAAAAAGACTGGCTGTTGAATAATTATACTTTATCAGGCAGCATCTTACGATAATTACCTGAGCATTTTAAGCCAGCCATTGAATCACTTATCAGTTTTTGGATTCCTATATGTAGTTGCAGTCCCCCCCCCCCTAGATTGAAAACTTTTAATTGGAATGATATTTATTAATAAAGTTATATATAATAATTATATAATGAAGTTACTTGGTTATTGAAAAAATGCTTTGTTAAAGCACCTAGTTAAAATTCGACACAAAAAAATCTATTTCCTCAATAGGTTTTTATCCTTAATAATAATAAATATATTATTAACCTGTACCTATGTACACTAAAATCAGTTCAATACATGGTGCAGGCTGCAATGTTTCGGAGAGAAGTGTTTTCAGGGTAGTGATTTGTCCCAGATCACGCTCAACCGACAGGTCCCCCTCCCAATCAACGGTACTCACTTATTTGAGGGTACTCACAGTAGAGGCTGGGTGAGCCCTAAGAGTATCTGTAGAACCCACTGGGTCCATCCAAGGCTGTTAACAGAGCAAATAATTTATCTGTCACAACTACGTTCAGAGCTACCCTGTTCCTGATTATAATGCTCTTATTGTCGGGGAAATTATTGCGATTATAAAAAAAAAATCGAATTTTGTCTGACACTGAAATTAAGTATTTAATACCATATTCGTCCTGGGACTAAAACCTCAATTTTTCAACACATTTTCATGCCATTACAAACGATCCAAGAAAAACTACACGGACAGCCAAACCTATTGATATAGCAAATGGTCACGACTCTCGTGCCTGCGAACACTAGGAGGAGGGTAAAAAGAAGTTGGATGAGAGATCTGTTAACATATGATTGTAAAATCAAGCCACGGGAGAGGTACCGCTGGGTACCCTTTTTCTTCACATTCAACAGCTGATTGTCATTTGACAGTTGTGGATGCAAATATATAGAGACAAAATTCGTTGGTTTTGCATTTTTTAAAAAATATAATCTTAGATATTACTAGTTGTTATGTTTTTCACTAATTTTCTCTTAGGGCCCAAAACAAAATGTATGAACATATTGTCATAATTGCTGAACAGTGTAAGGTGTGATGGAGGCTTTGAGGGTGCTTTTAAAATAAAATAAAATTTAAAAGGAGGTGACTATGAAGGAGCACTGACCCGGAAGATTCGGCCATCGCCGCCCGAGCGCTCCTGTGTAATGAGATGTTCCTTCTCGCCCAGTCAATATTGGTAAATATAGCGCTCTTCCGTAGCACGCTTCGTCTTTAGTATTCACGAGCCCTACTTTATCCCAGCGGCGTTTCCCCAGGTGGTAGGTATATTTACTGGAATGAAAGTGAACTATCGTACGTGAACAAATTGAATAGGGCTTAAAAGGCCTACATCATCTGCTGGATCTTCAACGAGAAGAAAACATTTAGCCAAAAAAAAAAGATTAATTAATAATGACAATGATCAAAGATATTTAAAATAACAGTTAGGATTTTCGGATACAATAGATATGAAAAAAATACAAGACATATTTTTTAAAAAATGCCATTTTTCATTTGTTATGGTAACTAAAGTGACTCTTTTTTTCTAGCTATTTCCGGCTGGGAGTTAGGGAGCCACACATGTACACGCAACGGCCAATCACCATGCAAACGGCAACTTTATTAGCCTCAAGGCTATGACAATTTTTATGGTAATAATGTAACAGATAATAAAAAAAAACATATTTTTAAAGGACACAACTGCAGGTGCCTGTAAACTTCAATAATAATGGAGGTGGAACGTTACACTAACTAGTTGAGGCCTAGTACTTTTCACGTCATTGCAATGAATCAATGTCACCAATAACTAAACTGATGGAACTAATTGGACAACTCTTTGAAAAAATGTTTTTAAGGAATTATATCCTTAACTATGAAGTAGCCCCTTATAAATACTAGATAGCCTTAAAATAATAAATATCCTTAATATGTATTGCAATGTACTGGATGCGGGCGGCACCATGAAAGGGATGCTGAGCGGGGAAAATGTGTCATGTCGGGACAAGTGAAAGGGAATATGTTTGGGACAAAGAACAGACCTTTTGGGTCCCTTATGGAGTTTTATGGTCCAAGATGGTGGAGAAGGAAGGAGAGGGGGAGAGAAGAAAACTCTTGAAATACGAGATCTCTTGAAGAAGGTATTCTAGAGATAGACGCACAGCAGGAAAGTACTCGGGAGACGAGGCCGGAAAGAAGGACGGGTACCCCGAGAGAGAAGACCAATCTCTAACCCAATCTACCTCTGTCCGCAGATACGTTTAATTTATTTCCTGTAATGTATTTTATGGCAATCCTATTTATATATATTAAAATATGAATCATTAACCTTGTTGAAATTAAATAAATAAACGATCCTTATTGTAGTTCTTTTGGTGCTTACATACCCCAGATGTAAAATCTATTATATTGAAGGTATAATAGATAAGTAAATTGGTAAACATAAGGATAGACCTTTGGAAAGGAACCCAATTAAGATTAAGGAATATAAATAATAATTTGAGTACTCATCCTAAATGAGACTCTGGCATCCCAAATATCAACATATATATATATATATATTCAAGATATATTTAAGAGTAAAAATATAGCAGTATTTAAATAAATATCCTTAATATGTATTTAAAAATATAATAGCCAATAGCAGTTGAAAGAAATAATGATAGAAACATATGCCTTGTAACAAAATATTTATTTTATAAACCAAGAAAAAAATGAGAGTATGCTTTAAAATGTTTTTATTTTAATCTTAATTTATTTTTAAGATTTAATGAAAAATGATTATTTTCGAAGGAAAACATTTACATTTAAACAGGTTAGAGTAATTTTTTAAATTAGCATAACGCATTCCTTGACACTTGACCATTCCTGCTTTAATATCCTGACTATTACATGTCATACCTTTTCAGATTTTTTTCTTTACAACATGGATCTTCTTAGGGACATGGGGGGATAAGCTGATTAGAAGGGATAGCATATATATAGGATATATTAGGGATGAACTCCCCGTGTTGCTTGACCATTCGTAAAAGTAAATAATTTATATACTATAAATAAGAACGAGATAATATATAAAAATTCTGTCTTCATTATGTGAATATATGTGATTTTTATACGTTGAAATTACCTTTAAAATAATTTTCTTTTCTAACTGGGGGCTTTTGTGCTCGGAAACAATTTAATGTTTCGTTCTATACAACCCGATTTAATTAAAAGTAAATAAAAAAAATTAAATGAGTCTAAAAGGCCATAAAAAAATGGTATAGTTTTCGTTAAAAAAAAAAAACAATTAATAAGCACAGTGACAATGGTTAAAAAATATATAAATAGATTTGATTTTAATTATACAGAAAATATATTTCTAAGTGTAGAATACAAATTAAATGACATTAAAAGACATTATTTTTAAAGAGAAAAGATAGGCTCTCGGCCAGGATTTGTTCTCTGCCGGCAGGCGGCCTTTGGTAGCTCAAATGGTAGAGCAATGTCACGGTGAGACAAAGGTTCCGGGTTCAAATCCCGGCCGAGGGCCTATCTATCTCTTTAAAAATAAAAACATTTAAAAATCAAAAAAATTAACCAATAATTATAAAAAATTATAAAAGATATATAATTCGGATGCGATCTAGGAGAATATAAGAACCTATGGGACCTAGAACGCTCTATTAAGTGGATACCCAAAATAAGGAGGGGTAATCTGGCGGTTGAACGTAATGTAGGACAAATCAGCTCCCTGAACAACCTTTGTCCCAAATGCCAGTCTCTACCAAGTACTGAACCCCAGGCCCTTTACAGGTTAAAACAAAAAATTGACTTCTCTTCTTCCTGTTATTAGGATAAACGAGGCTTAATCGGTATAGGATGAATGGCAATGACAAGATCTTAAGAATTTTCTGCGCATTGAAGGTTCTATGTACTTAATTAACTCATTGTTAAATAATTAATTTCGATAATACTGTTCTATTTAATTTTATATTATAAAATAAATGATATATCATTTATTAAATACCTTATATTATAAGGTAAGAATATCAAGAGATAATAAATAATAATAAATTGTTGGAATCGAGGGAAAGGAAATAACTGGAATTATTGGCGAAGCTGAATTGAGTAAAACTAATTGCTTTAGCTATGCACTGAAAATGACGTTCGATTAAGGTACAAATCGATATAGAGATCCCCGCGATTGGCGAAATCGATTAATAATTAAGAACATCATTAAGACCAACACTTTCTTGCTAAACCTAAACTCCAACCACACCGAATATAATTAATTATTCTCGGTAAGAAGGGCCCGTAGCTAAATAAATAAATTATTTTTGAGAAAAAACTAGTACGAAAATATTGTTTCGTAATATTCAATTAAAAACTGATTGCATCATAAAAACGCATCAACATACATTAATAGTAAGTGTTATAAGTATCAGTACATATGAGGTGAAAGCAGATAACTCCGGAATTTAATAAACTTGGTTTTTAACATGTTTCGCTAGTTTAGTCAAGCAATTTCATTCCACTGATACTTCTGATTGAGAACCGGACTAAAATCGTGAAAAATAAGACGGTAAAGTATCGTGCTAGACAAAATTATTTGTTTTAACTAGCCAGAAATGTGGAAAAAATATTTTTTTCCTCCAACAATTGAGTAATGCTATCCATTACTCAACTTAAACTGGTGTGCAAAGTCCCACTTTTCCCAATAGTGAGGGAAAACGACTTTTCCTCACCAGTGAGGAATAGTAAGAGCCACCTAGATCGAATTTGACAATCAGCACTCTGTTATTTTAAGTGTTAAATGGCGGTATTATAATATTATTCATTTTATATTCCTAAAATGTTAAAATAAATAATTTTAGAACGATTTTATATTTAATTCAAGATAGATTTTATATATTTTGAAGCGATTTTATAGAAATATTTAAAGTAACCTTAAATGTATTAGAACCTTCACACATGTCTAAACCGTCCTAGAGTTAAAAATTGCATGGTTTGTAATAGAAAATTGCAAGAGATAGCGCTAGTGTAGTTAGTTTAACAAATCTAAATTTTCACTTTTAATTTTTTAATTTTTAAATGGTTGCAGGAAAAAATTAATAACAACACGTGAGAAAAGTGCTTATAACACCCTCGTGTAATCAAGTGGCACTTTCCCCACTTGTCAAATAAATAACTATTTTGAAATTTTGGACTTATGAACTTTTATTCGCATATAATACATGAATGTTAATAGGTCCGCTTTACAAAAATTACAATGTTTTCGGTGGATTTGAATTCTACATTTAAAAAATATTCAGTTCATTTCATGTTTTCTTAAATTTTTTTGTGACAAAATAAAGTTACAAAAAATATTTAACACATATAAAATTGCACTTCCAATATGTTTCCCCAAAATAAAATTTTGTTGTGAATCCTTCTTCTATACAACGCTTGTGGTGTATTCTCCGACAAAGATTTTATTTCTAAAATACAAAATCCTTAATAATTTTACGGTATTTACCTTGTTTTATGGTTACTTTGATTACTATATAACTTCATCATAGAGATAATTAAAATAATTTTATGTTTGACTATTTTCCCAACGTTAAATGAGTCATCAAAATAATGAGTATCTACCATTAACCCATTCCCAATACCTGTTCAATTCTTCCCGCCTATAATTAGAATATTTTACCACCTCAATCACAACTCTACAACTACTTATTTTATTACAATTTCTGCACTTTATTAATTTTTATATTTTTACTAGCTTTGGCCCAGGGGCTTCGTTCACGTGGAATTTGGTCTGCCATATAGAGTTTCGTGACAGATCATTTTAAGTAAATAATTTAATTTTTTTGAACTATAAATTACTCGTACATCCGAAATTTCACATATCTAACTTTAAAACTGACGGATTCCATACAATCTTTGAACCCATATTATATTATGGGGGAAACCCTTGGGGGGAGAGGGAGAGTGGAATTGCCGAAATTCGACTTCGAGATGCGAACTCCAAGATGCTAAGTTCAGTAGTTTCTGCTTTGCGTTGACCGCTAGGTGTGTTAGTCAGTCAGGTTATAGTTTTATATAAACTTGGCCTGTGTCAACTTTATATAAAACTTGATTTTGCGAGTAAGAAACGCATGAGCAAGCATACAAACTTTGCCCCCCTATTTCACCCCCTTGGGGGTAGAATTTCGGAAAATCCTTTCTTATCGAATGGCTAGGTCTTACAAAGAACACACCCTGAGGTCTCAAGTTTCAGGTCTCTACGATCAGCGGTTTAGACTGCGCATTGATCCGTCAGTCATTCAGGACAAAGCATTTTATATTTATAGATTAACGTTGTATTCAACGTTACTCGAATTTATTTATTCGTTAAGCAGTTTTCACAATACTCTTTCCACTTCATTTCAAAATAACTGTTTTAGTTTTATTTTATCTTGCTTATGTTTATAAATATGACTAAATTGCATAGTCAAATTACTTCATAATTATGTATAATAACTGCAATCTTAAATAATACATTTTATAGCGTCAATGACCGACAAGTGTTACTTAAAAAATCATTAACAATCAACCGATAAAACATTAACTACATTTTATAAATTACTGTAAATATATCAGAACGCTGCTTAATTCAACTACACACATGATAAGAACATCAATAATAATTACAACCATTTGGTTGATGCTATCTTCTTAATGTGCTAACTGAATTTAATGATCCGTACGAACGCTTTGGATATTAATATTAGAACAGACATTTTTTATATGGAGCTGTGGTGGGAATCAGTTCATCAGGAAATCAATTTGTCGCTTTAAGTTAAGTAACACGTTTTAACTTTAATAATAAAAAAGTTTCACTTATTTGGTGTTATTTATGACTGCACCCCCCCCCAACTAATTTCATCCTTCATTAGATCTTCCAGTCAACTATTTTCCTCTCTACAGTTTCATTTCTTTTCTTTTTTTAATATTATCGAAAATAATAATAATTTTATCACAGATTGTATATAGTAACTACTTCTGATTGTATAAAGATTAAAGAACATACTTACACATACTGTTCAGGTTATATCTTCATATATACTTCGAAACGTTTGTTGAAACGTTTCTTGATATAATGGATACCGAAATATACACATTTCCCATAATTACACCCCTTTTATACAAAAACACACGATTATTTTTATATTATAAAGCGAACGAATTCAAAATTAAAACTTGTAGTGAATTAATTCCAAGCTACAACCTGCGTAACTTAAGAATTATAGGATTATACAAAACTGGTGGCATCTTTGAAATATTGTCTTTCTAATTTAAAAAGTTTTCTTTACAATATTTTCGAAAATAAAAATAATTATGAGTTTTAGTAAGAAAAAGGAGTGTAACTATGAGAAATGTGTATATTTCGGTATTTATTACATCAAGACATGAACATGTCAACAAGCATTTCCAAGTATACATGATGATATCCTGAACAATGTGTGTAAGTAAGTTCTTTAATCTATATAAAGTCAGTAACAGTTACTGAAGGTTAGACGGAGGGTTTGGGAAGTGGTTCGTGGACAGAAGTTAGTAAGCAGAAATTGGTGGTATCGGCATCGAGCCTTCGGGTAGGCTAAACTTTATTGTTACTATTATTATATTTCTAATTAAACTTTACATTAAAATGTTATAACTAATATTGCTCATTTAATTTAGTTTCTGAAGCAAGCAGTCTCCGATGAAATCGGAGCTATACGGATAATTACGTTCGGTTGGATCAGCTGGAAGTAATCAGCGAAGTGGGTCTGGAGAAAAAAATGTGTGATTAAAATCGCATCATATATGTAATTATACATAATATTTCACACGATACGTGAGTTATTATCCTTTGATAAGCTAAGAAAGCGCCATTAAAACATGTGAAACACGAAAGCAATCAATTCTATGGGCTAACATGATTGCTCGTATCTTGTGTCGAATAGGACCTTATAGATTGATCAAACGCGACGTCCTGTGACGGCAAAGTCATGCCTTTGAACTGACGCCCATCATTGGACATCACTTTACTTCATCCGATCATCGCGGAAAATTTAATAAAATCACGGAAGGCGATCGAAACGGTGAAGTGGAAAAAAAAAATTCTGTTCCACTATAACCCGTGAAGTCAAAGCCATTTGCTTGATCACATAGCAGGGGACGCAATGTTTTGAAGTCAACGGTTATACAAGGAGATGATTTTCACGTATTTAAGGACGTTAAAAAAACAGGGTTTGGTTGCATTTATCTATAACCTTATCTTCAGGTGATATTATGTAAAAAGAAACCTTGTACTATTACAACCCAAGAAGAATCTTGTGTTCAGTTCATGTTAGTAATTTTTCTAGAGCCCCCCTGCACATCCCACAGTGTCCGTCTGTATCTGTTAAGGCATTGAATACTTAATCCTACTAATATTGTAAATGCGAATGTGTGTATGTTTGTCTCTCTTTCACGCAAAAATTACTGAACGGATTTGGATGAATCTTTACAGTAATATAGGTTATACAACAGAATAACAGCTAACCCACAGTATTGAAATAAAATGATAAAGTGAAAAAATACTTTTTTAATTTATACATCAAATATAGTTATTCACAATTTTTCTAACCTATATTTGAAAAAGTGTAATAAATCATATGATATATATACATAGTAGTAACAACACATTTGGATTAAATTATGTTTTAAAAAGTCATAACATTTTTTATTTCTTTTTTAAAACGAGAAAAATGGACGAAGTTGACTTATCGGGTTTTAAGTACGATTGCAACGAGAAGACCGGGCTAGCAGAAAAAATATTAGAGAGTTCCTTGGAAAGCACAAAACGGATGTTGGTCCTGTGCGAAGAGAGCGAGGATGTTGGCTGCAAGACAGCAGTAATGTTGCACGGCCAAGGAGAACAGCTGAAGAACATCGAAGAGGGAATGGAGAGGATCACTGGGGAACTGAGGCAGTCGAACAAATACATGAATGGGCTGGAGAAATGTTGCGGTTTGTGCATGATACCGTTCAAGAGAAGGACCAAGCTACAGAAAGTGAAATCGTCTCTACTGAATAACAACAGGAAGAGGACAGTCGTAGCGCAGCAACCGAGCAGTAGCAGAACGGTCAGAAGGATCGACAAAAAAGTCCGCTGGATGAACATCACGAACTCACCGATAGAGAATAAAATCGAGGAGAACATATCCGAGGTAGATACCATGATAGGAAACCTCAAGAGCCTCGCGTTGAACATGAGTGAGGAAATAGAGAACCAGAATAATTCCATTGACAACATAGCTCTGAAACAGTCTTGTAACATAGATAACATAGAAATATTAAAACGAAGAGCTGAGAAAGTAATCAAGTAGCTTTTTATAAACCATCGATATAGTTTATTACATTGTTTCAATATATATTTTCGTTGGTCGGAGAAGTTCTGAAATTTATTTGATTTAAATTTCACATTCAGAGGTATGTGCCACTTCATGAAAATATTTCACTTTTTCTTAACGATAAGTATTCTTTTAATGAAAAAAATATATTAGCTGAGTTATATTTCAGGCCAAATTGTATTATAGGGACAATGATGATGAAATAAGGCGTCATAACAAAGTTTAACATTGGAAGGTCTAAATTCGTGTACCATTGTAACAATCAAGGCTTCCTCATTAACTGAAAAAGAAGATTTTCTGAAAACATTTTTCTAAACTAAACTAGTAGTCGTTATCATTAAAAGGATAAATGAAACTAAAGAAAACGTACAACTTCCTAAAGTTATACATTTTTGCACAATTGAATGCATTCAAGTACGTCATGGACGTAACAACTCAACGACATGAAACCAATATAATTTAGAGAAAATTAAATCAATATTTTTTCACTTCTGAGATAATTGATCACTGAGAATAATTATGATAGTAACTGATAATGATGATCATAACACTGAGAATAATTACAACTTTTTGTTCCTTTCACATGTTGAAAGGATTCTTTAGCATAAACAATAATTTTTCTCCGCAAGCTATCATTGGTAGGAATTAATGAGCAAATGTCCTGAATTTTAAAGCAATTTCTAACAAATCACCATTTTTGGGTTCGATTCGGGGGTGAATTATCCCACTATCATGGTATTCCTCAGAGTTGTGTACTAAGACCTGCTCTATTCTGACTAGGAAAAGAAATTATCTAGGGTTTTACTTATTTCTAACTAAATTTTACACTGAGGTGAAAAATACTTATAAGATAAAACCACTGTATATCTTACTTTATTAACATTTAATATTACGTCGCCACACCGTAGGTATTTTGAATATCAAAAGATATTACATATAGGGGTGTTTGAAATTCAACAGCCTCTAACATTGGTTATTGGAATGTTTTAATTATATTCCACTGGAAGCGAAATATTTAAAAAAAACTACTTACTCTGAAATAGTTATTTCAATATACCGTGGCATCTGTAAAGACTTATTTTTTAAATTTAAGGGAATTTTATTTCCTACAAGTCGATTATTAATATTTCTTGTACAGCTAATTATTTGGAAATGTACTTATTAATGCTAAACCACTGAATATACAAAATATCTGTGTTTTTGCTATTTATAACCCTAGACTTAACTACATAAAATAGTATCATTTACTATGTAGTATACCTGTTACATAAAAATTTTGCAGAAAATTTAACTAAAATTAATTATTGCTATTTTTATTTAAAATTTATAGATAAATAAAGAGGAATATAGCGAATTAGTTGACCAATATAATTTGATTGCAGCTAGTTTGGCAGGGTTTCATAATCGCGGTCTGTGGTGAAGGTTCTTCCCCTAAATGGTCCAATATATTCTTGAAATCAGACATGTTTTCGGCTTCTACTCCCGTTCTATTAAGTTAATGGATACATTTCAAGTATAATATGCTAATGATACAGATGAACTATTGCGTGATAAAATTTGGTGGTTATTTTACTACTGATCACATATCCATAAAATTATGTTTTTTAATTTTCTTTTACACTACAATTTCTCAATGTTCATCCTCAAATGTAACTACTCTGCAGAAATTATAGTCTTGATAAATGCTTTCTGCTATTAAATAAAATAAAATTAACACACGCATAAAAGTTTATCGTGATTAACAGTTAAAGAAATTTTTCACTTCTTGGCAAGTGGTGAAATTAGTTGTTCAATGAATTTTCAAAAAGATAAAGCAAAAAGAAAAACAATGGTAGGGTTGAACGAAATCAACAGAGGAACTAATACAAACACGAAAAGGGAAGACGAGAAAAAACAGTCCAAAGTCGTTATAGGAAATTGCCTTCCTAGCTTTTGTGGCGTCGCGACCTTCAGAAATGAGACGAGGAAAAATGAAATGGATAGAAAAATTCTACTCTAATAGCTATAGTACTATTAATAATAATTAACAAAGGACAATT
The DNA here is from genome assembly GCA_037127475.1 of Arma custos. Classification (NCBI taxonomy): domain Eukaryota; kingdom Metazoa; phylum Arthropoda; class Insecta; order Hemiptera; family Pentatomidae; genus Arma; species Arma custos. Next base: position 95,590,850 of record CM073762.1, read on the forward strand.
CTTTAGAAATTAATACAATAGAAATTTAAGCAATATAAAGTTTTATTAAGGGGGGGTAATACCTTAAAAGTGTTTATGTTGAAGAGAAATTTAAATCTTTATTGAATGAGGTTATGAAATGATCTAGATTAATGTTAAAGATTGAATATGATTTTTTTTAAAGCATTTTCCCGTGAATTTGTCATGATAGTAATTTGCTAGATAGAGATTATATGAGCCGTTTATTTGAAAGTGGCCTACCTC